>JAXGGA010000748.1:0-191791 GCA_038373865.1 Uloborus plumipes
TGCCGAAAATTAAGCGCAAACCTCCTGCTACTGTGTTAAAGTATTGTTTAAAACTGCGCATCGTGTGTAAAGCCCTGCAATATTGCCATAATTGTACAGCTTTGATTTTATAGCAGTAGCGCAGTGCTAACATGCTGGACTTTTAAACGAAATAGACCCCCAATGGGAGGGCACTATGACATCTCAAAACTTTCCTTGTTCGGCAAATTTTCTCTCGCGGTTTTGTAAATTTGGTGACATATTGCAATTTTTAAATGTTGGAATGTCCCTTTTCATTAGATGCATTTATGTGAGCATACTCCCGTTATATACCACCGAAGTATTTGGAGCTGCACTGGGCAAATTGAGTATTATCTGTATCCTCCCGAATAAGTTCTGGGCGCCTTTGAGTGCAGCCGCAAATGATAAAGTTAAATATTACTGTCTGTCCATGAAAACCGCGCCTAGCACTCGTGAACAGTTCCACTTAAAAAAAGAATAGATGGGTTGTGGGTGATACCTTTCTGAAGTTTTCAATTTAAAACTTTCATTTGCTATATCCTTTTGACATATTCAACTAAACTATGTTTTTGAAATTAGCATTGTTTGATATGCTTCAAAATACTTTTTATTATTCTTCCCCTTATTGTTATCTTACCTAACACCCCTGTTTTAGTAAGATCAGAGAAGACCTGGCGCACATGTAAATACGCGGTAGGTTTTACCTAAGAATATCAGGCAGTATTACCGTAGTAGCAGACCCGTGAGAAGCATTCTCTATCGACATCAGGAAATCAAAAGTCCGGTTTCCTCCCATGAAATTTGAAGGTTTTAAAACGGTTGTCGCAACGTAAACAAAACAAACATTTTTTAACATTTATAAAACAAAGTGACGAAATTAAACAGAAAAAAAAAGAAAAAAAAACTTCTCCAGGTTGCTCTGAATGATATTTAAACAGGAGATGCGCAATACTTCCATAATTGTTGCTTAAAAGTAGGGATGTACCGATAAGCAAATTGGCCGATTACCGATTAATCGGCTTTTGATAATCGGCCGATTAATCGGAAACGCCGATTAATGATTATGATGGTAACTTTTAATACTACCAATTTCACCATCACTGTTTTTTTCCTTTCTTTTATAATTGGGACTTTAGAAATAGTTGCTAATTGATTTCTCTTTATTTTTTCCCCCATTTTTTCTCATTTTCGATAATAGTAAAATTTGTTCCAATTTATTTGAACTAATTTTCATTTTCTGATGGTAAAATTGCACTAACATGCAATATAAATAGCACAATATTGCTTACGCTGCCTAATAGGGTGGTCCAAAATCTCGAAGATGAAAATTTTCTGAGTGCTACCCTCCAATTTGGTTCCAATGCATGAAAAAGTAAATCAGACAAAATTTGAAAACATTTCGACAATATTAAAAGGTGGCTCAATGCAGATGAAGTTTGTGTCATTGTGGAATACAGCGCGAACTAACACCCAACCAAACTAAGGAAAAAAACAATGGTTAATTTTATGAAACGATGATGATTGCATGATTAAATTGCCATTTTATATATGGATTTAATAGTAGCTATGTAATATATGCTGTAAATATAAAAGTACTTTTTAAAAGTATAAATACATGAAATATATTCTGCAAACTAGTAATCGAATAAATTCTCCATGTTTTGTCACTTGTGTTTAACCATTTTTAACTTTAACCATCAAATGCATTCATAACTAATTGAGACCATCATGTATATTCATACTTGTTTTGGTTTCATCGCATATCGCAATTAGTATGGAAAATTGCACATATAGGAAATATTGTTGAAATTCGTAAGTTTTTTCATTTTGAAATATGTAAGCATAACAACTATATCAACAAGATAAAAATCCGACATTTATCTTCTTGATTCTACCATAAATTAAATAAGTGGTATTAAACTAACTTCAATTCGTATAGCATTGGCTTTGTTTCTTCACAACTATATTGACTTGGAAAAAAATAAAGGAGAATCTTCAACAAATACAAGAACTAACAAAATTTGCCAGAATAGGTACTACAGACATACCAGGGTTGGCAAGTTTTTGACAGTCGGAGGTTTTATCCGGTTTTAACCGTGGTTTTTACCGTCATGTCAAAAACCCCTTTTTGACATGGTTTTTGACATAATTGTCAAAAACCTAAATTTCTGTCCAAAACATGTTTAAATTTGATATTGATAATCAAAATACATTTTCAAATGAATTTTCCAATTTCTGATTTCAGACACTAAAGTAAACTTTTGGAGTTTTAGGTTATTAAAATAAAGTGTAATAAGCAATCCTAAACATAATTGAAGGGCTCGGGAGTAAATAATGGTAACTAGCATTTTAAAAAATCAAACATATGGCTTTTGAATATGGCTTTATTGCTTCGAGAAATTACTGTAACAGGTTTTTTATTTTAAAAATAAAGTTTGTACATTAATTTAGTGCTGTGTGTCTTGGGTATATTTAATAAATTTTTATAGGTGATTTTTTTAAGTTTTAATTTGAAATGGTCTGATTTTTAGAATTTGTCAGATATCATTATTTACTCCCGAACCCTTCAATTAAGATACTACAAGATGCTTACATGTGGAAAATAAAATAAATGAACGAGCTACTATCATTATAGATTTTTTTTTTATATTCTTTCTCAATTTTAGTATCAAATATTGTTTACTTGTTGCTTATTTTCTATAATATTAAACTAATACTAAGAAAAAATAATATTTTGATAAATTTTTCAAATAATCTTGATTATACCACCCACCTCCCCCACGCACACACCTGAAATTTATCAGTTTACAACACACCATTTAGGGTGCAAAAGTACCCAGATAAGAATACAAAGAAATGAAACAGGTTTTATCTTTAATCGCTGCCTAACACCTGTTTGGTCAACAAAGGAGTTGACCAACAAGGTGTAGATAAGACAGACTAGAGTGCAATCATTCCACCAAAAGAATTTTTGCAAAACTAAATTTGAACTAAATCTTCATGTAACAAATATATAGCAATAGGGGAGTATTTTCAAGGAAATTATACATATATAAAAAAAAATGTATCAACATAAGTTGCTCCGAATTAATAATTAAAAATATTGAGAAATGATGCATTTGGTAATAATGAAAAATGAGTAAAGTTTGTATTGTTTTTTTGTCATGAGTTTTTTTATAGAAACCACAGTAATACTATTGAAACAATAAGCTTATTTTAAAGTACAGAATATTTATAGTAATTCTCAGATAAAGTTGATTACAAAAGTAACAACAATGACTAATAAATAAATAAATAAAATAGTTTGATCAAAAATATTTAGCAGATTTGTACACTAAGTACTAATTAATTTAGTTTTGCTTTTGCTCAAAAGAAAAAAAAATCACTTTAAATTCTGATGTAAAGATTTTTAGATTGATAAAATAGCTAATTAATAAGAATTAAAACATTTAAACAAAACTACTTTAAAAACTGGATTTAACTTTTAATACTTTAACTTTTTTCATGACATAACAAGTTAATTTAAAAGAATGAGAATTAATTTTCATTAAATTTATTAATTTAATTTTTATTAAACTTGACTGATAAGATAACTAATTGATAGTTTTTAAACATTTAAACAAAACTTTTTTAAAAACTGGGTTTAAGTTTTAATATTTGTAACTTTTTTCACGGCATAAGAAGTTAATCTAAAAGAATGCAAATTAATTTTCATTAAATTCATTAATTTAATTTTTATTAAACTTGATTGATTAGATAACTAATTGATAGTTTTATAAACATTTAAACAAAACTACTTTAAAAGCTGGATTTAAGTTTTAATATTTAACTTTTTTCACGGCAAAACAAGTTAATTTAAAAGAATGAGAAATAATTTTCGTTAAATTTATTAATTTAATGTTTATTTAAACTTGATTGATAAGATGTATAAATTTTTATTTAATATTTTTCAGGATGAGAAACCTTATATGTTTATAAAAAAATCTCAATAACCACTGTATTTGAGTTTTAGACAAGTTTTTGACGTTTTCGACAGGTTTTCGACGTTTTTGACAGGTTTTCGACAGGTTTTCGACATGTCATGTCAAAAACTGGTTTTTGACGTCAAAAACCCAACCCTGAGACATACATTATTATAGGAATAAAAAATAAGGACATTTTAGCACAAGGGACTGATGTAATGAATGGCAGAATAGAATTTGCTGAAAGCAAGCAAGAGGTGACTATTGAGAATGTCTTGAACTAAGTTTAATATTTCTTGGTAAAACCCCTCCACGTGGAATCGAGTTCATTGCATCTGGGACTATGAATCATGCGAAATGGAAAGCCAAAATTTTGTATTGTTTTAAAATATTGATATTTAGAAGTCAGTTCACCTTCACATCCATAGAACAGAAAGGATTGCAAAAGATGTGCATATAAACCCTGTATATTTGAAGGCCTAGATAACAGCTTCTTTGCCTCAAAAAGCACCGTAAAACGGTTGCAAATTAATGCAATCTTTATTGAAGTATAGAAAGATATGATGAAGACATACTAATGTGAATTACATCAGAAAAATAGCTAATCACCTTAATATTTATCCAAATAGCTTGCGACAAAGGCTTTTTTCGACAATTAATTGCCACACTGCATTGAAACAGACGATAGACAGATGGTAAAGGAAATGAATAAAAAAAAAAAAAAAAATGCTAAAAAACGCTCCAAGATTTTGCTAAAAAAATTATGGATATAAAATTTGAGGACTTAGTTACAAAACAGTTAATTTAATTTGTTGGAAGCATGAGTATTACTGCATAGTTAATTTGAGTGTAGGTCCAGAAATCTGAGAGCTTCAGAAAGATTTTAAGAAAGCTCTATAACTAATTAAAGGAATTTCAGTTGTTAATGATAATGCTGAAAACGGTAAAGTCTTTATAAAAGAGTTTATAGAATGGGAAAATGACATGCAGTGAAGAATAATTACAATTCTTGTTGCAAGTTGTCGATGAACATTGCTGAGCTTATCCTGATTGTAAAAAGCAGAGTTTGTAATGTATACTAAGGCAAACCA
This sequence comes from Uloborus plumipes, assembly GCA_038373865.1. Lineage (NCBI taxonomy): Eukaryota > Metazoa > Arthropoda > Arachnida > Araneae > Uloboridae > Uloborus > Uloborus plumipes. Next base: position 5,054 of record JAXGGA010000748.1, read on the forward strand.
CATCTATAAACCTTTAAATTTTATTAATATGCAATTATTTTCAAATTACAAAATGCTATAGATGTTTTTGAAATGAAACTATACTCTTTTCCGCTTCAGTTATTTATATCCTAAAAACGCAGAACTTTGAGGGTGTTGAGCCACCTCTAAATATTAAGATATTGAGCTCAAACTTCACAATAATTATTTTTTAATTAAATGGAACCAAATGGGAGGGTAGCACCAATAAAAATCGAAAATTTTTGAAAAAGGGCCTTTTTTGGACCACCCTACTGCCTAACCATTAAATAAAATAAAAAAAAAAACACTAGGGGGGACTGTTGTGAGCACTTTAATTTATAAGTACTTTAAGTTTAAATTTATTTTTCAATTTCTAGTACCCATTTAATTCAAGAATTGTATTCTATGTAAAAACTGGAGAATATCTAAAAGCACTATGTAAAGAGAAAAGTATGGACGCAAGAAAAATGTTGCAACATTGTCTATATGCGAGTATTTATTCCAGATAGAATATTAATTTATTAAAAAATTTATATCAACAATGAGCATTATTTTTACATTTTATTTTGGAAAAATTTGACTGCTTATAAAAAAATAAAAATTCCTCATCGTTTCTTAAAGAAGGTAAACTTTGAAAACTAATAATAGAAAATATTTTTTCCACCGATTAATCGGTACAATTTTGCCGATTATTAATAATCGGTAAAGTGGCCGATTATGGCCGATTAATCGGTGCATCCCTACTTAAAAGTATAATTGAAGGGGCAAGTGCACAAAAGTGATAGGTGACAATTTTTGAGACTTACTTCTTACCATGGATGAAGCTGATAAATCCATCAGTATCGTGTTCCCTTAGTCACAGAAACGGTTGGTAACTACGAATATGACCCCGTTTTACTCGTTGAGAAAAATCCATTAAAAAAAATAACATTTTTTCGAAAGCTTTTTCTAGAAATTAAAAAAAAATGTCACATATCACTTTTAACCCATTTCCCCCTTCAATTGTGAAACGAACCAATTAAAACATAAATATATTTTTGTAGTCTGTGCGAAAATTATAGGAATAGAAAGTATTCCTACGCAATTTCTTCCACTCACTGAGTAATTGTTGCTAAAAAGTATCATTGTGTGAAACGAACCTGTTAAAATATAGTCTGTGCTACACTTATGGGAATAGAAAGTACACCGTAAGAAATGAATGTTGTTTTTACAGTATAATACAGCTAATTTTACAGTAATAAACTGTAAAATTGTTAGTTTTACAGTTTATTACTGTGCAATTCAGTTTCAAACTGGAACCTCTGCTGCCAGTATTACACTGTTGTTTTTACAGTGTAATATAGCTCATTTAATGGTAATAAACTGTAGCATTGTTAATTTTGCAGTAATAAACTGTAAAAACGCTAGTTTTACAGTAATAAACTGTAAAAATGCTAGTTTTACAGTACTAAACTGTAAAATGGCTATTTCCAGTTTATTACTGCGTTTTTACAGTTTTAAACTGAAGCCTCTGCTTTCAGTATTAAATTGTAAAAACAACACTTATTTTTTACAGTGTATGCTTACTCAATTACTTTCATTCGCCCAGTAATTGTTGCTTAAAAGTATAATTGAATCGATTATTTCGAAAAGGTAACATCTCGGTTTTTTTTCAAAATCAATTTTTTAATGGCATTCTGTTATTAACGTATAAACACGTTATTCTTGTGAAAATGGAACATTTCTGCAGTTCTATCATTGCAATAATTAGCCTTTTTAAGCTTCTTCGTTTTTTATAAATCAGTTTTTTTCCTCCCCTGAAAAATTTTAAATTTTAGAGATATTCCCTTTTCGAAATAATCGATTCAATTGTAAAACGAACTAATTAAGAATGGTATATATTTTTTAGAATCTGTGCCACATATGTAGGAATAGGAAGTATGTCTCTAATCTAGAATGCATAACACTTTATTTTTACATATTATATTCAACTAGAATAATGGAACTTGATTGACAAAAGTAATGAAAATATCGTTTAATTAGCTATCAGAAGTTTTGTAACGCCTTCATAAAAAGCGAAGTTCATGTATGCATATAATTGTCTTTATAAATAGGAACTTTTAATTAAAATTTTAGTGAAAGAAATAATATCCCGAAAACTTATTATTAATATAAAGTGCAAGGCTCATATTACGAAGAAATCGCACAGAATTCAATCTACTTCATCGCATTTATTATGTTTATAATTTTAAACAAAAAACATTCTATATTTTCAATTTTCTCATTTATTAAATTTGAAGAAAGGGGGAAAATACCAGTTTGTAGTTTTTATCGAAAGTTTTCATTACCAAATATTAAATATGTGAAATAAATTACTTTCGTTTGGAAATAAATTTGATTGTGTTCTAATTCTCACGGTTTAAAATAATTCACCTCGTCATTTTGAAAGTAATTCATTCTTTTAAGTAAAATGAATAAGAATTTACCTCCACTTCTTATCCACTTTTTTAATTAAACACTGGTCGCCGATCTTTTAAAAATCATAGAATTATTCGAAACGAAACGATGTTTGCTTAAGAAGAATAAATTAATTTCTGTTGAGCTATGAAAAAAAGAAAATAAAAGACCGTCGAATGTTTTTTTAGCACCATTTTCAAAAGCACTCCCTTGGGGCTTGGTTATACATCTTCGTTGGCACTTACAAATTGCATTATTTTTCCTTTTTTTTCTCCAACTATACAGCCTTGATTTTTTTTCTTATATTTTTAACCTAACACAAATGATATCATTAAAAATATTCTTCACCCGTGTTTGGAATGACCCATTCAACTTAGTCGAATTTCCAATTTCAGTTCTATAGTTCCAATCACAACTTCTGCCTCAATTAAATAGTCGGTTGAGGTTTAATTACTGGAACCAGTTTATAAGTAAGCCACTCCTTCTTTAGTATGGAGTTCTTCCAAAAATTTATCCATGCCCTTGAGCTTTTCATTCACAGCTCATACCTTTTCCACGTATTGTTGTAAGTCATCGTTTTTTCTGTCTCGCTTTGCAGATTTGCTTGACCAGTTCCAATTTGATTGCTTGCAAACTTCCAATCTCCTCCGCCCTTCTTCGTTTCCTCCATTTTGTAGGACTTCTAATTTTGGCGAATATTCTATCTGTTTGCAGGGAAAAAATGAATTCATAGGCTTTCTAAAAAGCATCAGTTCCAATTTTTGTATATATCACTTTTTCTTCTGGGGATTGAGGGGGGGGGGCTTAAGTGTACGAAATATGTATTTTTGGCAAAATGTTTGTAGCTATTTTAAATATGTAGCTTTTTGTAGTTTTACGGTCGCTTATCTTTTGAAAACAATTAGAATACTTAATTCAAATTTTCCGTTACACCTAATTTTAATACGAAAATTCTGTACATCAAAATTTTGTGTAATCAATAATTAATTTTACTGTCTTAGAGAAAAGGCCAAATCATTTAAATCGTTTTCAATTTCATTACAATTAGACAACTGAAGAGTCAAGTGATTTTCTGTTGTTTTATTTTTGAGATAAAATGTTTGTATTTGTTAAAAGATATCAAATGATACTTTTCAATCTAAGGTGCCTGATTTATTGAGCGTAATAATTTTAATGAATAAATAATAGCACTCAATTACAATATTTCGTGGGTATGTTTCCTTTTAGTGTGTATGTAGAAAATACGATGAAAATCATTTGTGTGTAACAAAGAAGCTTTTCACCAGAATGGTTTTCATTCTAAACTAAAGCTTACAATTTGACGCGTTGATAAAAAGTTCCATGGAGTTCCGATATTGAACTTTTATTTGCTGATATGTGCTTTGAGTTACGTTAATTTCGTATTTTACTATTTCTGCAAAAAGGTAAACTTTTTATTTTTTAAGTTTCTCATAGTTGTGCTCAATTCATGGCAAAAAAAAAAAAAAAAAAAAATCTTCTGATGCTACTTTCTGTGGTTGGCAACTCTATCTGGACACTGTATCAGTTCTTGTAATTCGACTGCACGGATAATAACTAAACCGTTTATTTCAAAAACCAGTCAAGAGACAAGCTCTTAAAATTCGAAAACCCATTTTTATTCTTATTTTAAAAAATTCTATAAAGGTTACAACATTTTAAACAATGTGAAATATATAGTTTTAGATATATTTCTTTCAGTGAAAAGTGTTCTTGTCGCAATTGAATAATTTAATGTCGCGCTATGAATTTTTCTCAAAATTTTTGTCTTTTGATTGATTTTTGAAATAATCTATTCAATTAATCTCTGTGAACTCTCCAATGAGGGAATATGCCTATAGTGCTCACAATTGTAACCTAATTACACAAGATTTTTTCAATTTTGAATTAGTTTTTCTCTTCAAATCAAACCAAAAAAAACCTTTAAATTTTTATGTCAAGTACCTTTTCAAAGTGCCTGTTAATGCCTCCATGTTATGCTATTGCATGTTCTACTTGGCGACAAAAACTGTTATCGCGGCGACTTTTCTAAGAAAATAGCAACCCTTTTCCCTAACGAGAAAACTGATTGGAGTTGTAATCTGGGTAGGCAACAAATGAACTAACTCTATTTAATAAATTCCAATTCCTGATGAGTTTCTACAGAAACCCATTATAGTGTTGCGTTTACTTATTAAGGATTTCTTTTTGCTCCTCTGCCGTGAACTTTTATTCTTCATTTTCGTTTCGCTCATTTTTCCTTGTTGAATAAACCTAAGTGATTGTATAAAAGTATCAGATGTTATTTATGCTTTTACGTGTAGAATTAGCTCCACCATGTTTCTTTAGAAATATTTTGGTATTGAAATTATTTTCAGAAAGTGAAACAATTTAGTATGCACTGCATACAGTAACGTTTTAATAAATATTTCGACAAACCATGTTTGACCATTAATTGCTAAATAATAAATTGTATAAACTATTTTTTCCCTTATTTTTGAGACAGAACATTGTCCGCTAAACACTTATTTTATATTCGAAAACGTTGGAAATAAGCTCCTCTTTCCGAAAGTGGGCTTATTTAGAATGATTATATCAATTTTTAACCATTAAAATTACCATAATGAAGAATGAGGATGATGAGTACTTGAGGTTATAAACTAATATTACTTTTGCAATGATGCGATTACGATTGCTATTTTACTTCAATTAGGAACTTTTTTTTCTCGTAAAGTAGCCTGCTATAGTTCTTCTTCATTAATATCTCTTGGAATAGTGGTTGAATTGAAACTGCTTCATTCTTGTCCAGAATGAAAGCATACCTTTCTTCATTTTAACATAAAACGCAAAACCAGCTAAAAGTGGAGCTGTTTCTTTTTTGCATCGAGGTCATCAATTGTAAATTGTGGCGCCTTAAAAATATCAGGGTTCGTTTAGTTCTGAGAAATGTACTGTTCCGTATTTCCGCAACAGACCTGGTATTCCGTTTAACAGAGCCATTTTGGTACAACGTTATCTTGGATTCCTCATCCTTCATATATGCATGAGCCATTCTTGCTTTTTGGTTTTTACCATGAAAAACGGTGCATCTTTCAAATTATACATAATTACAGCTATTACCCAATTATAACCACCGCCAAAGTTTATCGCATTTTTCAATCACACTGAACTACATAAAACGTTGGGACATCTGTAACACCGAATCTGGTGACGCAGAACTAGAAGTCCTATTTTCAATTTGATTAATGGCCGACTACGGGGAAGTCGTGAAGAAATCTAGTGAAATTCATCAGTTCATTTAATTGATTTCTCCGTTCGAAAATAGGAACTGAGGGAATGATAAGGGAATGCACTGCAGGTGATCGAATTGATTTACATCCTTTTCATCCGTGGTTAATTTATCTACCCCAGAGGATCTGATAAAAATCATGAGTCGGACTAAACGCTCGTTTTGTTTCTCATTAGATCGACGTTAACGACATTTTCTCTTTGGGAGGGTGTTTTGGATGTCGATGCGGTTTTTAATTGGTTGCTTTCTTGTTTTTTCATTCCCCTCTTATTGAAATGTCCCCTTCTCTATTGCGCTGGTGGGACGATGTTAGTGAAATTGCCCACCATTTTAGCTGATGGAATAGGTTTCTAAGATTTATGCATCGAATGGCCTTTGTTTATATGAAGTCTACTTCGTTTTTTTTTTTTCTTTTTTGCTATTTGGATGAGTTTGGGGGTAGTTTAAAATGAGATGTGTCTCCTACACTGCAAAAATGAACAGTTGTTTTTACAGTAAAATACTTGCAGCCGAGGCTCCAATTTGAAACTGAAAAATGCACAGTAATAAACTGTAAAACTAGCAATTTTACAGTTTCTTACTGTAAAGTTAGCAATTTTACAGTTTATTGCCGTAAAATTTAGCTGTATTATACTGTAAAAACAACAGTACAATAGTGGCAGCAGAGGTTCCAGTTTAAAACTGTAAAATGCGCTGTAATAAACTGTTAAATTATCAATTTTACATTTTATTTCTGTAAAACTAGCAATTTTGCAATTTAGTATTATAAAAGTTGCAATTTTAGTTTATTACTGTAAAATTAGCAAATTTACATTTTATTACTGTAAAATTAGCAATTTTACATTTTATTACTATAAAATTAGCTGTATTATACTGTAAAAACAACATTCATTTTTTAGTGTAGATCAATGAAGAATTCGGTTGGCATGTGGTCCAAACAATATTTTCGACCCCCGTTTCGACTCACTTTTCTTCTACAGTCTAGCACGCTTAATGAAATAGTTATCCACAAAAAAGTATTTTAATAAGTTGGATATCCCGTTATCCGGGATCCAAATGACTAATTACAACGGTTACTACTTTGAAAATTTATTAAGTAAAGCGGAAAATTCTTTTAACCGATATTCCAATAACCGGGCTTTCTTAAAAATTGGAATTTTAAGCCAGAGGAAATTTAGAGAAAGCAAGGCAATAACTTAAAGTATAACAAGCAATCGAAGAGCATGCTTATCATTGCGTACATAGACTTAGGTGCGCCCCTCCGCAAGATTTGTTAGTGCGTTATCTAACAAATTTTCCCTGTATAACTCATAGCGCTTTTTTTCTGGATCGTGCGCCCTCAAATCTTGCGCGTACTTAGTCACTCGCAACATATTTGAAGGGCAAGTGGATAAAGGTGATATGTGACAAATTTGGAAAAGCTTACTTTATACCATGGATAAAGGTGAAAAGGAAATATTTTTTTTTTTTGAAAGCTTTTTCTAGAAATTAAAAAAAGAGTCTCATATCACCTTTATTCACTTGCCCCTTCAACGGTATATGGGAGTTAACACAATTGAACACTCACTAATTTGCGAAATTCAAATGTCACATATCACCTTTATCCACTTGCCCCTTCATTTGTTGTATTTCGAGAGGAAATTATGTACATTTGTCTGTTCACTAAATTTTGTGAGTAGTAAGTATTGAGTAGCATCAAAATGGAGATTTCTAGCACTTTTTATATATGTGCCTATCTGCCCACCACTGCATTTATGTTGCATTTTTATCTTAACTGCGCAGCTGCCGCGCTTAATTGGGAGATCAAGCTAATACAATTAGGATTTTCATTGGATTCTATGTACGCTATTTGCAAATTGAAAGGAAAATTCTTAAAATGAAAATAAATATGTACAATTAATTACTTTATATCTCAATGTCAACTGATCTCCGAAAAATACTCCATGTAACTATAGCAGTTTTGAAACGCTGAAGAAAGACATTGTTCGTATTAATTCTTTCCCACAATGATTTGGGTTAAGGGTTTTTCGTATCATCTCTTTCATGGTAGCCAGAGATACCAATAAAAATAAAGACTTTTCTTTATATTTCAATATTAATTGCTATTGTTAATAGTAATTTCAATGCAGCTTTTTAAAAGTTGGTTTATTTGCGTGTCTACAGTAATAAAATTGCTTCGTAGGAAAGTCGAAATACTTTTGAAATGCAAATTAATGCTACGATTTCAATCGTCGCTTACATTCTCCAATTTAATTTCATAGACTTAATTCCCCTCCACTTATTCTGATAATTCTTTTATCTGCCTTTACATCAATTTAAAATAAAAGGTTACTTCTAAATTGATTCCATTGTTAAGTAATCCCTTCGCAAGTGTGATTTGGTCACAAATTATCTGCTATTTTACGAGTTAAAAATTATTTTAATCATTAAATTCCCTCACTATATTTTATATTAACGCTTAATAAAAATGTGAACAGTTTTCTTTTGTTTAAAAAGATTTTAAAATTACAGATTCTATTTATTTTAAATCTATTCGCTTCTGAAATTGAACTGGCAGTTTAATTTGATTGCTACCAAAGAAAATTGGATGCGAATCATTTGTTTAAATTCAAAAAAGTTCTTCTTTTGTTAAAATTAATTATTTCAAAAGATTCTAAAAACTTAATTTCTCAATCGATGAAACGGCTCTAAAACTAATATGTCTCAGAAATGGTAGCAAATAAAATTAGTTCCTTTTTTTGCTTAATGAAAGAGGGAAATCTCGTTTATTTTTAGTCATAATATTGTAGCACCAATTTGAAAACCTCTCATGGTACGCATTTATTTCGCTTTTATCCCGTACGCAACAAATATTTTAATATATTTTAATCTAACTATTTTGAGTATTAAAATATTTTCACAGCATTTTTTTCCTTTTCGTAATACTATGGAAATGACTTGAGTTTACACTCCGTGTATTGTTAAAATGTTATCTTCTAATTTTCAAAAGATTCAAAATTAAACGAAATATGATTAAAGGTGTTTTGATATCAGTCTTTGAATATTCATCTTACGAATCACTTATTTTCTTCCTTAACAATTTTAAGTTATACCACACTAATATGTGATACGCAACTGCATACAAATGCACATTCATGCCATCGGCAAGGTAGAAATGACACAGGCAACAGCTAATTTTTCCTCCGTATTAATTTTATAAGCAGCAGTTTAAAAAAAAAAAAAAAAACTCCGATATAGAATACTTATAATGAATAAAGCAATTTTAATACCCTTAAAAATTTCGTTGTCTGGAACAGTATTCAATTTTTACAGCTACTCGACATGGCCATCAAAATTTCGCCGAGTACCGAGTGATCGGTAAATTAACCGAGTAGGCAGAGTACCGAACATTTACCGATTACTCGGTACGACACTTAAGTTTTTCTTAGAATTTTATATTTTAGGTAATTTATAGGTGAACTGCTGATATTATCAGTCGTCAACTATAAAAGAATGTTGTAGATGAATTGGTTTCTTCAGAAATCTCTTGTGTGTGTGCAAAAATCTTGGTATCAAAAGCAAAAGCGGACTGCTTAAAAAATCATTCGAGGATATTGGTCAAATTATTTTATTAAATCGCGTTAAATCACACAGTTATCATAATACTGTCAAAATTTTCTTTTAAATTTTTGAATTATTTTTAGTTTTTAATTTATTTCAATCTCAATTTTTTTCACCAAAACTATGAATAATTTACGGATAAATAATAAAATAAATGAATATCCGGCACTGAGAAAAGCTTTTTGTCACAATGTGCTCACAGAAAAGAACCTAATGAGCACTTTTCAGTTGTTTTTAAAAAATATTTTTCCCGTTTTGTTGACTACATTTTAATGAACCTTATTATTAGCGGAACTCCTGTACTTGCACGCAATATTTGTCTTCTTTTTCTTTTACTTTGTTAATGACAACTTCTTGCCAAATGATAATGGGTATGATCTCGGTGAAACCTATAAGAAAGATAACTTTATGATCAACATTTTTGAACATGGCATTGCAGTTGACAATTTGTATCAAATAGGGAGAATCTATTCTCTTTCAAAACAAAATGTCCTTGCGTTATTTCAGAAATGGTCAAAAAATCAGAAATCCTTTTACTTTAATTCTGTTTCTTTTAGTACTCGGTAAATACTTGGTACACGGCCAAATTTTGAGCAGGTACTCAGCCAGTGCCGAGCAGCTGAAAATTGAGTAGTTTTCAGGGTAACGAAATTTTTGAGAGATTTACTAATTTCTTTATTCACAAAATACAGCTGTATTCTATGTATGAGTCAAAAAAAAAAAAAAAAACTTAATTTATGAAATAAGTGAAGGGCCAGGACTATACTAAAATGCAACGTTTCTTGACAAAAACATCGTGACGTCAGCGTGACGTTTGCGTGACATTAGCCTATGAAAAACGAGCTAGATAAAACGTCACAGCCTACTTGGCGGATAAGAGGAGATAGCTGACTGCTTGTGAACTCTTATTGGCTCCGCACGTAGTGACGTCAGTGCCAAGTTAAGTTGCATTCTAGTATAAACACAATTTAAGCCCTGAAATGAATATTCAGACTCAAAATAAGAAACCTTTAAATAATATTATAATTTATTTTGAATCATACAAATTGATAAAATTTAACACATTTAAATATGAGTATTTTTCCAACAAAGATTACGATTAATAATGAATTAGCAATTTAAGGCTCACCTGTTTCATTTCAACATGAAACAAGTTAAAAACAATTATGATTGATGTTCTAATTACCTTGAAACATAGTTGTATTAATAAGCACCCGGGCAACGTTGGGTAATAAGCTACTGATTTTTTATACTTTTTGAAACTTAGAACATTGTATGGTTTTAGTAGAAGAAAAATTTCCCGAATTGAAATCTGCTTCCTTGGTAATTCCTTCCTAAAACGGGGAAGTAAGTACCCCCTCTCCCCATTCCCTAATCCAGGGGGGCCCATCCCCCCCCAAGCTCAATGGCGCAAATCCCCCCCCCCCCCCCCCAAATTTTCACAACCCTCTTGTGCTTTTTATTTTTACCGCTCTTTTTATTAAATTTATTTTTTCTAATATTATTCATTTTTTTAAATATTTATTTTTTTAAATATTTATTTATTTTTTTTAAATATTTATTTATTTTTTTAATAGTTTTGTAATTATAACTATTATTTTTTTTTATTATTAATTTTTTAAAAGTACTAATTATGCCCGGAATAGAATCGCTTTTGTTCTCTTCCAGACATTCCAAGCACACACACAGGAAATAAATAAATAAAAAATTAATAACGAAATAAAAAAAAATTGATTTAAAAAAATAAACAAATGAATAATTTTCATTACAAAAAAATCAAATAATTTAAATTAACAAAATTAATTAATGAATGATTTACATAAATAAATATATAAATTAGTTTTAAAAATTCCCCCCCAAAAATTTTGATGGCGCAACTTGCGCCGTAATCCCCCCCCCCCCCCCCGTGGGCACCCCTGCCCGAATCAAGTTGACGAAAAATTCTTGTTAACAAAGATACATTTGGTAAATAAACATCCGTCTTCTACATTAAGAAAACCAATGTAACAAACCATAAAAAAATTGAAGGGGGAGGAGGGGATAAGATTTTTTTTTTCGAGTGAAACGTTTTAATAACTATGTAACCTCGTCACAAATGAACCGACTTATGCCCGAGAACACCAGGCCACAAATCAATAGCGATAACTGTCCATTGACAGGCAGTCATCTGTTACTGGGCCCACACCGCCTACTAATTAGGCGTTGTAAGAGACCTTTGTGTTCAGGCGCAAGAAACGCAAAGCTATCTCCCCCGGTTTTACCAGCTGTTGTCACGTGACCACTTAATTTCAAAGCATTACGTAATCCGCTTTTGCATTTAATTAGGGTCATTACGAAGGAACATACGGGCAGGAGATTGATAGCGCCGTGTGGCTCTGCTTCATTATACGCTGCCCCTCGTGTGTGCTCCGAAAGGATAATTACTGATTAAAAAAGACGAAAAAATCTCCTCTCTGGAAGCGCATCAAAATAAAATAAGCCGAGCGTGACGCCCACATAACACAGCACAGATTTCTATATTATACGATGAATAACGTTTAACTATAATGCCTCTTTTTTTTGGTTTTGTTTGGGTTATTCACAACGGGAACCTTATAATTACGCTCAACTAGTTTTGGAACATTTTTCCATGTGATTGTTGTTCTTTTTTAAGTTATTGAAGTGTGCTTTCGTTTTTAACTTTTTTGGGCTCATTAATTCGCATCATATCTTTGCTTTTTGAAGGATTATTCTGGGCAATCTTATAACTAAGGGTTTGGTTTGAAAGTCAAAGTTGTTTAACCCCTGTTTTGGAAAAAAAAAAAAAAAAGAGAGGAAGAGGAAGTTCTTTGAAGGAAGCTGATTCATAACGGCTTGTACATTTCCCACACTTAATATTTAAGTTGGGAAGTTTTCGGAAGGTTGGTGTGGATATCTGAATTTATTTCTGTGAAAATAGGAGAGCGTGCTACTGCAAAGTCTGAATTAGCCTCCATTTGAAATTAAGAATACTGACATGAAATTTTATATTTCAGCTATTTTTAGTTGCAATAAATGTCTTCATCGCCTTTTTTACTTTGACAAAAAAAAAAAGTGTGGTGAATCTCCGCCCTTATTACAAAAAAAAAAAAAAAAAAAAAAAAAAAAATCTATAAAGGTAAAATTTCTTATTTTTTTATATTTTAGCAATTGAATTGCTTTCATGTTTAACTTTTTTTAGTTCATTAATTGGCATCTATGTCTGCTTTTTGAAGGATTGTTAAGAGCAATCTTATAATTAAGAGTTTGATTTGAAAGTAAAAGTTGTTTAACCCCAGAGTAAAAAAAAGAGGGCTTGCACATTTCACATTCTTAATATCAAAGTTGAGGAGTTTTCGGAAGGTGTGCATATATAATTTATTTCTGTGAAAATAAATAGCGAAGTCTGAATTCCATTCAAAGTCCATTCAAAAGTAAGGTTTGAAATCTCATGTTTCAACCATTTTTGCTTGCAATAAATACAACAGTCTTAATGAAGTTCAGATTTATGTAAGCAAGCAATTTGCCTTAGTTTCATAAAATAAGAAATATTTGAAACTTACTGGAAAAACGCAAATTTCTAATGTTTAATAAAATTTTTCTTGCAAGTTTTGTTTATTCATTTTTTGCGTAAATATTAATTATAACGAATTTATTCTTTATAACACTACTCTATCAATAATGATTTTTTTTCCTTAAAAAAAGTATTGTTCTCAGAAATTGGTATTTTATTAGAAAGTAAACTTGCATTTTTCTTTTATTGAAGGTCGGACTCTCGCCGCGTTTCTGTTAAAATTTCATATGTGTTAATCTCTCTCTCTTATTATAAAAGATATCTATGATCAAATTTCTTCAAGATGTATTTATTTATTGATTTATTTATCGATATTTTTAGTGGTTAGATTTTTTCGACATTTCACGATATTGGCAAACTTAGCCCAATTGTAGAGAACTCTACTAATTTTTCTTGTTAGAGCGAATAAATAATGGAGTAGCTTGGATTTCGTTATGTTATTGAACTCTCTATAATTTTGTTAAACAGTAGTTTGTTCCATACTTGGCATGGGATGTCTCAGTTATATAGAAAAGTGCTGTAAGGGTAACGTACTGAAATCAAAAGTTTATGAAAAAACTTTGCAATATCTGTTGTTTTTCATGCACTGTGTTAAAAATCATTAATTTTAAGATTAATTAAAACCTCCGATAATCTTTTAAAATATTCTCCATTTTTGCTCTTAGGGATGTACGGAAAAAAAGGATTGAATATTTAAATCCATCTTACACAATCAGTTATTGATATTTAAATCTTTTATTTATAAAAGATCACTCAATTTTCCCTGAAACAACGGTAAACATTTCTGAATTATGGCGTATTACTCACAATAGCTCTATGCATTCTACATTCCTATATTGTCCTGGTGTATATGATTAAGCAGTTTGCGTAAAACCTGTAATCTTGAATAGTTGCTTAAATCCGGGAATAACATCATGGCATAGCTCGACAACATCTTAGAGCAATTAATGAAACAATCCCCTAAAACCATGGATCATGCGAAATTAATTATTCCTGTAAGGATTTTAGAAGGGTCTTGCACGCAGACGTTATTATTGGGATCTTCTGAAGACCATCAATTCACAACGCTATATGGAATGGTCTTAGTAACGGGAAAGAAGTCCAATTATTTAAGTCTCTGCAACGCCCACAATTATGTTCTCCTGTTGTTGTAGTTACATTGTATAGGATTGTTTAGTTGCGGATTGATGCTCTGATCTGAAAAATACTCTTAGATTTTTCCAAAGCAAATGTGTGCAAAAAAAAACTAAAAGCTCATCATAACGAATACTAATACAACGAAATGTATGTTTTAGCAAACAAATGTGCAGTGTGCAGTAGCATTTTAATTGCCGTTCTATTACCAGAATTTCATTACAATGAAAATTCCTTTATGAGCAGGTATTTCTGTACCTGATGATGGGAGATTGTTCCTTCACTTTAGTTGACAATCATTTTTTTGAAATTAGTAGAATTTGGATATTAGAAATAAAAAGAAAGATTTATTCTGCCTGTGATGATCAGAAAATCCTGTATTGACTGATTTAGAGAAAGGTCTGTATGGTGAAATCCAACTTGAACCTTTCCGTAAAAAAAATCCAGTTTAAAAATTTAAACTAAAAGTTTATTTCGTGGAAATAAACTTAATTATGTCAGTATTTCTCCATGTTTTGAAGCTTGTTAGTATTTCCTTAAGCTTGCCGCCAAATTCTTTTTATTTTTTTTTAAATGAAATGTAGTTTGATTCACACATAATTTATATTATTAGAAGTTAGTGATTTTATTTGAAACACTCTCTTTTCAAACTTAACTACTGGATTGTTATACTTTTTGCTACTTAGCTTCAGTATCGTTGTCAAACAGGTGCTCCTCGTTCTGTGCAGATTTTTAACCAAGTTAGACGTCCGTGGTATATCTATGAAGAAATTAAACATGCCTAACATTTTGTGAAATAGCTTTCTAAGAAGCCCCATCAATGGGCTAATGTATCTGTCAATGTTTTGAAAGAGTTTTAAAATGGTCTATCCAGCGTGGAAATCAACACCTAAGATTAAAGGACTTTTACGATGCACGATCCCTAAAATGCTTGAAAAAAAATCTTCCGGGCTTACCACATTTGAGGCAATTATAGTAAGTCTTGCCACACTCGAAACTAATTAACTACAATCAGTTTCTCTCCGCTACCATGCGATCGAAATCCCAATTAACAACCAATTCCTAGCGATTCCTTGATCTGCAGCCAGCAAGTTGCACGTCACGCACAATCCCCCTTCTCTAAGAACAGAGCCGATAACTTATAGCCATAGTAACGTTTCCTAATATCACACCTGCGTTCGATGTCAAAGAGTCCCGGCGACAATATTGGCTGCCGCCCCTTCCAATTCTCCTCCCCATTCCGCTCTCGATATATACCCCCTATTTTATCAGGAAATGATTTTTCCATGATTTATCGAATTCGCTTTTCAATAATTGCTTTTCTGCCAGCCGACAAATTAAGAAGACAAACTGACTCTGTTCCATCATCTATATATCTATACCTGCGAATTGAGCGGTGTATATATATGTGTGTGTGTGTATATATATATATATATATATTTATATATATATATTTATATATATGTGAAATATAATGACGCGTCGCAGAAGCTTGATTAACGGTGTGTCCATAGGAAGTCTGTTCAAATTGGGTTCGCTGCTTTATTGAGTTTCTCAATGGTTAATGCTAACCGCCCAAGATTCAATTATAAAAGAAATGAAGTCCAGGTGACACATATAGATATGGGATGCTGCTATGAATCAAAGGTGGATTGGCTTTCAGCTTTTTTTATAAGTCTTTGCGAGTTTTAGATGAACAAATCACGTCAGGACAGAACTGCCACAAAGAAGTTTTTTGTCACATATGTTAGAATAGGCGGTTTTAGACGAGCGCCTGAACTAATAAAGGCTTTTTGATAGTTTTGTACGGGGAAAATGTAGCGTTTTAGGACTAATTTTGCTGTAGTTGCATTTGGTTATACTAGCCTTCTTATGATTTAGAGCTAAAGAGATCAACTGCCTAAGTAAAATTAATGTAGCAGTTTTGTCGTAAAGTGGAAGTGGGTAATTGCAGTTCGTGTTGCGAAGAAATCGTTTTCGAAAGTTGTTTTGCTTCACTTTGGAAAATTTCGAGCATTTTATGACGGCGTTTTGTTAACACAGAAAGTTTCATTATTTTGTTTTTTTATTCATTTTTAAATTGTTGGTTACTTTTGTAAATGATTTGCGTTATGGAATTGCCATTTTTTCTTGGGGTGAAAAGGCTGATGAAAAAATGATTTATCTTCGAAGTATAGGAATTTTTAAACGCAATTGAGTATAAGGATGAAATATAGTAATGGAGTAGAGCTTTTAGATTTTTAAGCAGATCATTTTGATGTCGTAAATGCTATGTGTATTTGTGAAGGCGAAGGCCCATTATTTCAGTCGTGTTTTTGAACTTTCCATGTTATGACTACAAATTTTGTAAAGTGCAATTATGAATCCGTTCTCTACTGCAAAGAAATAAAGGGGGTGTAGCTTAAATACATCTTTGA
Organism: Uloborus plumipes; assembly: GCA_038373865.1. Classification (NCBI taxonomy): domain Eukaryota; kingdom Metazoa; phylum Arthropoda; class Arachnida; order Araneae; family Uloboridae; genus Uloborus; species Uloborus plumipes. The sequence goes on from JAXGGA010000748.1 coordinate 21,498, forward strand.
GCTATGTTGTGTGACATAAATTGTTTCTTTGACTTCCACAAATTCCATTTTCTGGCTTTTGTCGTTCGCCCTAAATGCTGCAGATCAATACGGCCTACTTGAACACAAATGTTCTAATGTCAAGGTTCATTTGTTTGTTTTCCAATTCCAGTCATAATAATGCTTATTAGCCATATCCCCTGTCCAAATCTTTTTTTTTTTTTTTGTCTGAGCCTGCTTTCACGGAATTGCGATCGTTGAGACAAACCTTTCCCTTCCCAAAATTATTCGCATCAGCTGCTGTTTAAGTTATAATATTTTCCAACACTTGACTGATGATTTTTTTATAATTCATCTGTGGATATCATCCTGAAAACAATTAATTTCTCAGAACAGTACCGTTTCCTAACAAAAAATTAATTAAATGATTAATAAAGAAATAAAAAAGTATCCAAAAAGAGTTTTTGTCAAAAGTACTTGAAGTACCCCTGGTGTGGGGAGAAAATTTTGCTTTCGAAGGCGACACGTAGCTGCTGCTACTACCATTCTTTTTGGTAGTTTTCTTCTCTTCTCGAAGCTAAGGCGCTGACTGACAAGGCTACTGGCATCGGATTTACTCAGCCGTTAATAAATGCGGTGACGAAAATTACAGACCTCTTTACGAGCGATGATTTCTTCCTGAAGAAGCAGCTGACATTATACCTCGCGAAAAAGGCCTTGTTAAATGTCGTGCGGGATACATAGATTCGCGCGACGTTTTGCTTCTGCCTTTTTATCGCTTCTACCGGTGTTGCACAGCTGTTGTCCGCTAGTCGTGAAGGTCGTCACTATTGTCGTTAAATGTCCTTTTTTTTTCTTTCTTTTCTTTTTCTGTTTTTCTCTCCTTGTACCGGCATCGTTTGTTTTACTGCTCGCGTGGCAGATTGTTCAGGTTGGGTAACTGTTGAATATCTGCTCATTGGCGACATAAGTTAAGACTCGAATCTGCCAAAAAAATTCCGAGATTCGAATCGAATTGCAGTGGAACGCTAGTTCGTTCGCACTGATTTGGGATTAAGAAATGGTTAATGTGACGGTAAAATTGGGAAATTTGCATATTTCCAGTAATGGATGTCAACATTGGAAACAGACGTGCGATTTTTCAGTATTTTTAATGAATTCAGTAGTTTTGAGTAAAATATTGTGCTTTGTAAAGTGACGATTACAAAGCAGTAAGTTCCACTCTAAATTTAAAATAATTTAGTTTATCATTTAAGGTAGAATGGCTTCATTTCAGGCTACCAATTTATTTATTTAATTAACATTTATAAAATTTCGAAATATTTACAAATATCCTAAATTAAATGGGAAAATATGGCAAAAGAAAGAAAATTAAAAGCCAGCAATTACTGTTGCCCAGCTGTGGCCAGCAGGCGGTAAGTTGGGCAGCACTGTTGTAGACCATGGTCCATCCAAGATGCTTCTAGCTGATATTTCTCCTGACCTCATTGAGAAACGTCAGTCTGAAACATCTTGGATAAACCCATTTCAATGCATAGACCAAGTTTTTTTCAAAGTTGCAAAGCAATCACATGCACAAGTAGACACCGCCCATGAAAACCTCAATTTTCAACGTAAACAAAGGCGGTGTGTGCGTCCCTTTGAATACCCCCTTCACTCCTTATAAAATTGAGAAAATTTTCGAGTACTAGTAGGTTCAAGCAACTTTACTCAGTGTAGTTTAATTTCAAATCATTTTATGTGTGTCAATAATGAGAAAATATTGTTGTAAAACTTGTCAATGAAGTAGCTGTAATGCATTTGATTTACCAAAATGTTAAACTTTCTTTTCTATTATTTTCAGGCCATTTTGAGCATTACAGCCATTTGAAGACCAATTTCCGAAAGAGCCAATGAGTCCTCTAACAAACCAAAAATGAAGCAGAAAACGTGAAGCAGAGTTTTCTTTGATTTTCGCATCTGTGCCGCAAAAAACAAAGAGATTGGCTTCAAACATGCTAAATTTCCTGTGGTTGCTTTCAGAAGGCATCGCGGTAATCTAGCGCCGCACACCATCGACGCTCTTCCGACACAAGTGAACTGAAAGACACTTGTGGAATCGAGTTCCGGAAAGGCAGCAGTGCCGAAACAGTTGTTTACAGGAGTGCTTGTCAAGGATTCATCCTGGTACCCATACGCAAGAAGAGGAACTCCACGCTTTCCATAACGGAGTCCCCCTACAGTAACTACCCGGCCGCGGACTGCTGTCCCACGAGCCACATGAGTATGATGAACGCTCAGCAACAGCAGCAGTCGCACGACCAGCACCACATGATGGGCATCATGGCTCACCACGGCGGCATGGCCACCATGCAGCCCATCCAGCAGCACCACCCGCAGCAACAGCAGCAGCAACAACAACAGCAACACTTCTCGCCGCAGGGCGGGCCAGGAAACTTGCGGTGCTGTGCGGGCTGCGGCGCTAAAATCATGGACAGGTTCCTGCTGCACGCACTGGACCGCTACTGGCACAACGGGTGCCTAAAGTGTACGTGTTGTCAGGCGACTTTAGCGGACATTGGCTCGTCGTGTTTCACGAAGGCGGGCATGATCCTCTGCAGGGCCGACTATGTCAAGTGAGTCGATCAGGATTTTCTTTTATTTTTTTTCCTACCTATTGTACGGTCCGACCACGGATGCGATGAAAAGGCAAACCTCCGGTTTACTGCGGAAATGCACGCATCTATTAGTTTTTAGGAATGCCAGCTTTTGCAGATGTGTGTTAGCCTCTAAATTAAGCAGACATACAGTGAAATGAATAAATCACTAGCATCAAATCCCCCCCCCCTTCCACTCATGCAGATAGACTCGTCTTTGCTGGATGTTTGCCAATTCCACAGCATCCGTAGGCAGACAGTACGTATTGTATCCGAGATTTCTGAAATTTACAAGCCAGAGCAAGCTATAACTGCCACGGAGAGATGGCGGGTGAACGGGTAGCGGAAATGGACCACAGTATTGTAAAAAGTAGGGTTTGAGAGTATTACAGGGATGAAAATCTTCCGCGGATCCGCGATTTTCCGCTTTCAGTATTTTTTCTTTCTTTCCGCGATCAAACAATTAATGTTGCATCAAGTTTAGAAAAAAAAAGAAAAACATTAGTAAAATAAAGCATAAAATAAGTTGATTTAAAGTTGTTGAGCTTGAAATTATTTTCAACTTCCAAAATAATGGAAATGTTTTTTGGATGCAGCAGGATTGAAATCTCAAGAATAACGTGCAATCATCAGCGAACTATGTACTCTTTTTTGGCATGCTGCCAAAAACATCAGTTTCCATTGTAAGAGGTAGAAAGTAATGAAGTTCAGCTAAAATATTCAAGATCTTTGTCAAAAAATTGGGAAAATTATTTTGATCTTTAAAATTTATGAAAATATCTGAAGACCAAGCAGTATTAATTAGATAATTTATTTCTTGAGGCACACAGTCTAATTCATCAAAAATTGCAGCCCCCCCCCCCACTTTTTTTTACATTGTTGTGAATGACTTAAAAATAAATAATGAATGAGCAATTAAGGGCTTTGAAATTTTTTTACTTTCGATTTCAGGACACAAATTCAGAGGAAATCTTGCATGACTAATTTCGCGGAATATGGGGAAAAAATCTATCTGATTGCATCTGACAAGCAATTTTTCCTCTTTTTTGACTTTGGGCTGTTTTTATCCCTGGTATTAGCAAAAACTTTACTGATTCCTCGTTCCCACTGATCCTACCTATTACAAAATGAAGCGGCCAGCTGCCAGCTCAGTCGCCCTCTCTCCGCAATCAAGCAAAATCACAGAACTTAGTTCAAAATAATATAGACCTAAAATAAACAAATGGCTTAACAGAAGATTTGCCATTTTTGGTGATTTTCTCTGCAATAAAAAAAGCAAACAAACATTCGCTGTTTGCTTGGTGCTGATTTATTATTGTCTTGCTTTTGCCCTGAAGCGAAAGTATGAGGTTTAGGGTGACAAGAGGATTAAATAAGGTAAATCAATTATCATGCAGTGAGTATTAGCACTTTAACTGCTTCATTTTATTCTGCATCGAAAGATTTCGAGTGACTACTATTTATTTGAAATGACGGTTGAGCATGGATCAGGGATAAAATTTTTAACTACAAAAAAGTAGATTCTAGTAGCAGTTTTAGAAAGAATAAGCTTTATTTCTAAATCTTCTTTCTTGTTTAAGCTAATTTTCTTTTTTCTTATTCGACTTTAAGGAAGATGATGATGAACAGTTTCGTAAGGGCTGTGGAAAGTTATTTTGTTCCAAAACTTTCTTTTCATCACATTATTGCCATTTCTGCAGTATTGAATCTTCCAGAGTTGTAGAGAATGAATGCGTATTGCCCACATAATATCTTTTATGGCTTTTAACGTGTCGATGGTCTCGGAACGCAGTGATCTGCGATTTAATTCGTTCTTTGTATAATCAATCAGTTACAGAAACATAATTAGTGTTTTTAATAGGATTTAGTTTAGATTAATCTTCGTGAATAAAGCAATGGTGCTGCTGGATCCTGTACAGTTGTCCAGAAAATTTCATGGGCCACCTAAATTCCCTACCACCAAAAAGGTCTTAGCAAATCGTTCGAGTTATGCAGGGAAATGTCAAGAACATTCTGAATCTACAATGTGTTTCGCCTGATGTCGCTATAGTTGCGGCCCTATTTCGCTAACTTGCATCTTTTTCCTATTTTCAATTTAGTAGCACTATCTAAAATACATCAAAAAATAAAGCTTTAGTAAATGTTAGCAATAAGACAAGTTTTCTTTGCAAATGAAAACATTGTAGAGACAGGTGAAATTTGATTTTGTTAAAGATCTGAAGTGCTGTTAATTATGAAAGTGAGAGTAACTAGACACAATATGTTAAATCAATTACTAATTTCTCAACAACTTTCCTCCGAATATTTAGTGCTTAGTGTATGTCAAATGATGAAAAGTCAGCGAACAAAAGTGATCATTTTGCTCGCAATTAAATTGCGTCAACCTGACAGCAACCATTCCAGATGCAGAAAGACTACTATATGTTGCAAATCAAGCTCACAAAGTTCGTTAATTCTGTCATACCCAAGCGATACCGTACTCGGTGTATTTGCCATTCTGATTTTACTGCCAATCCGGCAGTCTGTCTGTTTGCTCTAATACTACTCCGAATTAGTGAAACGAAGTTAATGTTTACAAATTACCTTAATTTGCCATCCTTTGCTTTAGCTGAACGTTTCATCGTCATCCACACTACCGGGTTCCGAGGAATATTTAATGACCACATAATCCAACTATTGACAGAAGGGTCTACTACTCGATTTTGACGCAGTTGGTATAAAATTCTGTGTGAAGTGCCGTTGCGCCGTATTTGAAAAGAATGGCTTCGCAGCATTGTTTGACTTCCTCATTACCCAGGACCTTAACTAGCATTGGCTAATAAGCTTGCACCCTGGATACCCGAGCACAATCCATCACACTTTTACTTAAGTACTCGCTTTAAGTGTTCTCTGCTACCATTCCCAGGCGACTAAATTAGAGACATAAATCATTAAGACGCCTCTTTGAAGACGGTTCTTTTCAATATCTGCAGTAAATAAAAACCCGGTGAGAGAGAGAGAGAGAGAATAATTATTTGTTTTCCGATTGAAGTTGTAATGAATAATAATGACTCCCTCGCTTTTAATCGTCATTAATAATGATCTAGGGCTGAAACGGACTTGAGTCTAATGAGTACGGTGTCGCTGCGAGATGCCCCAGCAGGGCGGGATCTTTTCGAGGTAGAGGGGGTGCAGCTGGGGAGTTGGCATTTTGAGTTCGATTGTAAATTTAACGAACACAAGATTCTCAACAGCTATTGCCTGAATAAATATGAAGAAAGCAAGGCTTTCTAACGACAGATATCTATTCTTATGCAGATCTTGTACAGACTTAAGCTCTTATACAGAAGTATCTAGCTTTTTCGTGATGTCTCTTCAACTTATTATCCTGTTTGTTTCTCTAACCACTTCTGTCTATTTGCATCTATTGTTATTTTTCAGTTTCTTAGACGTTTATTGGTCCATTTTCTGTTTCTTTATTGTTGAAAACATACTTGTTTCCTCAGTTTCTCATCTAGTACAGTCATGTCCGTGTACAATGAAGTCGTATACAGTGAATTTATTAGTTCCAGCTCCTCTTGTTTTAATGGAAAAATCCCGGTAAAATGTTTAATTATAGCGAAGTAAACATTTCTTTCACTGAAAAACTACTCTTTACAAAGCATTATCAAGTTCGGAAATAATGTTATTAGAAGAACCGAACAAAAAGGTAATTATTCTGTAAACAACGATCATCTGTGCTTGGCTTAACCATGTGAGGTAATATTGTCCTGAAGGAAACTTAGCTACAAAACTAAATTTCAAGCTTTCCGATTTGCCAACGTCGAAGTAACTGTAAAAGCTGACTTTTAAAAGTCGAGTTCGTCAGAATATTGTGGCAGTTCCGATACTGACACACAGAAAGTGCCTACTGAAACTGCAGCATTAGGAATATTTTCTCTGGAAGTCACAAAATGTTTACTGTCTCATAATGTGTATGCAGTCTAAACTGCTGAAATAATTGATCCAATTGAAGAAATAGTAAAGAAATAGTAAGCTTTTTCGAGCATAGTTAATAAAAAATTCTGAAACTAAAAGTTAAAAAAAAGTTTCTGATTTTTCAGGTTTTTACTGTATACTATCGAGTCTGCTGAATGGAACAGCCTTTTTGCTACGAAAATTTCTTATAAGTAGGATGTTCCACAAGCCAATGATAAATTACAACGATTTAATGCATTGAGAATGGATTAGATTAAACGGTATATTCAGTTAACCGATATTCCAATAAACGGGCTCGACTGTTATTTAGCGATTTTTTATAACGAAATTTTCATTCATTTCTTGGGTTTCGTTATAAACGAATGCCATTGTATATCATGAATGTCCATTGGTGTATTTGAAGGTGATATTTTTGCCTGGCTCACCCCCTTAAAAATTGAATTCGGGCCTATGCTCCAGACGAGAGAAAAAAAAAAAAAAAGGAAAGAGAAACACCCTTTGCACTTTCTCTCCATCCTCCCGTCGTCTCTTTCTGCCATTGGATCTCTGCCCAATTATTTCCCCAGGAAAACTTTTTCTAGTGCACCCCTTTTTTTTTCATTATTATTATTGTAGCCCTTATTATTATTTTCACTTTTGCCCGAGACTCTTGATTCTGCGATTTATTCTGCCCGCTTTTTGAAAGCCATCCCGTTGCTTGTTTGTGTACTTAAGGTTACTAGTATAGTAAATTCGTTACCTGTACCTGCGCGAAGACTTATAACGAATGAAAATACCTTCCTCTCCTCCTGGCTCGCCTATTAGCCGTATTAAAGTACACCCGTAATGGTGTGCCCGCTTTCTTTCGTGACTGATTTCGGCATTTTATTTGAAAATTTTAAGAGAATATTTCCCCGCAAAATTGGCATTTAATGTGCGATGAAAAACTGCTCGCGCTGAAAGTCTAGCTAGCTAAAAATGGCTTTCTGTCCAATATAATATTTATTAAAACTAGGAAAACTCGAATCGATGCTTCTTCTCGCAGAAATATTCAATGTTATAACAAGGATTAAATCCCACGCTTATTTCATTTTTTAGCTTTTAATGTAGCAAGAAAAATCTTTAAAAGGTTCCAGGAATTTATTTCGTAATGCAGTCGTTTGTTATTTATTATTCGTTTAATACTCTTTTGGCAATATTGTTGTTAATGCATTAGGACAATGAAAGCTTCCCTTTAATGTTAATTCCCGTATGCCCGAATTACTCATCTGCTGAAATTACTAGTAATAAAACATGTTTAAATATCTCACAGCATAGAAGTCTAATTTGTTTCTACGTGCTTATGATTTTTCATTTTGCATCCCATAGCAGTGTACACAGCTAGACAATCTATATATCTATGACGATGTTAAAAAAAAAATATATATATATGGTGAGTGAAACTATCATTTCTAGTTCAAATACAGTTAAACTTTCTAAATACGACCACGGTTACGGTTAATATGAAATCGCTGCTAAAACGTGCAGTTTTGTAGTAAAGTTTGATTATCTATTCAATGACGTATGAAAGCTCACTCTCATAATACGTGTATCAAATTGCAAGTTTCGATTAAAAGAACGCCTGTGCTTCATGATTGATCTTGGTGTTTCGAAAAATTGTTCAACATCAGTATTAAGATTAAATTGTTTAGTGTGCATATTGCATTTCTTTAGAGAATGTGTATGCAGTACGCACACCAATTCTTGATGACTTCAATCTTATGAAAAATTCTGAACTTGTCTACGCCCCCCTCCCTTCCCCCACACCTCTTGTGTGTCTCACTTACTGAGAAAGTTTCAACAGACAAAATTTTCTGTAAGGATTTAAATTTTGGTAGTCATAAAGCCAATTTCGGTTTCTTTCTCTCTCTCTTTCTCCCATTTTTTAAAATTTGTTTTTATTTAGCGTTTTAACTTCATATACTTTTAAATGAAATGGAAGTGTTAATATATATAGCAATTCAACTAAATATCTTTTTTTAAATATTTATTTTGAAAACAGTGAAAACATGCTCTGTATTGCATTATAATTGTTTGAGTCTACAAGCACATACACACAAATTTTTCTAATCTTTTAAATTAGTCCTTTGTATATTTGGTTACGTTAGAAATTGCTAATGTGTTATGCTACACATCGCGGTTATTCCGTACTCCATAGACGTGACTTTCACACATCGAATACTAAATCTTCCAGGGGTTTAAATCGATATTATTAAGGTAATAAATGTGAGTATTAGCAATTTTTTAAAATGCGGTTTTTTTTTTTCTGCCTTTGTATTAGCTGTGGATTAAGTGACAATTTCTGACACATCAGAAAAACCAATATTTACTTTATGTCGCCGATAAACTCATGGAATACATCAAAAACAAATTTTCATTTTCCACAAAATGTTCGTGATTTGGCATAGTCGTATATAATTTCGGAAAACGAGCGATGAAAGCATAATAAATTTCGATTCTGCTTCCCATAGCGGAGTGTACACACATCAAAACAATCTATACGTCAAGGCCGGAATTGCAGTTGTCGGATAAAGTAATTACCAAAACATAAGTCAAAAGAAGCCATTACAGAACACGTTGGAAAAGTACGACTCGCTTTCCTATAAAGAATAAATAAAAACATCATGCAAACTCTGCATCATACCAGGGGAAGCAACGAATAAAGGTTATTACAGCAGTAGCAAGAGCCCCTGGAAGACAAGACAAGAGATATATTTATTGCCGGCCAAAAGCGTAATTTGCCTTCCGCCGGCCATTGAAATGGGCCGACTGAAGGAATCCAGTGTTGTAACCGTTATTGAGGTCATTATGAGTACAGGGCTGGGGCAATAAAAGCGTTTCTCTGTCTAAAACAGGGAACAAGAAGCATTTCGCGGAGGGCGGTATGTTGTGTCTGTTGAGGTAATGCTGGTTTGGGTAAGGCCATTTGTTATATGGTTTTTCCCTCTTGGGTGACGAATTAAACTTGGAAATTTGTGTGGCTCCTAATCGCAAATGAGCTGGAGTTATATTTAGTGTTTATTTTTCCGCGAAAAAAAAAGGGCTAGTCCCCTCCCTGGTTGCAGTTGAAAAAAATCGAGTGTGGTCTTAAAAAACTGACTTCTGCTCGAAGGTGCTATTCTTGGTACTTGGCATTAAAAATGGAGAAACGGTGTGGTAGTTTCTGTTACCGGAGTATGCTGCATTATAAATGCCGAGTACTACTCATGTACTAGATTCTAATCCGTCCCTCTTTTTTCTCTTTGCACGAACCTGTGCTTACTGTTTTCCAGCAAATTTCATATTGGCATCTTGGATTCTGAAATTTAGGTTTGGCAGAAAAGTTATTCTGAAGTATCCTACTGTGGAATTATTTATTTTATGCGGTACTGAAACCAGAACTACTTGTGCGTTGATGGTAGTAGTTTTAAAATTCTACGACTATTTTGAAATTTTGTACGAAAAAACATAATTCACAAATAGATTTTTTAATGATAGCAAAGACGTGAGTAAACTAATAAGAAGACATTAGAAGTGCACATTGAAGTAGCTGATTTATAATTAAAAAAGAAAAAGAAAATAAATAAACAGTCCTTTAACCTATCGTTCTGCATAATTTAACTCGTGTGTTTAAGGAGTACCAAAACAATACAAATCATTCTGTAACGTGTAAATATTTATTTTTTAATATGTAATTTTTAAAAAGTGACAAAACGCTTTGAAAGTTGTATCTATATACATGGTTCATACAGGGTCCCTTCCTTTCCCAGGCACTTTCGTTTCACAAACCACAAATCTCATATAGTATGTATTATGTAAACATCATACTTTTTCTGTCTTGTAAAACGTACTACGTTGTTGACGTGTCCTTAATAAACACTAGTGAAAGATTGGGTGATATTACCTCGAGGGGTTTTACTTTTATATTTAATTTATGTACAACACAACACAAGAAACGTTCACAAGGCGGAAGTAATAATACCCAAGGCACTGGTGAGAATCAAACCCTTGTCCTCCCTTTACGCAGTGAAGCTTATACCACAGAGCCACGGAGGTCCATTGACTATTTACGTATTGACGTAAGTTCCAAAGACTATGAGGCGAAAGTAGCTCTCTCTCTCTCCCCTATTGAATGAAGCACTGCTTGTGTGATATGTCAGTATGTTTTTGGCTTGGTATATGTTTTTGTTGTTTTGTTATTGTCTGAGAAAATAACTTAAGCTATGTTTATCTTGAACTAAATTAGCTTAAGATTAATCTTTCACTGGTCAAGACAATTGAAAGCTGTGAAAGAGCTGAATATCAAACAACTAAAAATAATGCCGGAAGATTAGTGACGAGACAGTCACTCTCTTTCTGTCTTTTTTTTTTTTTTGAAATCCTACTGTATTGACTTAAATATCTTGATTTAGTTATCATCACTAAATTATTAAATTTATTATATGTGAGCCATTCCTAACTGCAACGATTCGCGGCATTGTCGGTATCCAGACAGTAGCTCATATATGCTCCTGCAGCAGGCAGTTTTCTTTCTTGATACGTGTCGAAGTTGGGACCTCTGTCGTGAAAGGGCCGAGTAATTATACAGCGATGCGTAAATGGAAATCAAAATCAAGGGTTCCAAACATTCAACTCGTTTCGTATTCTATCCCAATGTGCTTTGCGAAATCCTTCCATTTTCAAGCCTCGCCTAACGAGAGAGTTTGGGCGCATCCTTCACCCCCCCCCCCCCATCTCCTCTTATTTTATTCATGTATTTACCATGGGCCCCGAAAGTTTGCAAGCAGTGATTTAGCCTTATTAATCCATTAACAAAATTGTTTCGAGCTGTTATTGTGATTAGAGCGGCCGGGTTCAGCCATTACGAGTATTGCTGTGCAAGAGAGAGAGAATCGCAGTTTGTGCCGCTCGGCTTTTGCTAATGTATAATGTAGGCAGTAATTGTTGGTTGGAGCTGTAATGTCACGGCGCCCCATTGCTTCCCTTGAAATGGCCCCGGTAAAAGAGGGAATTGGGGGAGAGGGGCTATTTCGCGGTTTGCTATTGCAAAATGGATATTAAAGGCTGCCGGCGTTTATGTTACCATCCCGAAGATTCGCCTTGTCTTGTTCTAATTCATATTTCTTTGCTCTTATTCATTTATGTATTTTTATTTTGGTTTAATATCAAGAAATGTGGTGCTGTTACTTGGTCATGAATGGTGAAAATAAATATTGATGAGGTTTCAATTGGAACTAGGAGCTTGTTTTTCCATATAATGTGAGCTTTTAAATTGCTTCTAAGTGTATTTTATTTCGTAAAATACTCTAAAAGTTTTTTTTAACACTATAATGTTTACTAGAATGTTTCTTGTTGCTTTTATGTTTTTAAGAGCGTTTTTAATTTAATAGAGCATCATGAAAAGATCAATCACGAACTTATTTATTAAAAGACAATTCGTAAATGCTGGTAATGTAAGCCTAATCTTAAAACCTGGAATGACATTTTCGGAAAAAAAAGTCATTGGATTACCATAATTTATTGTGAGATAAATTAGAACTTTTAATCAGAACCTATTTTCTGTTCAAAACAACCCAACAGTCTTCAAAGCTGGTTTTAACTTTTCAATAGTTTGAAATTTGTCTAATATTTGCAAAATTTCTCATAGAATGGAATAGAGGTGCATGAGGCTGAGCTACCGTCATATCCCACACAAATTAAGCCCTCCTTTTAGTGCATAGTAGCAAAAAAAAAAAAAAAGATGCTTTTATTTTTGTCCTACTATAAAGTTGTCGAATAAGAATCCTGAATATTAGCCAATGGCTACTAGAGTCACAAAAATTGTAGCCACTTATGCACTTTTGAGTAGCTATTTTGGAGAAAGTATATACGCAACTCAGAACAGAAAACAGTTGATTAGTTATAATGATACTCTACAAATACAACAAACCAAAGTTCAATGCATATGTTTTAAAAATTTAAAGATACAAGCACACAACGAACGAAAATATTTTACAAAAGTAGGCGATCTTTAACCAATAAAGAAAAACATGGTCACCACCTTTAGCGACTGGTACAAAATTTTTTGGTTGCCATTTTCAATGAAATTGACCGTTGATGACCGTCGATCTCGATTGCTTGAAATAACATTGAAGTTTGTAAGAGAAAATTTATTTGTGACTTTTTAAAACTTTTTTTTCTTTTTTGGCCTTTTCGAAAAATCTGCTATTTGAGAAATAAGTGAAGTTAAAAAACTGTTGCACATAATTAAACAATTTATCAAGAGAGCTCATTCTATTATTTTATAATGTGTACTTTTAAGTTTAGCATTCATATCGAGAGGAATACTTGGTGATTTATTCATACCATGCATTTTATTCGACGATTGATTCGTTCAAGCAATGATTCATTTCCCCCAGAATGCATTCCGTTATCCTCGCTCCCAGGCCTTTTTAAATCGCTCAATATTCAACGTATGAATAATACGCAATTCTGCTTATCCCTTTTTCTAACCGCGCCTTCACTTTTTTATTAGGCTGTCAAAAACAAACCTATCGCATTTATTATTTGTCAACATGTCAATTGGTCAGAAAAAGAATATGGCGGTTTATTTCGTTTTTTTTTTTTTTTTTCTATTTTCGAGTGGTTTGTTTGATAATAGAGGGATAGGCTAGGCTCTTGGATTAAATATGCAATTCTTTGTTGAACTGAATTAGCGCATTTTGACTTTCAAAGAATTTTATTCGTTTTTATGATTGCCCTATTGAAACATAAATGAAAATGGCATTTTTTCGTACTTTGAGAGCAGTTGTCTTTTAATTTAGTGTTCGCATTATAGTACATTAAAATGTACGACGCTTAACTAAGGCAAGCGTTTGTAGGTAAAGCGTTTGTAAACAGGTACTAGGGTCTGTCAAAAAGACACTTGTCCAAAGCAGTAAATTTAAAAAGAAAGAAAATACCTTTTTTCATATTTGTTAGTTTTTACCTGTATTTTATGTTAAAAATTTTTTCCTACAAATGTTTTTGCAGTAAAAATCAAATGATGCTGAATAATTAAAGTTTAGCCCATGGTGAATGTTATTTGCGCTTTAGTAGCTATTTTGAAAAAAAGTATAATACGTAGCACCAAAAAGTAAATAACCAATTCTCTGTTCGTAATATAAGAGATTATGATACTCAATGAAAACAACAAACAAAAATTCAATGAATATATTTTTAATACTCTTTAGTTTCGCATGTGGGTTTGTTTGTTTGTATGTATGTAACTCTGAATCAAAGATAAAATTCACGTTCCCTGCAAACGTAAAAGTAATATATTTAATACTACTATTAATACTAAAGGCTAAAATATATTAAATGTTGATGTATTATAAGTGCATTTAAACTTAGCGGATATTCAAGTTTTGAAAATCTGAGGGAAATCAGTCAGAGTATTATGAAATACAGTTTGATTAACTCTAAAAACGTATTTTTTAGTTTTTTAAACCGTAATTTTTATTATTTAACTTTAAAGAGCATACAATAAAAGAGTCACATTTTACAAATGTTTATGATTTTTAATAAATAACGAAATGCATAGTCGCCTCTTTTGGCTACTAGTACCTACTGCTTTGGCATCCATTTTCAACGAAATGATCTCCCGTTGGCGACTGACAACCTATAACCTAGAGCTTTAATTGCACATTTTGTAATAAAAACATGTGTTGTCTCACTTGTTATTCACGCCCTATCGCTTGTCACAAATTGTCAGAATTTCAAGAACACCCCTTACCCTCTGAAATCGTATCATCATTTATAGTCGACCCCTTAGGCACACTGATGCGAATTCATAACTAAGAGATGCCTGTACTCTATTCCCATTATATTTTGCAGATTTTTTCCCCCCATGCATATTTTTCCTGATACACTGCGCAAAATAATAGTAGCTCTACCAAAAACCCTTTTATCGAACTTTGGAATGGTTGCAAATTGAGGATATATATAATATTTAGATTGGTACTTGATAGGTCCTAATTATGAGTAATTTCGCTACAAATTTGAGAGAGGCAACAAATCTTAGATTTTAAGGGGGAAAAAAACACAATTTTTAGTGCTGATTTTCATTTAATTAGTTTCTAAATTATTAAAGTCGTTCGTTTTTCTGACTCTTTATGATCAAATCGTGCTTGAAGAAACAATTAACTTTTTTGCTCTCTGGCAGTTAAAGACATTTCTCCGTAGTTAAAGGCAATAACTAAATCTGTACCTTTCAAATCGCTTTCCTAATTGCTGCGAGCGGAATGTTGAAAGTTACTTCTTACGGTTGTTCCGTTTTGTTCCTCTCAGGGATGTAAATAAATAAACAAATATGAAATGCATAAAGAATTAATTATTCACTCGAAAGATCTGGTCTTTTTTGAATAGGCTTCCCTTTGAACAATAAATTGACATCTTTGAGTATTTTTATGAAGTGTGTTTAATGGGTACTCTCTTAGATTAGAATGTATGTTATTTATTCTCTTTTTCTTTCTAAGCTTCCTTTTTCAGAAATACTTTTAATTTTAAAAGAAACTTTGCCAGTAATCAATAAAATAAATCGTTAGTACTACATGTAGATCCAAAATTGGCGAAATATAATGTGTCACTTTTGTTAAAAATTTAGAGTTCCAAAGAAAGAATAAACACTTCTAATTGAATAACAGTTAGAGATGGTAATTTTATAGCATTTAAATCGAGTCCCCAAAAATCGTTAATTTGTTGAGTTTTCTTCGTAGCAGTATTAAAAGAAATTGTAGTACCTACTTGTAGTGTTCTCTCCATGAAATATAGTTATTAATAAATGTGGGAGGAGAAGGTTCACTGATGAACATTATTTTGATTTGCAGTACAGATAAATTCGGGTTATTAGAGTTTCGAGATTTTATCTCTAGCTAAACAACATTAAGCATTAATGATCAGAATGTCAGACATAGTTTTCATGTCTGACATTCTGATGTCATGACATCTATGTCAAACATAGTCGTAAGATTAATCGCCAGACATAGTTTTTCCACATTTTCAAATACCTTGAACAAAACACATTAAAGTGCAGAATAAATAGGTTTTTCACAATTGGAAAATCTTTTGGTATTAAATTGTTCTATATCTTTCTTTATTTTATATCTCAAAAAGATCCCACGCCTGCCTGTCTTCTTCTATTTTTTACTTAAATTTTGTAAAGATTTTTTACTGATTAATATTTTATTACTATTGTATATGAAGGTATTGCGCAATGTCCTTCACATCCGCAATTGCAATAACCTACAGGAGGCGCTGCAGTTTCTGGTTAATGGCAGCTGAAAGATGTAAAACCTAGGCCAATCCCCCCCCCCCCCACGTAGAGATCCAATATAAAATCCGTAGGGGGGGGGGGATCCAATAAGACATGCTTTCCCGCGCAAAATTGAAATGCTTTACCTCGTGGACGAACTTCTCAAATCACCGCGAGAGGCGTATTTTAGCTCAAGAACTGCAATTGTGCAACAACTTTGACTCTCATTTATTTTCCGAAATTTATTTCAAATGTCTTTATTTCATTCTTAAACTCATTTTAATGCTTTTAATGAGAACCATCTTAATAGAAGAGGGAGTTAAAAGTTTGCCGTTCATTCATAATTCAGGAGAGAAAAACTTTCGAACGCTATCATCTTTATCCATTTCGAGCAATCGAATGCTTTCTGCTGCAACGCAACGTCATTTATGATCGTTAGCACTCTATTGTTGCAGACGACAATTTTCCTCTCCTCTTTAAAATTAGAACGACACCGCGGTGATTCACCAGACGATTCTTTCGCGTCCCCTTTTCCTCCCCCATCCTATTTTTTTTTATTATTATATTTTCAAAAATAGAAAAGCTGTTCATTTTGCTGTCTCTTTTTTCCCCCTTTTCACATTTTTTCCAAAGCCAGTTTTCGTGTTACACGCTTTTATAAGTTGTAATTATAATCTGGTCAGGTGACAATGTCAAACATCGTTGCCATTTTTCAATTAAATTCTTTTCGTGAAATTAAGAATGCGTGGATATTACAAGATAATGTTTAAGAAGGAAAAAGTGATATAAACTTTGAAGGCTTTTGAAATAATTCCGTTGTTCAGACTGCTTTCGTACTTGCTTTTATTTTTTTGGAATCCGTGTTTTGTTTTTGAAGGATTCGTATGTGTTTTCTCGAAGAATTGCATTAGAAAAACTTCTTTAACACGTTCAAGGCAGTTTTATTAATTGCTGTCAGTCAACTTATCTGTATTTCTGTATTTTAATCGCAACTTGAAATGTTTTTATTGCATTTACTGGCTTTGTACTTGGAATATTTTTGAAGTATTTACTGATTATGTCTATTTTTGGTTTTATGCTTTTGCTTTTTACAATTTCTATGTTGCCGTGAAAGATCGAAGCTAGAGAATGTCGACTTTCACCAGTGATTTCCAGGTAATATTCGTTCTTTCGCCAATTTTTTTGGCATGTGAATGTTGAAATTTGCCGAATAATGTCGATATTTAGCAGATTTTGGGCTCACAGTAACAGCTAACATCGTTCTTAAAAAAATTCTGAACACTTCTTTTATACTAACTTTACATACAAGCATAGCCGTTATTTTATTACCAAACAATAACGGTTGAGAACCCCCTCCCCCATTTTTTTAATTTTAAGTTTTGGGTTAAATTTAATGAGCCCCATATTGCTTATCACTATACCAAGTGATAAACATTTGGGGGTGGTGAATTCCACAAAATCTAACCATATATTAATATTATATTAAAACAGCATACTTAATTTCATTTTTAATTTTAATTATACTTGTGAATGTAACATGAATAAATATGAAGATGGGAAGTTTCTTACTGAAGATCTGCAGTATCGGGGGGGGGGGGGACGGTGGTCATATTTGGCTGCATCGGGTCATGAACATAAAAATCAGCATGAATAGAGCCAGAAGCATTTTGACGTTTTATTTTTTAACTTTATTTAATTAGTTTTCCGCCCAGTCTAATTTTGTTACTTAATGTCCAATAACCTTCAAATTAATAAATTGATCCAAATTATTCGTTAAAATTTGCCTAAGCTAAGCCAACAGAGTGGGCGAAGACTCGTTTCTTTGTATTAACTCGCTCTCTTTATTTTACTTTGACTTTCCAGTTAGCTCACTATAATATTCTGTTGGACAAAAAATGCTATTTACTTTTAGTCATTAATAAAAATGAATGAAATAACTTAGTGGACATTGAATTCCGAATTAAGTCATTTGTTAACATAATTGAAGGGTTTGGTGGATGAAGAGGCAATGTTACATTTTTTGAAAATACAAGCGGGATACAGGTAAGCAAATAATACTAGGTACATTAAAAAATACATGTCTTTAGACTTATTTCATATGCTCAATTAACGACAGAACAAGAAAACGAAAAAGCTGCAACAGTAATACTTTGAACCTAAGTTACTCTAAATTAGGGTTCTGTTACGTAACCCCTTCATCTCCCAAGCTCTTCAATTTTAAGAATGACTCATTTGTCGTAAGAAAGAGTTATTATATGGGAAAAAAAAGTGTGTATGAAACTCCAATTATAGATGCGCTTCTGGTACGAAGAAAATAATCCGGTTTCTTTTCACAACCCTTTTTTAATCTAAAAATAACTTTTTTCCACCCTACAATGTAAATACCCTCGCAAACAAATGCACATTTCGTGGGCACTCAACCATTAATGGCAAATTGTTCTCCAATGCTGAGGGAACAAATTCGTCCTCTTCTCCGACGTAACAGCAAAAGAGAGGAGGGAGGTGGAATCATTTGTCAGTTTGATGACAGTCTACTAAAGCTCTCTTTGGTAATAAGGATAACAACGCGAAACCCTTGTTATCGCGGAATAAAAAGACGAAGAAGGGTAGCGAGCGTTATAAAATAAAAAGTAGGTAACAATGCTCCGTGCCTTGCATTATTTGCAGAATTAGGGAGATACGTATTGGGATCGAACTCTTCGGGATGATTCCATAGTAGGTTGTGTTGCCACGGGTAACAATCGCCAATATCTTTCCGTTTTCTTCCGTCCAGCCTGGGTAGGGTTGCCCTCGCTTTTATTCAATAATCGCCAAAATTTTGGGGGCTGCTTCTGCTCTGGAATCCGTTTGCACTGGTTCGTCAACTGGGATGATGCCGATGCCGGCGTCTGTGGGAATCGAAAGGATTGTTGAGAGAAGAGCTGCGGTTGGCAAGAACAAAATATGTTATTGTTGGAAACTCAAACGAGGGTTTTTTTTTTAGCACTAAAGTTAGGCGCGGCCAATAATTGATGTCACTTTTATAACAATTGTCACTTCCTTAACAATTGTGCTCGTGATGGTATTTTATAATTCGGATTATACATTGTTTTAATCTCTAAAAATCTGGTAAAATATAAGTTCGCGTTAATTTCACACAAGTAGCATACACGAATATAATTCTTTATTTTCTTTTGTGTAATATCTAATGAATATCCTACAGAATCAAATCAGGTTAATCTATTAGATATTATTATTGTAATAATCTTTTTTATTTTTTTAAATTTTTTTAATTTATTTATTTATTTTTTTGACAGAAAAATAACAAATTAAAATTTCAAATTTATTTGAAAATTGTTAAAATTTTAATTTTCAGTACAAACACTCCTCTCTTAAATGATGGCTACGTGTCTTGTAGACATCAGATAAAAATGATAGATTTTTTTCATTTCATATCCATCAGTGTAATATGAGGGGTCCAATACAGGCTGATTTTACTACCGTTTTTTCCGTACCTTCACAAAACAACACATTTTAATATTAGTACTTTCACAAAAATAAATTAATAAAGTTAGCACCTTTACAAAAATGATTTTTGTAATTGGCATATTCTAAAAAAAAAAAGAAAAAAAGTAAAAATCGGTTGTTTTAAATCAAAATTTACTCATAAAGTAGAATGCTAAGTTGATTCATAGGAACATTCTATGAGTAACGACTTTTTCCTAGTATTTTAAGTTTTTTCATTTTTTTAAGCCGTTTTCCGCCCAAGTGCAATTACAATATTTTAGTGCAATCTTTTATCATCTGTTTTTGGGTTGCCCATTTTGCTGATAGTTTCCTGAATAATACAGTACAAAGCTTAGAGAGCTAAAATACAAAAAATTTTTTCTTAAGTCTTAAAGTTTTTTGCCCCCCCCCCCCCAAAAAAAATCCTCTTTCATTTCACTTATCAATTTAAGTTTAAGTTTTTCTTTTAACAAAAATAAGAAAGTCTACTCGTATTTTTAAAAATAACTAGCTAACCCGGCGAACTCTGTTCCGCCTTAAAGGCAATAAATAAGCAAATTTTTGAATTTATTAAGTTTTTTTTAATTAGAAAACACAAAAAAAAAAAATTAAGTACCTACATTAATCATTCATTTTTGTTTCTGTATTTGCAACCTATTTTACTTCGCTCCAGAAGCTGTCAGAACATGTGCTTTATGTCACTCGGCGACAGAGGCTCAAAAAACACGTAGTTAAAAAGATACATTTTTCGGACTGTTTATCAACCGACTGCTCAATCCATAAATCCATCCAAGCAAACTTTTGTATATATAATAGTAGAAAGAAGAACAACCTCTTTAACTGCAGTCCAGGAGCTATCCCATCAAGCGCTTTCCACCTCTCAGCCGCAGAGGCGTAAAAACTCTTAACTGACAATCGTTTCTGACAGCTTATCACATATAATTTTCAAGGGAAATAACACGTTTGTTTATAATTTACTTCACAAAAAAGTAAAATAACACTCAACGCACTGCTAACCTACAACCTGTTTACAGCGCTCCGGAAGCTGCCAGAACGTGTGCCTTATGTCGCTCAGCCATGAGGTGTTTAAAAAAGGCTTAGTAAAAAGGCTTAGTCAATAAGACATTTTTTCTATTTATGTAACTGACACACATTAATTATAGCCTATGTCCGTCTCCTGGCTCTAAGCTACCTACCCACCAATTTTTAGCCATGTCGGTGCAGCCGTTCTTGAGTTATAAATAGTGTAACTAACACGACTTTCTTTTATATATATAGATCAAAATCAATGTGTGTGTTTCATGTACTTTCACAATAATAGCATGTTGATGTAATACTTCAACAAAAATAGGTAGTAAGACAAAAATTTTAAATTAGCTTTTGAATATGGTGTAGTTGCATAAAACTGTACACGATTGCCCAAGTGGAAAATTATACTAATGCTATATTCAGCAAATTAATGCTGAAACAGAAATGTTTTTGAATCTTCTCAGACTTCACTGCAGCATGCAGCATTTTTCTTTAAAAGTGAAGACTGAAGGCTCTTCGTTTCTAAAACTTTAGTATATATGGGCAATTCCACGAAACTGGAGACATCACACACGAAAAAAAATTTCAATGAACCAATAGTTTTTTGATTTCATATGATGTAAAAAAGAATGAATTTTTATAAAATAACCCTAAAAAGGCTATAAACTTATTTCTTGTAAGTTTTATAGGTAAGTTTTGACAACACCATTTTATGCGCATGTTTTCTTGTTTTCGAGCTGTTGAAAGTTCAGCAGTTTTTTTACTTATGAAATTAACTGGTATGTCTACAGTTTTATTTTTTTATTGAAATTTAGTTTATGAATGAAGAGATTACGTCAACAAAGAAGCTTCAAACTGTTATAATTATTTTATAAAAAATTTTTAGAAATTAGTCCTTACATTCATGTAACGTCAGTCACAAAATAGTATAAAAGTTTGTTTTACTTATACAAAACTAAACCCAAGATTACAACAAGTCATATTATCTTCATTTAGGATGATATCTTTAATATTCTTTACTTAAATATTTAAAAGTAATTGAATTAATATATTTAAAACTTGCTTAAAATGTGTAACATCAGTCACAGTAACATCAGTCACATTTCTCTTTTCACTAAGATGCTTTAAATAAACTATACAAATGGCACTAACTGCTGCAAAAAGGCAACATATTAGGTGAGAGAAATTTAAAATGACGGAAAATATGAAGATTAGTAAATCAAAAACAGTGTATGATAAAATGAGCAGAGAAAAAAAGAGAAAAATAAATTTTTGTAAAGTGATTATCTAGCTAAGTTCAAAGTAAGTTTAGAATCAAGTTAAAAAAAAAAAAATAGGAAAAGAAATACAAGAAAATGTAGAACACAAAAGAGCCTGGTTTTAAATAGTATCTGCCATTTTTTTCTTTTTTAATTGAAACTGGACAAACAAGTACTCCTAACTCTCCGTGTATGGCAGTTAAATTAAAGTGTTTGTCAATGAAAACAGAACATGGTTAAGTAATTTTGGACCCTATATGATCTTAGGAGACGTGCACCAGACTGGAAAGATATCAAAACTGCTTGGGAAAATGATAATTCTGAAGAGATAAGACGCTAAAAAACTTCTGCAATACTCCTAGAAGCAGATGAATTTATTTGTGAAACAATGTATAGAAATGAGAAAGCAAATTTGCGGAATTGAAACATATGTTTTTGATGTAGCAAATTACAGTACAATATTTTCCTGTGAAATTACCACAAAAGCTTCATAATAGCCTACACCAGATTTAGAAATAGCCACATAATTTTCCTTAAGATTCGGAGAACTTCAATATTAGTGAAGAAAATCCAAATCACGATCGATTGTATGTATATCTTTTTTTGTGCAAAAAAGTTTTTACATACTACACTTCAAGAAATGTGAAAATATTTTAGCTTTTCCCCCCGAGTTTGAAGCTATATTATTAATAGTTATATTTGAGTAATATTTTTTTAATAAATCAGAAGCTGGAGCAGGTAATTAGCAGCAACACTTTTTTGGCAGTGATTTTCTGAATCACCAAAAGTTCAAAACAGTTTTTTGAAGTCTAATTTAGCAAAATGTGTTCCGAAATTGAAGGCTGCAGCAGGAGAGAGGGTTCTTGTGGAACATGATGGTCAATTCTATGAGGTGAAGTTAGTGCCATTCAAAAATATAAGTAGCCAGTTAATGTCAAGTTTTGAGCAGTAAAATATTTATAAATGGCCTAACAATGTGAATGAAATTTATTATTCGAAAGAAAAAGTAATTAAAAAAATTAGCCCTCCCCAGAAGAAGTTATTTCAAGAGGACAATTCATTAAAAATTAATGTGTAAAACTTAATTAGTGTAATTAAGATTTTGTTGCCATTCTTTATTTCTTATAATTTAACTTCAATTTTGGGCAAAATATATGCTTTGTTAATAATTAGAAAGACATTATTTATTATTGTAGCAATGGTTTGTTATGGTAACGTCAGTCACGAAATCTTTGTTACATCAGTCACACCTATTACATATTTTCTGTGCTATCAGTTTTTCAGTTTATTCCATTAAGAAAAGTATTTTCATAAAGTCTGAAATCTCTATTTTTATGGGAATTTTATTCTTTATGTTTCATGCTATTAGTTTGAAGAGGATTTCAAATTGAAAAAAGTCAATTTTAGTGATGTCGCTTTTGTGTAACATCAGTCACATATGTTTGATTCCCCATAATTTCTGAAAAAAAATTTCCTCATACCTAATGAATTATGAAAATTCTTTTAGTATACTCTGTAATTACATTTTAGTTCAAATTCAGGGGGTAAAAATTTATTTCAAGTCAGTACTGAATTTTTAATTTAAAAATAGAGTCAAACTGTAACGTCAGTCACCGTGGAATGACCCATATGTAGATTATTTTTCTATTTCCTTCATTACCAGTGTAGGAACTTACAGGGTGATTAAAAAATAACAGTGATGTTTCTAACTTCGCAAGTTTATGTGAATTTGATGTGACAAATAAAAACAAATGTCGCTAGTTTTATAACGTTGGAATCTAAAAATTTCTTAACAGATACAGCATACTGGTTAAACCAAACTGGCAGCTCAATTCTTTGAGATTTTGAAGTGAAAAAAAAATCAAAAAGAGCCATGAGTCAAAATACATCGTTTCGCCTACATGCAATAAAACATCCATTTTTTCTCAAAAGTAGTAGTTAGTCCGTTTTGCTCTATGGTTTTGCCTTGCAATACTTCGCAAGTTTATGTGAGCGGTTTCGCCAAATCTTGTAGCCCTAACCGGAGAGGCAGGCCTATTGTAGAGTAGACCCGTGGAAATATAGCAAGCCTCGGACATCTGGCTCCCGTTTCCATAGTAACCTATCAATACACAGAGCTGTAATTGAAGGAAAGGGGGCCCTATTATTATCTGTCAGAGAGGTTCTTAGCGGAATAGTCTGGCGCTGCAGCAACGTTTGTTTCTTGCAAATGCGATCGCAAAGGGTCCGCGTATAATGGGGACGAAAAAATGCCGTTGTTAGGACCCCCTCCGCCGAGCACTAGTGAGCTGAGTCCATTTTTTTTTTATTTTGCAGCCGAGAAATAGAAATTGGAACCGAATCTGGAAGGATTGAGAAGCACACATTGGGACGAAAATGTCGCTTTGATTCTAAAAATTGTTTTACGAAGTTTTTAAGGATGTCATATTAAATGAAATTGTCCAAACTTGTTTATAATTTTGTAATCGTTAAGCTGCATAGATTTTGTTATTCTATAATTGGTAAAATTAAAAAACTTCAATCTTCGTTACTGAAGTGAGCTAGGGCACCCCCCCCCCCCTCCTCTTGTTGAGTTCCACATTTTAAATATCAGAAACTAAATGATGTAAAAATTTGCCAACATCTGTAAATTTTCTTTACATTTTTGTGTGAAATATTTTTTCTGTTTCTGTTGCAATACACGTATATATTCATACTATAAATGTCTACTGTGTCTATAAATATCTACTGTGACCAAAACTGAACTTTTTAAATCGAAGGGGGAGGAGGGGTTAGCATCACAATTATTGTGCGATTTTTTTTTTTCTTCCCTTGTTAAAACTGGTTGCGAGAAACTATGATGAAAAAATAAACAAACCATTTTATCGTAAATAGGTAGTGGGGGGGGGGGATGTTTGGAGCAACTCACCTTGGGGTTTGGTGGGTACTCACAAAAAAAAAAAAAATAAATAAATAAATAAAATGGTTTAAAACCAATTTACATTACATTTTCTTTATTTTTGCAATAAAAAACCAAATGTACTGAGACCCTCGCCCCCCCCCTCCCACTCAGCTAGAGCACTGTAAATACCTACCTAAATTATTTACTTTTAAAAACTTCTCTGTTTGTTTCGACCAACATTTCGGTTTTTAACTTTAAAATTGCCTTTGAACGAATCGAGAAACAATTAAAAAAATTAATTATAAATAATAATATTTGCTTCTTTAATAAGCTTAAAAAACGATTAATTTCAGGGTGCAGAGGAAAAGCGATATGCCGAATGAGCAATAGGACGAGGGATTAATGTGTTTGAAATATTCAAGGTTTAAAATACTTTTTTTGGCCACCATTCACAACACCGAATTATTAGTTTAAATTCAATAAAAAGAGAGTATTTTATTTATAAATGAAGAACTAATGTAGGTTTATAATCCACATCGTGGTGTTAATAATTGAGAATTACTGGAACTGCTCCGATGAGCCGTGCAAGTGACGACTGAGGAGAAATTCATTTACATTTTCAAATTAACCTTATGAGTCATGACTCTTAAGCTCCTCTTAACTTAAGCTTGCTAGTGTCATTTCACGGTGTTCATATTTTACGCATGAGATAACAAAATTTTGGACTATTTGTGCCAAGTGTGGATCCTGGAATTTTTCTAAGTGAGGATTTTTCTTATGTAATTTTTACCTTGCTTACAGGTTTGCAAATTTTGCTGACAGAGATTTCGGGTTTCAATTCTGAAACGTTTCCGGGGAATATGCCCCAAACCTTCTTCCCCCAAATCTATTATCACTTGCATAACATTGCATTTTTAGAACTTCAATATCGAAAAATTACCGGTGAGAGTCCTCCAAGGAAGGGGTGATTACCCCCTCCCCATCCATTGTATATTTCCCTGATTTGTGCCTATATAATTATAAAATTATTTTATCAAAATTTTTCATAAGGAAAATATTCATATTATGCACACATTGAGCAGCATTAATATAAAATTATTTTAATTGGGGTAATGGTTTGAAAAATTTAACTGTTACTTTTTCTTTTCGTGCAAGACCTCTGATAAAGGATTTCACTGATACTCTAATGCATTTGGACTTACTTATCTCTTAATGTATGAAACTTGTCGCAATGCAATTTTATCACTTGATACAGAGTTGTGCACTCTTAAAATATAGTTCAAAAACATTTTTTTTTAAACTTTCTGAACAAAATCCGTTTTCTTTGACCACCTTTTTTTCCTTTTTTATTGCGAAATAAGGATTTGCAGTATGGCAAATTAAAAATATTAAGTTTTTTTTATTCATATTTTTGTATTTTGTGGTACTGGATAATAATGTAAGTTTAATCAAACAATGAAGGGCTGCCTCAGTGGGTGCCATTAAAAGAGGCGAAGATGAGTTAATTATATATCTGTAAACTTAGCAGAGATAAACTAAGCCGCGGAGAAATTTTCTAATTCTTCAAAGGGTGCCGTGAATGGTAAAAATTTTGGAACCTCTGTAGTAGTATTTATAATGCTTCTTTAAAAAGAAAATGTAACTGAATAGACTCACCTCACTTTCGAAATTAATGAATTATTGTAATCTTTCATCAACTTATCCAGCATGGATAATATTTCAGTTATATCAGTAAAATTTTTTTAGCAATAAAAAGAAAATACCAATTAAATTAATAAAATAATTTTCATTTGATAAAAATCAAAGTTAAATAGAGAAAGCAGTTTTTGAGTGTTATAGCAAAAAATATAATATAGCAAAAAACAGTATTTTTATTAAGAATTTCAATGAAGTTTTAAGTTTTCGTTAATCAGTTCGTTTATAGGAATATTGAATTTTTCTCAGAAATTAGCTACTTGATAATAAACTATCACATTTGTTTCACAATATCGTAACTGGAGTAAAATTTTCCATGTAGGTAAATTTCAACCTAGATAGACTTACAACACTCTCAAATTAAACATAGAAGAGCCAAAATTTCCATCTCCCAAATATTAGGCTTTTTTTTTAAATTTATTTTATTTTCTTTAAAAAAAATTTTAGTTGTAAATTGTTTGCCGATTTTTTTTTTTTAATCATTTAAAATTTTATCTGTAATTGCCATTATCTTCCTTGTCTCTCCACTCCCTTTCAAAATAAGCAGTTTGAGGCAAGTTTGTACTCTTCGTCAGCAACTAAATTTAATCAAATTGAAAAAAAAAAGTCAAATTCTTTTGTCAACTATTCAATGGATTGAAAATTCAGTTGATGATTAACACTTGTCTAAGCAATCTGTTGTTCTGTCTTTGCTTTATTTCTTATGTGACAAAAAAATGTGAAAAGTAAAGTCTAAAGTGTTAGAACGTACAAACACTTGAGACTGAAATGACGAAAAAACGCATCTTGTGTTTATTGCATTGAAATACGTTCAAAACTTACCATAACAATATACAGTTTATAATGAATGTAGCATGTAGCTAATTAAAAGTAAATGGTTAAAGAATCATCAGTCAAAATCAAGAATATAGTATTATGACAAAAGTGAGAAGCAATTTTGTACTACAGTTATAACTGTTTGAAGATCGCCTTCTTTGCTTAGAAAGGGGGTTATGGGGGAGTTATTTTTCAAAAAGCTTTTTAATCTTTTGGATAAAGTTTTTTTTTTATATAAACTTTTCATGCTCTATTAACATTTTCATTTTTCATTAGCAAGCAATTCCCCAGAAATAATCTCTTCTATACTACTAAAAACATTTTTTTTTTTTTTAACAACGCGCCATTTTTCCTCTCACCACTCCCAATATTTTATTGGGAGGAAAAATCTCTTTTCCATTTTTTCTTTCTTTATATTTTTTACTTCGCGATTGTTTGGTTTCCAAGCAATTATTGAGGTTGCAGATTTTTCGATTTTTTTCTCTCCTTCTAGTTTGCTTCTTCCATCTCAACCCTACTCCTTATTTGTGTCCGCGCGCGTTTGAGTCCTGTTTGGTGCGCGCTAGCCTTTTCTCCGGCGTTAACATAATGACCAATTACAACAGAATGCCGGGATAGAGTTGTCAAAAAGTTTTTTCTTTACCATTTTTTTTTTTTTAAAACTTTCAAAGCTATATCATCCTTTTAACGTAATTGCTTGGGTTATTTTAACTTTTTTTAAAACTTCTAGCAGGTAAAGAAAGCTTTTGAGAAGCGGGTTTAGCATTGTTAGTTGTCACTGATGCTCTATTCTTAATTTTTCTTTAGACGTAACATCTTTTTTTTTTTTTTTTCAAGATAGCGTGACGGAACGTCTCCGTTTGCTGATTCATTTTGATAGTGGTTAGAACTTTCTATACTTGTTACTTGTAATATTTGTGTATATTAAAAGTATGAATATGGCTTTAGAAAATTGCAAAAATGATTTTTTTAATTGAAATTTTTAGTTTAACGAACAGCTTGGTAAGCAAAGCATATCGTATGAGTACCGCTAAACGGCTCTCGATAAATTTTCAACTTATTTGACCTATCCCCCCATTTTTATGTTACGCAAACATATTGCTATAATAACATTGCTTCATTTTGAGCAAAATATGTGGTGCTCTCTCCTTCGTCACTCATGCCCGCTCACAGTGTAACATTTGTTGAGTATTGCTGAAGCATTCATTTATTTATTTATGTAATCATTTATTTATTTTTTGTAAGTAACGTTTGCGACGCACTCTTTTTCGCACTTATATGAATTTATTTCTATGAATCTGATTTCAACTAGAATTTTTAATATGAACTAGAGACCAGATCGTGCGTGCGTGGCCTGTTTCGTCATAAAAAAAAAGACAAAATGTAGATTCCTCTCCTGTAGGGAAATAATTCCATGACAACTTATTGTTTTGCTCTGAGAATGACATTTCCTCCAAAACTTCCTTCGTTAAATAGTTCATTTCAGACTAAATAACTTCAAAAACTTGAATACTAGTTTTTGTCATTGGACTTTTTTGAAAAAATCGTATTTATTTATCATTTGACTTTTATTTCATAATAGAAAATATAGCTTTTGGAACTTCGTTGATGTAGTTCTAGAAAATAGTGCTTTTGCCACTTCTTACAAAAGCATATTCTACAACTTACCATCTGTCGAGATAACGTGCTTTCACCCAGAAAAAGCTGAATATATTTCAAGCCTTCTACTTCCCAGTACTCTCTCAGGATTCGACTATCAGATTTAAACGGCTGTTCCTAAGCGCATTCCAAAGGGTGTTCCACCTACAAATGCGACGGAATCCTTTCGAAACGCATCTTAAAACCACAGACGACTTTCAATATGCAGTCGGTCCCTATTTTCCCTTTTTTCCTCCAGTACCAAAGCACACATTTTCCCTTCTTCCCCCACCCCTAATACCACAGTCGGCTTTTAAGCATTTCGTGTTTCTTCTTCAATCTCAATATCTGTAAAGTGCTACGAAATGATGTGCCTTTCACTCAGCCCCCTTACTTAAACAATAGGCACTTTCCCTAAATACTTTATATATGCAACAAAAACCTTTTTCCCCTCCCCCCGTGTCCATGCGTCCCCTCCTCCTCCTACGTAACTATTTTCGAACGTTTTCAGCTTTAGTGTTCTTCTGCTTTTAGAGCATTGTCTCTTCTCGCGATTGGACAGTCTCCTCGCCAATGAAGCGCACGCATATAAAGCGGGAATGGCACGCGATTCAGACTCGTGTTCGAGTCTTGTTCATTAAAATAACGTGACACGTATCCTCGCTGAGAATTACTTCGCTTTATTGCCCTAACTATCGAACGGGTTTTTTAATATTTTGTTTGGAATTCCAAGATTATCGGATTGTTTACTAAAATGAAATGAATTACATGCTTTCTGTCTTTTAATGTAAAAGAACGTGCGTGACCGTTTGTTTGCTGCTAAAATAATCAACAAAAGTTTTTGCTTGATCAAACATTTAACCTGATACTTCAATCTCGCTAATGTAAAGCCGAGGCAAATATTAAGTACAATGTATGAAAAGGAATGTGCCGCTAAAAATGGCTACACACCAATAATTCGAAGTACTCTCTTCAGATTACATTGTAGCGATTTAATGATTCTTTAAGTTTTTTGTTGTGACAGGCACGATGGCATGCTTAACTTATTGAAATATAGTAAAGTTGTTTCAAATTGAAAGAGCCTGGAATTGATCTTTAACGATAATGCCTGAATTAAAGATATGATAAAGATCGCATACATGTGAATGGAAGAAGCAATCAAATAAAAGCAATTTAGTTGATTAAGTTCCAACTCCTTTTCGTGGGGTCCGTAAACAAAAACAAAGCTACAACTAGCTATTAGCCAGATGAAAATAACACGCAGCTGATCTCAATAGTTTACGATCAATAAAAGGCGAATGTCAAACGTTAGCCATCATTGTAATGTTAATTTAATATTTCATTTAGATGGTGGAATGTGAAAATGCCATTTCGTAAATAGCTATGTATTTAGTAGCCAAGTTAGAAAATTTAAGTTTTTCCAAGTTTAACGAAATTGTCAAGAGAAGTGCTGCTTTTCTTAACCGTGGTTTCTTTTCTTTTTATTTCCTATTATTTCTTTTCCTTCTTTTTTTTTAATCCATAGAGTGAATTAGGTAGAAAAATAATTATCTCAGTTACACACATCTACTCTTATATTTATCTTCTCATTTGTGTGTTGTTTTTCATAAGCTTCTACTTAAAGCATTAAAAACTATAGTAATTCAACTTTTATTTTTATGTCACTGATTAAAATATGTCCCTCTACTGTGTTGTTAAAATTGTTAAACTGCACCCTTTTTCTCCTACTGTTTTTAAAACTCCTAAAAAAATTATCTTATACCTGATCTTATAGCTGATATAGTTCTTTAAAGTATGAATATCTCATTGGGATTGAAAAGTTTATTTAAACAAATATGAGGCGGAAAAAGCGAGCTCCACCACGTTATTCAGACATCAGAATCTGAATATTAGACAAGAAACGTAATTGTTTTTAAAATATATATACTGTTGAGAAAATCGAAAACTTTGAAGGTCGATTTCATAGACTCCAATGATTAAGTTACGTAACTTTTATATCCTTTATTCGTATTAATATTATTTTTGACTGTTAAATTATTTCATTAAAGGGAAAATGCTGATCTATCTTCACTTTTTATGCTGTTTAGTTGCTATTAACCTCAACATAATCTAAAATGAAATTGAATTTCTTTTATACGTTTGTCTCACTCACATGCACTTGTTTTCTTGTTCTCCTTTCTTTTCTTTTTCTCTCTTTTTATCCCCTGCACAGCCGGCAAAAAATTGAGAGATTACTCTATATCAGCAGCCAGCAACTGGAACACCGTGGTCCAGACCCGAACCGCCAAAAATGCTTTGAAAGAAAAATAACTCACTCAAATACATTATTTAAAAAACATTTTTATGTAGGCAATAATATCTTTAGCTCTACTTTTTTTTTCACTTTTTCTAGTATATTTTAGAAGTGATTGCGCGAACGGTTTCAGTTTTTAATAATTAGTGTAGAATATGGGGTTTTTTTCGGGACCTCGATAACATTAATCAAAAGTATTCGAACACAAACTAAAATTACTTGCCAAATCGTGACATGTGTAAATATGCAATTTTCTAATAAGGATTGAAAAAAAATTATTTTAATCAAAATTAGCTTTTAAACGCATAATATGCACATGCAATTTTTATTTTATTGCATACTAAAATAACGCCCATGATTTAAGAAATATATTAATAAGAACATTCATTGTACATAAATTTTAAACTATGGGCAAATAATTAAAATGGCAATTAACTTTCAAGGATTTTTATAACGGCTTTTCGGTCTCGTTTCAGTATTTCATTTACTCTCCAAACTATTTATATTCATCTCAAAATTACGTTTAAATAGTTGCTCATTTATTTTCAATCAAACTGATGTGGCTATTCGAGAAATATTCCTTAAAAACGGCTGTGCATAAAGCCCCAAACAGATTTCTCAAAAATCTTAAGTTCTTCTATTTTCAATTAATGATATAATGTGTTATTAAAATTTATAGCTGAAATTGCCTAATTCCATCTTAAAAGCTATTAACAGAAGCAATTAATTTCTTATTTATAAATCAATAAAGGAAACCGCAGAAATAATCCATTTTGCTGCTGCGTCCGCCAAGTTAAAGAATAATGTCAGTAGTAAAAAAGAATGGGGGAGGGGGGGGGCAGTGTGGTAAAAGCCTGTGAAACTTATTACTCCCCGTAATAACGATAATATCATTGCTATTCTGCAGCGGTCGCTTAAAACGCTGTGGATTTAATTACGTCTAATAACCGCGCACACATACACACGGAACGACGAAAACGGGGTTAATTGCTATTGTGCCCAAAAATAAAAACCCTTCAAAAGGAAACAAAAAGAAAGGGAAATGAAAAAAGTCGGAAAAACGGAAATGAAATTGAGGTGATGTGCGGAATTATTATTTCTCGGGCTTCCAAATCTTGAACACCCCCTCCGCTTCATCCTCGCCCCCCCCTCCTCTTTTTTTATTATTATTATCGCTCTTTCTATTATTGCAGCGGTGGCAACACACGTAGCGTTGCCACACCCAAACGACGAAAAGTGTGTGCGGGTTTCGCTCTCCCCCTCCCCCTCGTTCCTATATTTTTGCTTTGGGAACCAAACGACAATTATGACTTGCTGCCGAGTATTGGCGGGGAGAACGACGGAGGGACTTTTTAATCAACATTCTCTGCAGCTTTACGGCTCGCGCTCAAATTAAATATGGCCGCCTTACACCCTTCCCCTCCCTTTTATATAATACCGGCGATTCTGAAGGTTCATATTAACTCTCGGTGGGGAACAATACTGGCCTAAGTGCGCATCCCAATCTGCGGATCGTAAAGGCCTCGATATGAGATAGTTATGCCGTGTTAAATGAATTTATTGACCCTCTCTTCCTGTCTTCTCTCTGGAGGCGGGGAAGACGGGCTTTCGCGGGGATATTTAAAGTAGTAATAACGTATTGTATTATTAGTTTGCTGTTAAAATAATTCTAAATATAGTTTTAAAAAACTGAAAAAATACGCTTTTAGAGTTGATCGAACTAAAAAGAAGATTTTCAAAACTATTGAATATCCGCTAAGTTTTCATGCACTTATAACACATCAACATGTAATATAGTTTAGCCTTTAGTATCAATAATAGTATTAAAAAAATTGCTTTTATATTTGCAAAGAACGTGAATTTTATCTTTCGTTCAGAGTTACATATAAACAACTGAAACACTTGTAATACATCAACGTGTAATATAGTTTAGCGTTTAGTATTAATAATAGTATTAAATGTATTACTTTTATATGTGTAAAGAACGTAAATTTTATCTTTAATTCATAGTTACATACATACATACATGCGAAACTAATAAAAGCGCATTAAAAAGTCATTCAAAATTATAAAAAATATTGACTGTTGTCAAATTTAGTTCAATGCATCAACGTAATTATTACAAACACTTGCTATTATTTTCATGATTATATTGCTCTTTGTTTTTTAAAGTTATCTACATTTTTAAACGATATTTTAGCTATGAAAATGTATTCAACTAATTTCATACTTACTGTTATGTAATCTGATTAGATTTTTAATGCCTATTGAAGCACATTTTCGCTCTGAAAATCGAAAATCAGCCTCAAAAATATAGTTAAACGTATTTTCACTTTGTATCTTGAATTAAAATTTAACTTACTAAAAAATGGGGGTGGGGGAGAAATTAGAAATTATTAAGTGTATCATATTTAAGAGTTGTTTATTTTCTTACTATATTTTTTTTAATTAAAAATGACAGATATTCTAAAAGGTAAAAACCAAAATAGTACACTTCTTTTCCCATCTTCCATATAATCCTCATTTTTCTTTTTCTTTTTTTGAGTTTATCACTATTGTACTCGACTGTTTTCATCAACTTCACTCCTCCAAAATGAACTTTACTCCTCTGAAAAATATCAAAGAGTATTTTTACACCTTTAAAATCTACTGTGTAAAAAGTGAATGTTGTTTTTATAGTGTAATGCAGTTAAATTTTACAGCAATAAACTGTACAATTTCTAACTTTACAGTAAGAAAATGTAAAATTGGTAGTTTTAAAGCTTCTTACTGTCAGTTTACAGTTTTAAATTGGAACCTCGGCTGCCAGGATTTTAATGTAAAAACAACAGTTTATTTTTTGCAGTGTAGCAATTCTCTGGATGTCCCTTCAGACTCATTTCTGTGAAAGGCAGCTCATTGAAGCCAACACTGCCTATTATTATGTTGCATTATGCTTGATATGGATAAAAAATATTCGAACCTTTTGGCTCCTGACATTTCATTGGTTGTTGTTGAAGACTCGTGATACCAGGCTCATCGGATCTTTTGACCCTTCGTTGACTCGCCTGATTACTGTGATGTGTTAGGTCATGATATATAAAGATTTTATGCGGTAGAAGTATACGATTCGCTGATTGCATCTGTCATCCGTCTAACCAGCCAAAATGCCCCTAAAGGTAAAAACTGGAATGGCCGAAAGTTGAGTTCGGATTGCTATCAATTCTAAAACGCGTTATGCATAGGGCGTCAAAAATTTTTATGGAGTGGAATACTAGACTAAAAATGAGATGTTTCAAAAACGGGGTTTTTTATTGTGTCTTTCCTCTGTCTGATTCTTTACTACGATAATTAAATTATTTGGATTCAAAATCAGTTCAGTCCATTTTTTATGAAAAATAATTTTATTCAAAAAAATATATGTTTAAAAGTTCATTTGCTAATGACTTCATAGGCAATAGATCAAAAACCACTAGATTCCAACAAAAAAATGAGTATAAAGTATAAGGGTTTAAGTTAAAACCCCTTTAGATCCATAGTTCCTCCCTTCGGAACTATGGATTTTGAGAAGTGGAATTAACTGGTTTTGACTATAAACAACTCAATTGTCTTGTCTCATTTTGGTAAAAACTTGTGTGGTTCAGTTCTTTCTAAATTTCCACAGATCATTAAACAACCATGACTTTTTTGAAAAATAATTGCTAAGTCGATCAAAATTCTTGATTTGTTTATTTATGTATTTTTGTTTCGTTCTGCAAATGTGGGTGATTCAACCTTATAGTATTTTCTTTTACTTTTCTGCAGTGAGGTATTTCTTAATTTCTCAAGCGAAAAGTGTTTTATCTTACAAATTAGATAAATTGTGGTTTGATTAAATTCTTTGGCAGTATTTCCAGAAAAAAAAAAAGTCTTAAAAACGTATTCATGTTTTGGTGATACCATTCTTCACACAGAAATTTTAATTAAAATTCCCTATTTTTGTCACCTTGCAATAGATCTTAAATCATATAAATATCACCTTCGGGCATTGTACAAATAAAGCAGCCTCTTGTAATTGCTTAAAAACCTAAGAACAAAAGTATTATTCCATGTTAGCAATTAAGTAACACATATTGAGTTATTGGACACTTCGGAAAACAAAAACAATTATTTTTCTTTAGAAAGAAATGCAACTGAAATTGAGTTTTGGAAACAGACTCGATAGATTATTTTGATTATTTTATCATTCGTATTAATGTTTTAAATGGTATTCGATTGTATTGATTTTAGAAACTCTCATCCGATGTGGTGTGCTCAGCACTTTATTATGTAGTGTATTTTTGTTTCTGAACTAAATCAATACCTTAAATGTTTTCAGAATAAGATTGTTTTCTCCTTTATTGGCTATGCAATATTTTGTTAAATGTGAATTTATTTTCATTTTCCTGTGTATATTTCTTATGCATTCCCGTATTTATGCAAAACAAAACGGTTCATCATATTTTATACACAGTACTTGTTTAATAATGAAGCAATGAGTCTATTTATATAAGAGCTAGTAATGCACAAGGTAGTGGGTGAAGTGATTATAGTGGGTGAAGTGATTATAACCTTTGAGAAAACAAAAGAAAAAAATAACGCTGAGATTGAATTAAAATTAATTATCTTTTCTTACAGAGTTTTATTTAAATGAAACTTGAATCTTTATTTTGTCATTGTTAGCAAGTTACTGTAATTACACTTACGGCTCTTTAGATGCTACAAAACTGGTTATGTAAAATTTAATGCAATGCATAATTTTGTCTTTTGCAAGTAAAAATGATTAATGCTAATTAAAGCATGCATTTTCAAAACTATTGCATAAAGTTGTTTGAATCGTAACTTCCCGAAAACTCTTTTCAGTGAGGAAAAAGTTTAAAACTTCTTTAAGCCAAACAGCAGGACAAATAAAAGGGTTTCATTTATTGGATTTATACTAATAATAATAAATAAATAAATACCTTTTCATTATAAAAGAGGCAATATCTCACTTTTAGTTACTCTACTCAAATAATAATTATGATAATTAAATAAACACCTTTTCATTACAGGAGAGACAACCTCTCACTTTTAGTTACTCTAATTGATCGGTTTTTTTTTTTTTTTTTTTTTTTCAAAGCTATAACTACTGCATAAGGATTCAAATCCATGATCTTCAAGCCAAAGGTTCTTTTAGTCCCTTTCCTCCCTCAATGGAGCCCTTTATTCTTAGTGTGGGAATCGTGGGGCTTTTAATATTTCTAGAATGACTATTTAAACACTTTGAAAGAAAATTATTAATTTAGCTAAATTTTCACTTGAACAACCATGCCTTGTTAATTCTTTGAAATTTACTACACTGAGTGTTACAAGTAAGTAACTGTAAATTTAGAAAAAATACAATGTTTCACTTAGTCGGAAAGTTTTTGTTAAAGAATACATAAATACTTCTATTTTAAAAATGGTAGTTTAATAACATTTAAATCCACTCTTCACATCTTCTAAAAATCATTAAAAAACATTGATTTGTTGAATTTTTTTAATGAAGTAGTATGAAAATTACTGAATTGTAGTTACCTACTTGTAGCATTTACTTCATGATGTAATACTAACTACAAAACACTTCTTTTCTATCTAACGTAAACAGAAATATTAAATAATGTTTTTCGATTGTCAAAGCCTCGCTTAATGTATTTTTAGAATTGTGCAGATTATGAGGAAAGCTACATTCTGCCTGTTTTATATTGACGAGATACTATAACAAGCAATGAAAGTAGCTTTTTGCGTAGTGCTTTCATGTTATTGAGAAGAATTGCCAAAAAATAAAAAATCATAAACGCACAACACGCCACTCCAGTTAGAGAGCGTAATGTTGTTTTTCTTGCCTCATAAGCCTTACAACGATAAAAACACATTTAGAGGCCAATTCCGAGAAAAACTTTTTTTTTATTATTATTATTCGTGAAAATTTTAAAACTGATTCCTTCTTAACAATTTCGACTTTATCAAATAAAAATGCATACTGTTTTTATTCTTGGGGTACTTTCATATTATAGTGTATATTTCATGGGAATAAAGTTTAAACTAGTGTGTTTTTAAATTTTATTTTTATGCAATACTTATGATATTAACAAATTGGCAGAAATATGAGAAAGGTGAAAAGATGTCAGACTTTAACTAAGGCAATTATTTATTACTTGATGGTTCAGGGACTACTAAATTCCATGACCAAAGTTAAAGCTAAAAAAAAGAATGGCTGTAACAAATTTTAAATCCATGGACAGTTGAATTGTTTTAAGGATTTGTAAGAGTTTGTAGGTTACCAGGAGGCATTTTCAACGAAGCCTAATTAATTAAAACGAAATTATGCTTCACATTTCTAATAGTTTAGTTGTCATCAATTTTTATTTCAGTTTGTACTCTTATTATAAATCAATAAACGAAGTCCAACATTTTAAACATAAGTTGTATTTTTGTTATACTTCCTTAAAATAACTTATTCATTGCCTCCTTTGGAAACTATTTCAGTATCGGGTTTTTATATATTTTTTGTAGACTATGTACGAAATTTGGCATTTTAAAGCAAGGAGAATGTATACAAAATATGGAATGCCATGTTTCTTACATTGCCTATACCATATAAAAGGTGGTACAAGTTTCCTTCTCAGTAGGCATGTAGTACTTCAAAAGCTGCGTATTTGAATGACTCTTACACAATAACGTCTTTTCTTAATCATGTATGTTATAATTACGTTATATTTTCGGTATTTTCTTAACTTAAATGAATGTTAAGAGGCGTAAATATGCATGTGATGGGGTGATTGAAATTCTAATGTGTCCTTAAAAATTATTGAAATAGATAATAATAATATCTTATTGTGCTTTCTGGTATATGTAGAAGAAAAAGTTTAAGTTCATATGTGAGACGGCGTCGGGGAGAACTCACGTTTTCCCCTAATGAACTTAAATAAACTGAATCGGACATCAGCACTACCATTTCCATGTCCTACGTAATTGATGGATGTTAAAATATTCATAGAATCTGGAAAGGATTCATTAAAGGAATCCGGCGGTCAGCATGTCAAGAATTATGGAAGGAAAATGTTTAGTTAGTTGTATTTTGAGGCAATTTGAAACAGCCACCTGATGGATGAGTTTTTGCTTTAAATTTCTTATCAATCAACGGGAAAGAATTGATAAACTAAAACAGGCTATTTTAATCGTAAACCTTGCTTCATTTCGGTCTTCTGGAGCTTAAAAACCTTTTATTTGTATCTTTCTTCTGTGAAAACGAATCGCTTAAAAAAAAGTTTGTTTCGTTGATCTTTGCTTTTTTGAAAGCAGTTCCAAATCGATGCGCTGATTTAAAAA
Source organism: Uloborus plumipes (assembly GCA_038373865.1). NCBI lineage: Eukaryota > Metazoa > Arthropoda > Arachnida > Araneae > Uloboridae > Uloborus > Uloborus plumipes. The sequence goes on from JAXGGA010000748.1 coordinate 59,782, forward strand.
AAAGAGGGTAACTTTCACATTAATAGTTTTCTTGTTAGGTTGACGGTGTGTTTGTTTTGCAGTTTCATAAGTCATAAGAACTGAAGCGAGGGAGGAGTAAATTTCTCTAAATAAACTCTAAATAACACTCAATCAGTCACTTAATGCTCAACAACGTTAGTAAAGTAGAAAATTTCAACGATGTCAAACGTAAGTGAGGGAATATCCAATTTTAAATAGAAATCTTTTTATATTTATTTACCGAATTCCAGAAATCAAGTCATAACAGTATAAAGATTTCTGAATGGAGAAAGCAAAAATTGAAGTAAAAGTGTTCTTGTTTTCAGAATAGTTGGGATATTTTGAATAAAACGAAACGATTAGGCGTTGCCATTACAAAACATAAGACAGCGCATACGATAAATAAATTAAATGATAGAAGTAAAAAAAAACATCGCAGACGATACTATGAAAAATACAGCAGACGATGAATTACAAAAGCAGAATGGGGGGGGGGGGAGATAATTAACAAATTATTTTTTTCTGATTTAGAACTGTATGCATAGCACAATATCACTTCTTTGAAATTCATATGAATTGTAATTTTAATCGGATTTTTCTCCTGACGATTATGTTATGAATCTCCAACCAATAAGCATTCGTAACTGATCTATGAAACAAACTCTCTTGATATTCTGATGCCTAATTCCTTCTCTGCAGCATAAAGTTGCCTCACAATCCACCATATATATACACGGAACAAGACATCCTCCCACAAAACCTCATAATAGAATCATCAGTACACACGTTGTCCTTTTTGAGGCAAAAAAGCAGCATCGTCAGACAGGGACAAAAAGGAAAAAAAAATCGATATATCATTCGGTTGATTACGACGATACGCTACCGCTGCAGCTGATTGATTGTAGAGTCAGAGGAAAGGGGGGGTCTAATGAGGCAGTCCTTAATCCCTCGGCCCTTTTGTGTGAAGTGCGCCACATCGTTAACCGTCTTATTGTAATCACGGGGCCCCCTCTGTTCCTCTGCGCCATTTATTAGCAGATTACAACTCGGTTTTCTTGCACCTGCTTCTTTTTTCCTTCTCTTTTGCCTGTGAATCCACTGCTGCTTGTTGGGAGACTTAATTTTTTCCCCGTTTGCCTTTTGTTTTTCCTTTTTTTCCCCCTCCTCCGCACTACCCGGAATTGTTTAGGCGCCATATTGTGCATGAAGAAAAAGAAGAGGGTGTTACCAAGAACCCAAGGAAGACGGGAATTTTGAGTATTTTAAACTTTTCACTTCTTGGAATTCCGGGTTCATGTTTATTGGGGTGGGCCGAAAAAGACTTTTTTTTTTTCGATAATGGATATTGCGGAAAAGGTGCCATTGGGTTAGCCAAGTGCACATTCGCAATTTGAAACTTTTTGGTCAATTTCTTGATCTGCCGCAATTGCGTTGAAGTTTGGAAAAAAGGCAGTTTTTTGAGATTTTTAAGAAATTATTTTTAAAAAAATTACAGCACCTAACAGCTAAAAATGCATTTTATGTGACAAACAATGCAGTTATTTCAGATAAGAACAGCGAAAGCCGCATTTTAACGTTTCAAGAAAGTTTAGTTTAAAACGTAGACAAAAACAGGAAATTGCCAAATCTTCTAGGCGTTTGGAGAAAAGTAAGGAATTATACCTTTTTTTTTTTTTTTTTTTAAATTTCTATGCATCCAATGGCACCTTTTCTGCCCTACCAGTTATCAAAAATAAGGAAAAAAAATCTTTTAATAATTTGATAAAAATCTCGAAAAAACTGCTTTTTTTCCAAACTTCAACGCAGTTGCTGCAGATCAAGAAATTGACCAAAAAATTTCAAAATTTTTTTTGTGCACTTTGCAACCCCAATGGCACCTTTTCCGCAATACCCATCATCGAAATAAAAAAAAAAAAAAAGTCTTTTTCGGCCCACCCTAATGTTTCATATTTCTTCATTATTTTTTCCCAATATTTCTATTTTTACTGATCGCAAATAAATAAATTAATAATAATGGTTTTGAATTTAGCTTTTCTGTTTTGTGTGTGTATGTGGGTCAAGGGTAGATCTAAAGGCATTTTCAAGGGAGGGGCGAGAACTTTTCAGTAACTTTTACTGAAAGTTACTGAAGTTACTTCGAAGTCCAAACATTTAATCAATACTTGTTAGAATCGTTTTTTTCACTTCCAGACATTCCAAGCACACACACACACACACACACACACACACACACAAAATAAATGAATAAATAATAATAAAGAAATTAAATTAAATTTGAAAAATTAATTAATGAATAATTTACATTAAAAAATCAGTAAATAAATTCAGTAAATAAATTCTTTTAAAAAAATCCCCCCCGCCCCCCAAATTTTGATTGCGCAACTTGCGCCATAATCCCCTCCTGTGGGCACCCCTGGTTTCATTTATGAATGGTTCTGTTTTGCGATTGTGATTTTCGTCATAAAGAGAGAACACCTCATTAATCGCTGATCGCGTCGTATACACCACATCGAAATAAAAGATTTTACATTTAGTTGTTTGCAGAAATCGAGTTATATTAAAGAAAAGCAATGTTTCCTCTCTTAGTTAGAATATAAAACATTCCTAAAGATATCTTTAATTGTATATGTAGGTGTACAATTTTATGAAGGGTCAGGGGGGAAAAAGATGAAAGTGACCAAAACGCGATTTCGAGAAAAACGAAGAACAAAGTTTGGTTTCTCGTACTCCCTTTGTAGTTAATAGAGTTTTCATACACATTTCGGTCGATTCTCATCTTTTTTCTTCCTTGTTGTTCTACCACATGATATTACTCCTTCATAGCCCTTAGATAGCGCTAATGTCTCAAAATTGACAGAATAGTGACTTTCATCTTTTTCTCCCTGGCCCTTCATATACGTTTTATTTTTTGTAGTTTTCCCTCCTCAATAAGTCATTGTTTTAAATGCTTAGATTTTAATTTTATTTCTCTGCATAGTTAGTGCTATATACTTCCACTCTCAAAAATTATTTTAATTCTTTGAATCTAATTTGCGTTTTAAAGATAATTTGTATGGTACAGTTTATCCTTATCATTTCGTTAGAAATAACTGTACTAATGCAACAGATGTTTTCTATATACTACACTGCAAGGTTTCTTGACAAAAACATCGTGACGTTAGCCTATGAAAAACGAGCTAGATAAAACGTCACAGCCTACTTGGCGAATTATAGGAGATCGCTAACTGCTTGTGAGCTGTTATTGGCTCCACCCGTAGTGGCGTCAGTGTCAACTTAAGTTGCTGTCTAGTGTAGTGGTTCGTTTTGTTTTCTATTCTTTCCCTTTTACTGATCTAGTTTTAAAATGTTTGAACTGCAGAATTGATTCGCATTAATCAATAAATAGCTCACTTCAGTCCATATATTAGTTATATATTTTTTATGAAAGAGTTAAAGATGTTACAAAATTGTTCTTCATTTGTGTGAATGTTTCAGTGCTTTATCGTAATCATTTGTGTTACTGAACATAAAGTACGTATTAATATTATTATTATTATTATTATTATTATTATTATTATCATCAAATGTGCTTTCATGCTTTTACGGTGTAAAACTTTTGTCATAAATTATTAAATACAGGCTGTAAATTCAGTTCTCCTACTGTGTATGAATATACATTAAAAAAAAAATCGATGTTTTTTTTATGGATCTAATTCATATCGGGACAAAATATTATCAATAAATGCAAAGTATGTCACTTGTTTTTTCTTTAAAACTCTGTAATGTTAAAAACCCAAGCTTCGCTACGTAATGGCTGAAACTGCATAAGAATAGATATTCCACTTTATAATACATACTAAAGCAATTTTTATATGTTTCAAATAAATGAATAAAAGTTAATTGTTCTTCAAAAAACTTTCAACAGAAAAGAACATGCGTACATAAAACAACGTACTATTGCACAAACAAGTAAGAAAACTGCATGCACGTGTTTCGGCGTTACAAGGAACGCTTTTTTTTTCAATGCGAAGAATGTGAGCTTAAAAACATCCGACGTCGGCTGAAAAACATCCGACAAAAATTTTCAATGTTTTTGTGAGTGAAAATGACCCCTTGATTTTACTTTTGAACACCTTACACTAAAATGGTACGCATTTCTAAAAACGGTTACATGAAAAGAGAGAAAGTATGCCACCCCCGCGTTCAATTTGAAAACAAAGCAAAGTAACTTCTACCCATGTTTGTATTTATCCGAGCTATTTCCGTCCGCGAAATGCTTTGTACATCCCACGTGCATTCTTTTCCAACTCTACCCTGAAAATGCACTCCATCCACCCCATTGGGCAAACCGGTCAAATAAAATATGCAACATTTTCTGTAACCCAAAAAAAAGGGGGGAAAGAAAGAAAAGAAAAGAAAATTTCCTCTCGAAAAACGTCGCGAGAGCAAAAAATGAAAAATCTTAAAAAGGTGGCGCCATCTATGAGCAAATATTGAAGATCCGCTAATGGATTTTTAATGGGCGTTCTCCTTTTCCCGTAAAAATAGGATTGATTGAATGGCTGTGCTTTTACTGGAACGATCCCAAATATGGTAAATTTACCAGAATGAATTATTTTTCTATCAAAGTTATGCCTTCTGCGGTATGGGGTTCGAAATGAAAGAATTTTGCTTTTAACTCATTCTTTTACTTGTTCTGGTCTTTTTTCAGACCAAAATAATTTTTCTTGTGTCGACAATGTTCTTATCTTCGTAGAAGAATGAATAACAAATTTGGATAAAATTTTAAAATTTTTTTCCTCTCAACAGAAATATTTTTGTAAAATACCAATTTTGTCGTTAATCGGCAAAAAAGGTATACGCTCAAGTCTCGATATCTCGAAGTACCAAAGAATCGGTTGAAACCTTCGAGTTATTAGCAGTTCGAGTTATCGGAAGTTTCCACAGCCTTTTCGAAAGTTAGAAACTCAATGAAAATTTTGAAATCAGGAAATATTCGAGTTCTAAGGCCAGGAGCACCACGATGGGAGATCACGTTAGGTCACTGTGACCTCCCAATAATTTCCGTATTCGACGCATTTTGCTGACGATTCGGTAATTTTAAGGCGAGATTGAGATTTTTTGTTCTTTTTAGTTTTTTGAATTGTTTTTTTAATGTTTTTTCTCATTAAATGTTATGCATGTACGACATGTGTGCATGCTTGTATTTTATCATTCGGCAAAATTGGAACTTCGTTCGGAATTGATAATTTTCCCCCTCCCAAAAATTTTAGTTCCGGGCGCCCTTGTATAAAGCTTCAAGAGTAATTAGTTACCTTGCAATTGGCACCATAACGAATTTTCAAAAGGAAAAAAAAAAAGATTGAAAGTAAAAAGTTATACCTTATCGCCTTGGGCCCAAATTAATCTTTTGATTTACAATTATTTTTAGTGCTTGCTTTGTTTGAAAAATGTATCTGTTTTTAAGTTTAAATTCAATGACGGCAAGGTGGAGACAAGAACATAATTTCTTCAATAAGAACATATTGAGTTCCTGTTTAAGAAATTGTTTTAAGAAATTGTTTTTGATAGTTTTAAGCCTGAATGATTTGCATGTTCTTATGTTCAGTGTCCAACCCCCCCCCCCCCGCCTTAAATTGTGAAATTATGTTTCATTAAATGGTTGAGAAATGTTACTTATATATCTTATAGTTATGATCATGAATATATCCTTAATCGGTATTACATTTATTCGTAGAACAATCAGTGCTCCTAACATATTCAATTGACAGTTTTCCTGTGTTTGGACCCACAGTCGGAGCTATAAGAATTTTGAGCCCTTTTTTGATGTCAATTAGCAGCAGTTGGAATCTTCTTGAATTAGCTCGCTAACTGTCAAACCTTGTACTGATAAATACAGCATTTTTTTTTTTTTTTTGCATTGTACTTTATGGTCGCATAGTGCCCCCCCCCCCCCACCCCACCCCTCCCTTCATAAATGAATTGCCAATCTACTAATCAGTTATTTCTCTTTATCACACTCTACTCTTTAGTTTCACATATTTCCTCAGTAAAATCTGAACGCTGTAGCAGAGCCTGATTACCGCAGGGACACGCGGGGCACTAAATTTGATCTTAGCACAAAACTTTTATTTCATTCTGGTATTGTAAGAAATTTTTTCACTCGTAACACGTAACTGATATGAGAAGGGGGCGGGGGCTGGAATAGAAATGTTCCCCATGTCAGATTGATCAGGCTCTACGCTATAGGCTAACACGTGATAAAATGTAATGGAAATGGATAGCCATGCACGATAGTCTTGACGTCATAACGGGATTTTTTTTTTTTTTTTGTCATTCTTTGTACTTTTGGCGGTATCGGTAATTTTTCATTTTATTTTTCCTGTTGAAGTAAAATTTTGCATATCCGAAAATTTTGAGAAAGCGGATGAAATTTACATTCAATGAAATCAATAAGTTTATCGGTCTTCTGAGCGATTTATTGATCACGTGTTCATTATGCTTCCCTGATTAGAGAAATATCTCCTTTCTTTCCACATTCACATTGTTCACGCTCCGGGAACCGAAGTAGGAAAAATCCCTATCTTAAAGGTGATTAATTTAAAAAAAGAAAAAAAAGAAAAAGACATAAAGGGCTGTCACCAGAGACGAGAAAATAATTTCCGTGATTAATGGCTTTCAAATCAATTAGGCTTTATTCATTTTCATCCGAATGCCATTAGTTATGGGGCATACCGGAAAGTCATTTCGGTGGGCGAGTCAATATTCGGTCCAATCTTCACTTCACTTCACTTCGGGAGGTGGTGGTCGATTTGAAGACATCGACGTGTCGTCAGTAGCTTAGAGCTCACGCGAACAGTCACTGCCATTTAATGACGAATTTTCTCAATCGGTTTTGCACTTCTGATCTGTTATTTCTTGTATTTTCACCATTTGTGTATGCATGTAATCCACTGTTTAATGACGATCGGCTTTACACTTTTTATCAGTTGAACCTTAACCTTTTCCTTCATTTAAATCTATTTTAGTTTTTTCTTGTTTTTATTTTGCGCATACGTTTCAATCGTCAGTTTAGAATTTAATCTGCTTTTGTACGTTTTACCAGTTGCTTCTTGGATTTTTAATATACCTCTTATGAATTATTATACCTCTTTTAAATTATGTGTCAACATTAAGTATGTTTATAATTGCTGATTTTAGAGGTTGCGTCTGTTTTATACTTTTTTTTTTTTTTTTGCCGTTACTTTTGATTTTCACAGTCACACATTGGACAGGATGTGTTAGGGCGCTTTTCCACTTGACGACACGACAACGGCGAAAGTCGGACGGTAATACTGCAACGATAAGTAAGGTGTCGTGTCGTCTATAGCACTGCTTTTCCATTCAAACGATATCGTTTCTCCGAACGGATCATTTTCCACCGCATTTCATTTCGAAGCAGCATTGTGTTCGCACGTATATTATTATGGCTGCTCAATTTAACAGATTACAACTACTATATTTGCTTTACCTCCGGAGAAAAAGAAAACAAAATAAGATACGGTATTGGGTGCATGATATTTTTAAAGAAAGGTACATTGTAGGCGAGGTATTGTAGTTAGGTGAGTTTAAATATTTTTACTAAATTTACAAAGAATAGTAAAAAGTTAAAATCTGGGCAAGGTTATTTAACACAAGTAGTTTAATCTAAAGTGTATAATATATTTTTATAGTTACGAACAATGCTCTTTGAACTTACCTGTCTCTTTCTTTTCTGTAGAAGATTTGCCGTCATATTCCTCATCTCAAAATCTAAAAACTTCTTCCAAGGCTTTATCCCTGTGAATTTTGTTTTTGAATAAAATATTTCGCTTATCCCATAGACACGGTTGCTGCTCAATTAATTCACACAAAACATTCACGTCAAACTTGAATGCTATGACTACTGTGTTCCTTATCGAAGAAAGTTCAGAATGAAAATTTAATCTTTTTTGAAGCATTAAAAATCGTCTGCGCTACAATATTAATGAAACAAAATACCAAATAAAATTGTTTTATTGCTACATCGTTTGTTTATCGTCTGCAAATTGAAGCTTATATTTATTAACACAGAGATGTCGAATTTAAACGCCATTGCTATATTTCGAAGAAAGTAAACAGATGGATGAATATCGGCCCGATTTTAAAGGCGAGACGGATGCCATCCGATACGAATGAGACGACAAACGACAGCGTTCGGTCGGAGACGGCACAATCGTCCTGGAATCGGGAGATGGAAAAGCGCATAGCATATTTTAATGCATTTTGCGTGCTCCAATGTCGGATGACGACAATCGCTTACGATTTATCGTTGCCGTGTCGGTAAGTGGAAAAGCGCCCTTAGTCGTGCGAGCAGTTCTTTCACTGATGGAACTTAGTATTCCGTTTTATACTTGGCCAGTTGTTTCTTGGATTTTTGCAGCCTGCTGTATTATTGACAGCATGTTCATATAGGCAGACGACTTAGTGAAATCGCCCCCCCCCCCCCCCCTTCTCTAGAAAAAAAAGGTCATCATTTTTTTTTTTTTTTTTCCTTGTGGAAATTACTATCGCAACCCTCGGTATTCTTTTTTTTTTCTTTTCCGAATATGCGAAAAAGGGGTGTTCGCAGGGACATCATTTCGAATTTTTCCAGGTGGGAGGGGGCAAAGGGTGCATACACATGTAAAATTTACCAAAAAGCGGCAAAAACCACGCCCACTTATATGCCAATACATTGATTTCCCAAAGTGAGGGGGGGCATTAAGCCCCCCCCCCCTTGAATGACGGGTCTGGGTGTTCAGCTAATGCTGATATACAATTGGTTCTACTTTGCTATTTTCATCAGATGTTTCTTATATTTTTACAAACTGAAATTTCCAATAATGTATCAATACAAGTTCTGTCACATATCACTACAAGATTATGAGATGAGCTTTCTAGAATGTAATACAAGCTTCTTTGCTGAAGGAAAATCATTGAAGAAGTGTATCAGTTAAAAAAGGGATCTTACACTTCTAGGGAAAAGTGGAACGGATATAATAATGAGTGATAGAACGCTTAAGTATGGCAAATCTTGGATAATAAAATGGCTAACATCTAATTAGGATGCAGTCAAGAAAATACAACTCATTTTTAGTTTTAATAGAATTCTTCTTTAGTTTTTTCCCCTCACAGTGTCATTCGCTTTCAAATTTTAATTTTAGTATTTCTTTTCGAAATTTTTGACATCAGAATTGACTCTAACAAATTTAATTAAATCCCAAAATGTCCTAGTAAAATTGAAACTTCAGTGCAAGAAGGGTGCAGCTCCCCTCTTCATTGATTGCTTTGTTTTAACCGCCTCATTCCATGTTTTTTTTTTTTTTACAACCAAATATTATTTCTATTATTATTATTGAAAATCCAAAATATATTTATGAGTGATATATGTATTTGGTGCAAGAACGGGACAGTAAACTCCAATACGTAGCAATTAATTACTTCATTAGTAACGTTATAGTTTATTAAAATGAAACTGAAATTGCTTTCATAGAGGCAAATCATACCATAACGTTAAATATAAAGAAAATTTTTAAACGATTTTTGCGATTTCTAAAGTGTAGAGTTGTTTCCTTGCATAGATATCTTCAATTTGGATATTTTTCTGTGATTCAGTCACTCTAGGTGTAGTGAAGACACTCAGTGTTTTATCTGGCCGTTTCTAAATTTCATTACCAGCAACTATTTCATTATCTTTTAAATCTGGTATTGTGTGTTACATGCTATTTACAAGAATTCTTGAATGATTTATAATTATTATTTCAAGGTGCGTTTTTTTCTGCATTGTACCTTTCCAGTTGTGTAACGATTATTTCTCATTCAAATAAATACAAAGAGTATCCATCTTTTTCCTGCACCAGACCTTACTATTGAAGAACTTGTTGCAAGAAATTATGAGGTACGAGTGGCAGCAACTATTAGCAATAAACCAACTTCCCGCGGCTTTTGAAAAATGTTCTCTCTCGAGCAGCTCCGAGCTCGAACAGTGAGACATTAAGAGCCGTTCGGTGTCGATATCTGGGCGATCGAATGCCCTATTCCAAAGTTCATTAAATTATAATTTCATCTCTCGCGATGCTTTCGAAGAAATGCGAACCGCTTGCAGACTTCATTAAAAATATAATAATAATACCTCCCAAAATCATTTAGCTGGTATAAGGGGGCCCGCGCGCACACGTAAGATCTTGGAAAAGCCATTTTAATGAGAAATTCCCTGCCTCCTAACGAATCACTAATCACTTCTCGTAACGTAGTAATTAACACCAAAACTCTTAAAAGTTCCTTTTTACCAAAAAGCTTCTGCCCTCCCCTCGTCCGTTTAATAATCACGACAAATTACTTTCAAGACCGACTAGCGCTTCTGCAAAACAGAGTCGAATTTCAATTTAAATTGCGACTCGGGTCTTTAGCGAAGCCAATCAGCGGAGAACGCGCAATATTCATTAAATACAGGAAACCGTCTCGTCCCCCCACCCCCCGCGTGCACCTTTCTCTTATGTCCTATTGTCCGCTAATTAGTTGATTAGGACAATGTTAAGGACTGACGGCGAGTCCCTCACATAGAGATCATTAGAGGAGACTTGTTGTTTGCAGAAATGGCTGCCGTCAGAACTAGTTAGTTAAGTTCCAATTTTTGTTCCCCTGGCGGTTTGGGTTGTGCGCAGCAGCAGAGTGGAGGGCCTCCAAAAATACAAAATGGCTGTTTTCTTAACGCACCTGCTTGGGTCGTAATTAGATGCGTTATTTCCAAAAACTAATAAAATTGCGCCATTTTGAGTAAAGCGCAGTTTGTCACCCTCACCAAATTAACCGTTTGTGTCAGCTTTGTTGATTTACACTGATTAAGACGGGAGCTCTTTTTGGTATTCTGTTGTTACTTTTTCCCGTTATGGAGCATAAACTGGTTCCGTTGTCCTTGCTCAATCGATTTCAATGTTCATTATTTTTAGGGCGCACTTCTTGTTCATTTTTGTACATAATTTGCAAGTTTTTGATTGTTGCTGCAAGCGCTTTCGTTTGTACCGAACGAGATTGTTTTGTGTATTGTCAAGACTCTAGGGACATATTTATGCTCTTTTTTTGGTCAGGATTTGTTAGAGTCGATAACAAAAGAAACTCCCAAAATTTTACGTTTGCGTATCTGGGCCATTTGCAGAAATTGCAATCTGGAGAGTCCCTGAAAAAGATTGTGAGACTTTGATCACTCTGATCAAAAGCCGAGAATTGACGACAAAATTGATAATGATGAAAAAATTGAAGGGCTTGGGAGACGAAGGGATTATGTAACAAAACCGAAATTGTCAGTAATTAAAGTTCAAAGTTTTATTGTTGCAGCTGTTGTAGCTTTTTTGCTTTCTGGTTTGTCGTTAAGTGTGCGTGTGAAATTGGTCTAATGACATCTATTTTTGATGTAACAAGTTTTATTTGCTTACCTGTATCCATTGCCTACCATTGTCCAAAGTGTTCCTTTTTTTTTAAATGTAACATAGCCCCTCCATCCTTCAACCCTTCGATTGTGACTGCAAAAGTACCTCTCACAAATATCGCAATTGCATGTACGGATGTTTCACAAAAATAAGCATTGTATCTGTGAATCCAAGAAATCTCCATCGTCTAAATTCCTTTACTATTACAATTTTGATCTTATTATTGCTATTTTTTTTTTCTCTTGAACGATTTTTTAAATATTTTTGCAATGTACATTCATAAAATGTACACAAAAAGGATTTTGAAAATGAAGAGGGGGGAGGGGGACGAAGCATAACTTTGTCTTAAGGTCTAATGTTGCTTTCAAGTTTACTGTCTCAAAACTCAAAAGAAATTGACTTTCAAAAGCTGTAATTTCGGTTTATGATTTTAAGTCGGTGTCTCTCGATTTCTTTTCGGAATATCGTGTGCTCGTTTATTGTTATTAAATACTTTTTTATGTGGTCATACATTCTACTTATGTTTGTTGCAACTATGTGATTCGTTATTTGTGTAAAAATATACTTTGGACTTCGATTATTTCATCTAATGTTTTTTGATATTCCCAGAGAAAACTGAAAAACGTTTGTTTGATCATTTTTTTTTTTTTTTTGTAAAGCTTCTAGCGTTTACATTTTTATGCTTTACGTTTTTTCTACAGAATCGTTTCTTATACAGAATATCATCTCTTTCAAATGAAGATCTCTACACATGCCATTACTGTCTACTCGATTGCTTTGTTTTTGAATTTTAGACTTTTTTTTTTTAACATTTTCCAAATATCGTTTTTGTGCAAAATGAAATTTCCACAGTATTTTTGGACTGAGTTTTGCGTGCATTTTTATTTTCACTTTTTGCATTTATTGCGCTCTTTTGCCGGAATAATTAATTATTACTCTTCCTGGCCATTGTAACGACAAATTAAATTGAAATAGAATTTTAATGAAATAGAAATTATGGATACTGTTTGTCAAAATTTCATCTATCTATCTAATCCAGTGCGCCTCTTTGACCAATTCTTCCACTAAAACGCAACATGGAATCGTTAAAATCCAAACATTCCGCAGCGAATATTTTCTCTCGGTTCAAGTATTTATAACCAGACACAATTTATTTGCCTCAAAAGCACACAATACCATTCAACGTATTTGTAGTAATGTGTAGTTGTCGAGAAACGCGGTTTCGAATTATTTCGGCGTACTAATCTTTGTTCTCTAATTCGTTGTATCTTCAGTGCAACGAATCTGTGCCTGCAGTGTTCATAATTCACATACATCTGTAATTCAAAGCCTCTAAAAGCAAAGTAAATCATTACATCAATGTTAAATATATTCTTCAGAAGTGTTTGATGTGCTGGAAATTCTGAGCAGACATGTTTGAAACATTATTGCTTTACTCTGCCCAAAACGAGAAGTTTTACGATACATCCTTACACTGTAAAAAATGAATGTTGTTTTTACAATATAATATAGCTGATTTTATGGTAATATACTGTAAAAATTGCTAATTTTACAGCAATAAACTGTAAAATTACTTTTACAGTTTATTACCGTGCATTTTAGTTTTAAACCGGAACCTCAACTGCCAGTATTATACTGTTGTTTTTACTGTATAATACAGCTAAATTTACGGCAATAAACTGTAAAAAAATCTAGCTTTACAGTTAGAAACTGTAAAATTGCTAGTTTTACAGTTTATCACTGTGCATTTTACAGTTTTAAATTTAACCTCGGCTGCCAGTATTGTACTGTAAAAACAACAGTTCATTTTTTTGTAGTATATTCGATTGTATATTTTTAGAAGCAATTTTTCCCCTCTTTATATTTTGCTATCAAGAAACAAACCAACAACTTTGTGATAATACTGAGGCACACTGATTCACTGAAGTTATCGAGACTGAACTACCTTCGGTTAATCGGAATTTCCGGATGAAAGAGAGCTCTTAAAAAGGGCTGCCTCACAAGGGGGTCTCAGAATATTTACCTTTGTGTTTAATACATGCACACTTCTACGAAATCACTTCTGTGTTTTAAATTACATGACTATATTTATAAACATTTTCATTCAATGATTTGTTCAACAGATGTCACACAAGTCAAAGAATGGAATGTTAATGTGATATAGCAAACTTAAACCTTTATTGTTATCTTCCTAATGTAGTTAACTTTGTTTCGTTAGTTAATTTCTTAAGTGTTAGTTCTGTACGTCAGAACAAGAACGACGTAAGTCCAAAAATGGTGATTTTCATTTTATTTTTACATTGTATATAGAATCTTACTCCGCATCGACCCATGAGAACGTTATTCATGAGAACGTCATCATTTTCGCCCTCTACTGAAAAGTTACGAAAATGGACTTACGTTAGTCTAGTTCTGAGGTAGAATTTAAATGTAATAAATAAATAATTTTAACCCATTAATGCCTAGCGTCCCTTTTTAGGGACGGTCCAAAAAAGGGTCTGAATTTCCACAAAATAAACATGTCAACCAAATACTAGTGTTCAATTAGTACCTTGGTATTGTTTCAACTTGTTATTAACAGATTGCAGCACAAAACCATTGTAAAGTGTTCTGTAGTAGGTTTAATATGATCTTTATCAAAAATTACATCGTTCACAATCTCAAGAACAAAAAGCTAAGTTTTCAAAGTTATTTCCAGCTTCCCAGTTTATGTTAATTGCTGATTTTATTTCTTCTTATAAAATGTCTTTTTAAATATTATAGCGTAGGCAGAAAAAAAATTTAGTCAAAAAAGTATGTACCCTCTGGGGTCTATCGTAACTTTTAAGGGACGTTTTTTCTTTCCTTAATAAAAAAATTACTTTTTACATGATATTTTTTTAATTATTTTTCCCGTCCATTAAACACTGTTTGTAACCAGTATACAAAATATCTTTGGAAAAAAGAATGCCAGGCATTAATGGGTTAAGTGAACTGACTTCGGTTAAAGGAGGTTCCGGTTATAAGAGTGTTGAGACTCTACTGTAACAACGATTAAACTACATGGGTTCCTTGTAATCCTAAAACACATGTTTGCATTTTTTCGCAATTTTGTGCATTTTTATCGTTGTGTATTTTACTTTCATTTAATTTGTGTTTGTATTTTATTTCGCTTGACTTTATGTGTGTTACTAAACTATTTTTCTTTTCTTTTAGGTAAGTTGAACGAATCTACTTATTTACCTAAAATGTAAACTTGAAATCGTTAGATATTGGTAAGTTTGCAATTCATTATCAGTGAAATTGTCAGTTTTATTATTACAGTTCTCACTTGGGAGATGTCCATAAATAATGTCACACTTTTTTGCCCCCCCCCCCTCCTTTGTCAAAATGTGTCACACTTCATCTTTCCCTTCTTGTCACATGTCACGCTATTTTTCACACACATCTCGTTAAAAAACTGCATGATATCACACTTTTTACTACCTTTTCACTCTCACTTGTCACAAACTGTCACAATTTCAGGAAGCTCCCCCGCCCATCTCAAAACGTTTCATTTGTGGACAATCCCTTATCGATTATACGGTATTCATTTCAAGAGACGTCTCCCTTAATACAAATTTATTACTATTTATACTAATCACCCCCCCCTTCTACCATTATTAGTTATTTTCTAATTATCTTTCTTTCAATAAAAAGGAGTGTTTGTGTTTTACCCCGACTTTTCGTACATTGCGAAACTATTCTTGCATCTTGAATCTCGCAATTTTATTCATTGGTAAATGAATTCTTTAAGACCTAGAAACGCGTGCATGTGTGAAATACCTTTCTAATTTATGTGTTAATAAGAATGATGTTTTCATCGTTGAGAGCCAACTACATCTTTCTCTCTCTTTTTTTCTAAAAATTCAGTTTTGTATTGGAAATTTAAAAAAAAATTTCCAGAGCAATTATTCTGTCAACTGGACTGAATCACCGGAAATTTTAAATTATATTAAAATTTTAGCTTCTCAGATAGGGTTTTCGTTCTTTCTTTTCTTTTTAATTTTCTTTTTTTCCCCTTAAAAAATGAAAAATACTTATGCATCGGTCATGTTATGTCTAAATGAATTTTATTTATTCCAATTTGTACAGAGTTTGTCTCAGCGATGTCGATTTAAAATTTTAACGATTTTTCTACGAAAGCTTTACCTCTTGCAGAAATTAATTACAAAAATGATCAGCTAATTAAAAACAGTTAATTTATTGTATACCTCAGTTTAGTAATAGAAATTCAATGCAAGCTTTTTAACTTTACTTAATGAAATAAGCATAATTTAGTTTTAAAAACCTGCTCCACTTAATTATTTCAAATTTCCTTTCCTATGCTTTTGCTGTTAAGTTATTAAGTCATGTGCAAAATTTGCTTAATCTTATTGTTAAGAAGCCTAAAGTTTTATTTCTGCTGCTGCAAAATTAATTAAACTCTACAATAATGCTGTTTTTCCATTTATCTGTGTTTTGTATGAAGCTCACATTTTCTCGAATTTTTGCACCAGCTATTTTTTATAAAAGGCTACAGTCTCTATTTAGAAACATTATGGAATTTTTTTTTCCATACATTTGAAAACGGGGTGTATCAGTTTTAAATGTTTTCGCGTGGATTGCACAATATATACAAGTTAAAAATTGCAATATTCAACATATTACTTTAATTGAACATATATATATTGTCTCGCAACGTTAAAAAATTTAATAAATTATCCATAGAGCTATCTGGTCTCAATAATTCTTTAATTTATATACCTATATATTTCTTTGCATATGTGGGCATAAAATAAACAAATACATTTTTGAAAATTCCGGAAAAAGTGGAGGATTTTATTTTCTGAGGTTTTGTACGAACTCCCTCGTGGTATACGTAAAATATTTCTTGGAATGATTGCGAAAGACTTTCTAGCTAAACATGCATAAAGATTCTTGCTTTTCCATTAGCATTAAATTCTTATAAAATTTAACATTAGTTGTGCATTTCGTAAAATTGAATTAGGTTTATAAAATTACCTCTTGTTAGTCGGAACTAAAGCTGCTTATTCAAGCTAAATAGCTCTTAATTTAATTTTGCTCTTTTGTTGCAGATCTTATTTTGATTTTAATTCCCATGCAAACTTTTATTTCCACTTACCACGTTAATTATTCGATTAAGAATCGAGGTTAATTAAAACGGGGTGGCAGGGCGGTGGATTTTATTCCTACCTCTCCTACAACGTCTATTTAACTCCTCTTTTCTTTCGTTCCTTGTTCTTTTATTCGAAATGTTAAGCAGAGCATTTTACGGCTTAATGAATCCGAATTGGGAGTTGGCAACGTTTTAGTGGAAAACAAAACAAAGATGGCCGCTCGATTACTTGAATCGTTTCGATAGCTGCAACCGTAATGTTTCTTTAGCTGACAGCACGCGGCATTTAAACTTGATTTACGTCCTACTAGGTTTTAATTTTGTGATCGAAATAATTTCTCTTTTTTGGTTCCGAAAATAATGAAGCTTAATCAGTTTGCAAAGGTAATGAGGCTTTTACTGCGGAATTAGTTCCTTCATGCAGTATTTTATTCGCGGCCTTGTTACTTTTGTAAAGATTGCTAGTTATGAAACAGCAGTCTTGTAAATACGGCATGATAATCTCTGATCTCTAATAGCAGTTATAAATGATGATTTATACATTCCTAATTTTACTCTCTCTTTTAGTACTTTGCGATCTTAAACATAGGTAAAAATACATTATTTTTGAATTTATTAATATTACTTGATCATGACTTCAGCGAACTTCAAGTTTAGCTCGGGTTATTACAGTTCTTATTAAGATTTACTACTTATATAGTTGACCCGCAAAGGATGTATGCATTTGCATCGCAGATTTGTCTTACGTTAAATGCCAAATCGAGAACATCATTTTATTTATTTATTTATTTATTATTCATTTATTTAATTATTTTTGCTGCTGTGAATGCTAATTTTTTTCATTCACCGCTGCAAAAGCGATCAGTTGGCTCATCATTTCTTGTGCGAAAATCATTCTCATTTTTGCGAATAAACGAATTTATTTAAAAAAAAAAAAAAAAAACTGCGACACTGAGGTAGAAAGAAAATTACTCTTCTGCTTCAAATTAATTTTATTATTTTCTTACCCTATTTTTGAAAAAGAAAAAAAAAGGGGGGGGGACTGAAATTTCTGAAAATTTCGGTACTTAGACATTTTCAGAAAAATGACAGCTGATAGCTTTGCATAAAAAAAAAAATGCTTGTTAAGTTTATAAAGTAACAGCCGAGGCTTCTGACACTCGATTTAAAAAAAAATCACATCTAGAGTATTTTTCTGAAAACAATTCTTAAATTTATTGACCTGTTAAAAAACACGGTTAATTCCCTTCTTTCAAGTTTCAACTACATCTTATTTTGAATACTTTTCGTAAATATTGATTTTTTAAAATTGTAATGATATATTTTTATTTTCGTGGTATGTGTGTGTGCTATTAAAAAGACAGAGCAGAAATTTAAGGACTGATAAAATTTTACAAAGGAAGATTTAGCGATAAGGAAATAAATGTTTTGATAAGTAAGTTCCTACAAATGACTAATGAATATTTTTCATAAATAAATTTAAAAACTCCTACCCATTAAAAAAATTATAATGATTGAAAGAGTGACTACGATAGTTGAGAAAGAATAATTCTATTAGTACTGAGTATAAGTTTTTAGAGGATAAGTTCGATTTCATGTTCAAAATGGCAAAAGTTCAGATAAGGCTGCTGCGGCTGTTGTAAGCTTTTGAGGCGCAGTAGCTTTATTTGAGTCCACTTAGCATTTTATTTTTCAATGAACTGACAGAGGCTTCGAATCTACCCACCAGTTTTCACTTCAAATATATATATATATATATATATATATATATATATATATATATATATATATATATATATATATATATATATATATATATATATACAGGGGTGAATCTAGAGAGAAATTAGGTCCGTTAAAGGACCCTTCACAAAAATTCAGAAACTCAAAAAGGGATTCTTCACAAAATTCCGTCACTCAAGAATAGACCTTTCACAAAAATCCCACACTCAAAACTGACTCTTCACAGAAATCCGAGTTTACGGAACGATTGGGAATATTTTTTGCCGTAACTATTTTTCACAAAATTAGGAATTAGTTTTCACAAAATTCTGAACTATATTTCACAAAATTCCAAAAACAGGACCTTGGTCAAATATCCTGGATTGACCCCTGATATATATATATATATATATATATATATATATATATATATATATATATATATATATATATATATATATATATATATATATATATATATATATATATATATATATATATATATATATAATGTACTGTGCCTCAAAGTTTTAAACGCTAACCTGTTTGTGACGCATTTACTAAGAACACAACCGCATGTAGTAATGTGCAACACTCTATCAAGGGCGGATCTCAAAATGTTTGAAGGGAGGGGCGATTGATTTTATTACCTTTTCCCCTTACCTTTTAACATTACCCCTTTTCTACACATCTTGGTTTACAAATGTTGACCTCATATGTTTTGGACTTCAATCGCGAAATGTATCCCCCAACCTGCTTTCTGCAACCTTCAAAGAACGATTGTCTGAAAATGTCTTTTTTGAACTTCAATATTGAAAATTTATAGTGTGAGACCCTCAAGGGAAGGGCGGCCGCCCCCATTGTCCCTTCCTTGTATCCGCCCCTGCATTCCATTGAACCTCAAGAGTCTAGAAATGGGGAAAAAAAATACCCACACGGTGACAAAAAGCGGTTCCGAGTTTTTGTTTCGCCAAAAACACGCGTGATTCGGCGCAACATTCGCAATTCATAACCAATTCGAGCCATTTAACATCCTCCCGCACAATGAGGCGCCGAAAACCCTTTCAATCCCTAATTCAAAATGCCTTTTGCGCGTACAGTTCGATATTACCCTAACCCCCTTTCAGGGCCCTGACAAGATCTTCCTGGAAAACTGGAAGCGAAATAAATAGAAGGTAATGGAAGAGACGTGTAACGCGTCGGCCCGGCCATTAAGGTTGCCTAGGCAACCGAGCACTCATCAATGGAATTTTCCCTCCACTTTTAAGCGAATATATATATAACTTTATCCACCCCCTTCCCACATCCTTTTAAGCAGCGACGCCTTTTCCTTTTGGTTCTTGGCACCTCAGCCCCCCTCCCCCCCCCCGTATTTTCTCGGGTTTTAAGTAGTGGAGGCGCGTAATGTAAAGAGGAACACTAGCGTCAGAATGCCCGCTAAATGTAATAAATTACGTATAGAAAGCTCGGCTTCATTATCAATAAAGCCCCCAAGGTAAGTGCGAAAAGATATCGAGGTGACGGCCGTGATGGGGAAACAAAACGCGGATCTAAGTTCTTAGGCTGAATCGAGGAAGATAGTTTTAGTCAGGTGGACTACCATAAAGCCTTATGTTGGGTTATGAATTTTATTTCATTTTTTTAAGTCATTGTAAATAATTATTTATATTTTATTATTATCAATGTAGTCCCCAAGGTAAGTGCGAAAAGATATCGGGGTGACGGCCATGATGGGGATACGAAACGCGAGTCTAAGTTCTTAGGCTGAATCCAGGAAAAATTGTTTAGTAATGTGGACTAATATAAAGCCATGAATTTTGTTTCATTTTTTAAAAATAGTTATAAATGTTATCAATATTTACATTATTTATAAGTATTATCAATAAAGCCCCTAAGGTAAGTGAGAAAGGATATCGATATATTACGTATTCTTTACTACACATCTTGGTTTACAAATGCTGCTTTCATATATTTTAAACTTTAATTGCGAAACGTATCATCCTCAGGAGAACCTCAAACCTCCCATCTGCTACCATCAATAAGTCCAAAAATACCTTTTATGGTCTTCTATATTGAAAATTTACCAGTGCTGAGGGGGGATGGGGATATCACCCCTCTCTTGTATCCATCCCCGGGTTATATGCAGGGCCGCCGAGAGGGGGGGGGGCAGCAGGGGCAAAATCCCCGGGGCCCGGCCCAAGAGGGGGCCCGGGATGCGAGTTTAAAAAAAAAAGGCAGTTTTTTGGTTAACTGAACTTCATTTTTGTGTAGGCAAAGCAAAAACATCTCGCATCTACATGTGTCCACAGCAACGCAACGAGTGCTTGTAGCCCAATGCCTTAGGGGGCTATCTTCTGTAGTACTTACCAGGCATTTCTTACGTGTACAATGGAAAATTTTAATGAACTTTCAAAGTGAGGAATAACGCTTTAAATAGTCAAGTAATGTAATTTTTTTCAAAGGATTTTAAAACACATACATGTGTAATTTATGTAAATATGTATTATTAATTTTGTTAAGTAGTGATAGAATTATTAATAGTTATTAGTAAATTTAAGTAGGAATATTATTTGTAAATTTGTGTTATGTATTTCTGATTTATTTCATACGCATTTATATCATAGCATACTTAAGTACAGCACACGAGCAGATTATAAAAATATGAAACACACAAAAATATAAAATTGGAAGAAAAATTTGCAAATACGAAATACTGTTATTTTTCTTCTCTGCACCGAACGTAAGTTGTCTTAGTATTGAAGATTTTTTTTTTTGGAAGGGGGAGGGGGCGCATGTCAGTACTTTGCCTCGGGGCCCCGGTAAACCTCTCGGCGGCCCTGGTTATATGTAACTGCCTAACAGTCACTTACATATTTTTTACAAACATAATTTCGCATTTGGCAACGGTAGTAACAATGCATTACAGGACAGTAATTACAAAAAAGAAAAAGAAAATAAAAAAATAAAAAAAACCACATTAGTAGGAATAGATCAATGACTAAAAATAGATGCCTAAATGCAGGTTTCGAAGGAATGAAATAAGCTTGTCCCCCCATGCCGCACGTTTTCCGTTTCCTTCCAATGATCGCGAATGTCATTTATCTCGCCGATCGATCGTTTCTGTCAGCTTCCTCTATTCCTTAAAGTGACAGTTGCAACAAATTCATGACGTGTGTCACCTGTTGATCTGCAGTCATACATCTGACATGCCGTGCTTCAAATTTTGCTTTTTGGGATTCGCAGTCATCATCAGTAGGATGTTGAGTGGCTTAACTTAAAATTGTATGTAAGCGAAAAAGAATGTAATGGGTCAAAATTTTTTGTAACGAAATACGTATTTTCATAGTTATTTGCTATCATGCTCGTTTTTAACAATGCAGATTAGTCATTTTTAGGGTAATTTTACACTGCAGCAGAACTCCAATGGAACTTTAATCAGTTGGGACTGGACCCTCTTTCGGTACTCAAAAATTCAGATAGCTGGAGTTTTTCTGAAAATAAATAGCCTATTTTATTGTACTATTACTGTATGTATGCTGAGGATAGAAGACAAATTATTTTAAAGAAAAATATCTTTTTAATTACACAAACAAAAAGGCAACACTTTTACATGACAACTGCTGTAGATTAGTCAGTGCACTTACCGTACTTTGAAAGAAAGTCATTTTCTTGCTCGATATCTCAAAGCAAACTGTTTGACTGACTTCGGTGAGGGAACGGCGGCGTATGCAGAATCATTATTTTGTGAATTGCAATAATTTTCTGTGTTTTTTTCTTATGAAAGCGAGTCGGATAATCAACGATATAGTTAGTATTAGATCGGATAGTTGGAATTCTCTACTGCACTTCATAATTTTTAGTGCATTGGCTTCCTAGAGAAGATCCCCTTTTTTAATTTTTGCAACACTCTTTTGTAGACAACTAATTGCACAGTCTAGTAATTTTGACTGTTTGGCAGCTACTGTCTGTGTAAAAGCGGCCAATTTTGCTTGGACGACAAGCGCCCTTATAACTAGTGACGATTACAGTTAAGGAAAAAATTGGCAATTTTTAAAATGATTCTAAAAAAAAAATAATGCCACGTCGACGAAATTTTTGAAGTGTAAAAAAGAAATTATCTCTAAGTTTTCTATCATTCAAAATTCTATCTGCACAAAATCAGCTTTTCTACAATTTCGTATGATACGAAGTAATTATATTCTCATTTTTCATACTAAACCTGAAGGGGTAAAAAATGTAAACTCTTAAAATGCAAGTGCTCTCTCTCTCTCTCTCTCTCTCTCAGGTGCGTCATATTCTTTTCGCTTCTGGAATGAATTTCGAAAGAGTTTCAAATTTTCTATAAATCTCGCGACATTTTACCATTTGCATAAGTGCGAATTCTTGTAATACGAATTTTAGCACCTCGTTGATAAAAGCTTGGAGAGGAAAAAAAAGCGAGAATGACGTAGATGCAAACGTTACAGATGACGAAATTTATGGCGATTGCTCTCACCACTGGTTGATAATACTTTATTTGCATCGAAGAGTGCATGCGGTAACTTCCTGCACCCCCAGCGCATTCTTTTATTCCGAATTCGAACGTCGGTTACGATTCCTCAACCACCGCTGCGAGCAAAGGGGAAAAAATGCTCTGAAAAAATTATTTTCGATGCTGGCAAAAAATACAAAAAAAAAAAAAAAGAACTTCTGCACACTTAAAACTTAAGTAAACACTTAGACAAGTAAAAACACTTGGGAGAACGGTAAAAGATCGCCGCTTTTTTCCTCTCCCTCGCCCCTCCCCTCCCCGGCCCCTTGAGCTCTTTCTGAAAGAACTGATGAAAATAAGATGAAAAAAATAAAATAATGATAAAATAAAAACGTATGGATAAAAAAATTGTCCGACTCTTCCAAGCTCTTAGTTGACATTGATACGCCATTAAGATATGGCGCCCATTTAATGTGCTTCAAATGTTCCTGTGTTTTCTTCTTTTGATTTGTTCTTGATTTCTGTTTCTTTCTTTCTTCTTTTCCTTCTTTCCAACTTGAGTGGTTTTTGGTTGAAATTCGAAACTGGAAGCGATGGTATGAGAAATGAAATGATATTTAGATAATTTTTCCCCTTTACATAATTCATCAGAAAAGGTAGTTCTTTTTTTCGCCAGTTTCTCCCCCCTGCTTCTTCTTCATTAAATGATTTTGGATGATTTACTCTGGGAGGGAGAAGAGAAACTTCGCAGCTGATTTCTCTTTTTAATTAAATGCTCTTTTTAAATGTTTTTTCGTTACGTTGTAAAATAAGTTAATTTAAAGCGCGTTTTTGTTAAGTGCATTATCATTTTGAGTTCACTTTTGGGAATTGCTGTTTATTAAGAATGTGCATCATTTTACTTTTTGTTGCAATTTCTAATACGTTAAATTTTTGTGGAAAAATTGTTCTTGATTACGAAAACCCTTTTCAAACTATTAATTTAGCATTAAATACGAGCAATTTTGAAAAAGACTATAAATAGTTAAAACTACAAGTGCTTTCTTTATGATAAAACACTTAAAGTGTTACGCCGATTTTGTCGAAATATTCTTATTGTTTTTTACTATTTATTTATTATCTATCCACCAGTTAACAACTCACTAGTTTAATAACATTTTAATTCGCTCTAAAGTCTAATTCTTAACCATTCAAAATTATATCATTTCTGTCGGCATCACAACGACAATCACCATTTTGTAAATTTTCCTGGATGCAATCAAAAGTTTGTACCGCTTGTTGTTAATGTGTATGTGTTTCTAGTATTTATATTTTTTACTGATTATATCGGTATTATTATGTTACATTTAATCAACTACATCTGAATAATTATGTTTATGTTTTTAAAGTAATTTCATAAAACTATCTGTAAATGAATGTTTTTTGATTAGCAAGTATATTAACTAATTTAGGAGCAGCGTCGTGAGTTTCTGGGATCGTCGGGTTCCGCTGCCGCCAAAAAGCACCAACTATTTTCGGAGTAAAATCCTTGGATCCGAAAGTCCCTTTAGTACTTTGCAGAAATGGTGAAGGTAGTTTGTGCTACCAGTTACCATATATCCCTCAGTGAATTACTTACCATTGACCTTTAAACAATTTGTAGATGAAGGGGTCAATGGGGTGCCATGGGCCAATCTCTTTCTGATTAGCTGTTATTTATGCCATCCTTAAACATTGCTTTTATTTAGATACTCTGATTTGTTGAAACTGCTATGACGCAAACAGTGACGTAGCAAGAAAGTCCTCAAAGGAGGTGTCCAACTTTAAAATACCCAACTTTGATGCTGGAAATGTAAACGGAAGCATCCGGTATATTGCATCTATAATTTGATTTCAGTTTCATATAAGCAGTCACAAATACAGAAAATGGATTAGATGATGAAAAAGTATCCTAAATAGAATGGAATAACTTGAGTTTTCATTATTTAAGTTTAATTTTGAGCTTCAAGGGAGGGGTCCGGACCCGGAGACCACCCCCTTTCCTACGCTACTGGGCGCCAATTGCAACAGGAATCATTGTTGGTGTTACACCAGGCCGTAATCTATTGCTACAGTAGAGACAATTTTGTGGTAGTTGGCGAGTAGTGTGAAGTTCCTGACAAGAAGGGACGTATACAAGACTGGGGTGGTGCCCCGCGCCCCTGAGGGACTCACAACTCGTTAACTTTCAATACTGAAGTTCAAAAAAGGCATTTTTAGAATATCTTTGATGCTAGCAGAAGGGAGGTCAAGGGCTCTCCTCAGGAAACCTTTCGTAATTGAAGTCCAAAATATACGAGGTCAACCAGTGAGGTAAACCAAGATGTGTAATACAGGATACGTAATAAAATCAATTGCCCCTCCCTCGAGACATTTCTAGATCCGCCCTTGGTTTCTGAAAAGTACCATCATAATACTATACCAGTGGCGTATCCAGGGGGGGTGCCAAGGGACCAATGCACCCCCCAAGATTTTGTAAGACTATAAAAAATGGTGGCACCGAATTTTGAAAAAACATGTAACCTTTATGTAAATATGCTTCAGGTTTTTTCAATGACAAATACTTTATGGACACTGAAATATTGTCATATTATTTTCTGTTTTCGACAATAAGAAGCAAAACTAATTGTTATTCTGTAATTGTGGAAATGTAAGAGGAAAATGAGTGATGTACCCGCGCCTCTCACAAACATCTTCAGACGTTTAAGCTTCCTATTAACTGCAGATTAATTAAATGATTTAAATTTATTTAAGCATTGCTCCTCCTCTTATTTTCTCTTTTTTAAAGAT
Source organism: Uloborus plumipes (assembly GCA_038373865.1). Lineage (NCBI taxonomy): Eukaryota > Metazoa > Arthropoda > Arachnida > Araneae > Uloboridae > Uloborus > Uloborus plumipes. The sequence goes on from JAXGGA010000748.1 coordinate 85,364, forward strand.
TATTTTGAACAAATTGTCATATTATTTTACATCGTAAAGAAAAAATCAACAAAGCACAAAGTATACGTTAAATTCATTTCATTCGTTATGCGTTAATAGTACATACTTCACTCATAACTGAGAGTTATTTTATGCCTAGCATTTGGGTTTTAGTTTCAGAATATCAGTTATGGAAAACAAAATTACTCTCACAACAGTCTAGATATTTTGCTATAAAAGCTTGACACAACAGTAACGAACGCAGTTTTCAATATCAGTAACTTAAAAAAAAGTGCAACTTGAGGGTTATTGCATATCAGCTGAGTGATAATTTTCAACAATGAAATGTTTTAAAAATTTAAGAATGTGGGGCAAAGTGAAGTAGTTAAGATAGCTTTTTTTTTTTCGAAATGTGACAAATTGGATTTTTGTTTAAAAATTTATCGCACATCAAAAAAAAAATGTTTTTTATATTAACACTTACATTGAAACATTACTGCTCATTTCAGCTGTAAATGTTTACCTTGAAGAAAAAGGGATCAGTTTCTACTTTCTTTTCTCATGGGATGAAATGAAAGTTTTTATTTTATTATTAAAAGTTTTACTAGAAATGAATAAATAAACAAGTTGAATTGTGTTCGCTATTAGGTCATGTACGAAATTTTGAAAATGAGTTGTATATATTCCCTTTGATTTTTAAGTCTATTTATATTTGAATCGCAATCGTCCAATCGACTATAGGTTTAAGAATATAGTTAGTATATTGCTAGGTGGATGGCGCAGAAGAGTTAAAATGTTTTAACATTCCAATTTGCCCCGTTATTTAAATCCTACCCCCCACGTTCCCCAACATCTGAAGGACGTTTAAATGGACATTTTGTAGAATATGCATGAGAAAATGCATGCATATAAGCTAAGAAAAATCTTATCTTTGATGAAACAAAAATAAACATAAAATAATACTTCATAAAAACCAAAATGTACAAAAAATTTCATTTTGGTACTCTCGGACCTTCAAAAATATTTTTATCATTGCAACTATTTTTTTAAATTATAAATGATCTATCAATTTTCCGATGAAGACTTGAGTGCTTTTGGCTTGAGATTTTTTTTTCGTGATATGTTTATTGTTCTTGCATGATATTCATTTTTGTGAAGAAAAAAAAAAAACAATCTTTGAGTAATGTTCAATAGAAAAAATTAAATCGAAATACTGCGTTGTTAAAGTTTCACCATATTTCTTGATTTTTTTCCTTTCTCATCACAGTGTCGATGTTCGATATGCACCCCCAAAAATCATTTCCTGGATACGCCACTGTGCTATACTATATTTTTACATTGTGGTGTATACTTTGTCTTAATGATTTTTTTTTTAGCAGCATTGTTAATTTTTGTTAGAAATATGCTTTTTGAATGACAAATGCTTTTTCCAAAGCATACATATTTTCCCGTCTTTACAGCAGATGACACTCTGGAATTTTTTTTGCTGATGGCCACTTTAGATTGCGTTCGTACTTCTAAATACAAAACTACGTCATAATAGCCCTCATGCGGAAAATCTCTCACCATATTCTCTCCCCAAAATTCTCTTCGATCGAAATAAACACGGGTATTTGTGTACACTGTTGAGAACTGCGGCAGCAGGGGAAACTCCGATTGAATTCCATCGAGTTTAGCGGGAGGGGTGGCTGAGGGAATAATATCAGCGGCGATGTCGATACACGAGAAATGATTTGTGCTTCTATCCAAAATCAATCAAACTCAATCATTTCTTTCCTCAATCTCCTACACCTCCCGTAATAATACTGGAAACTAAAATTGTACACCAATAGGGAGGGATCACTTGCCTGATACCGCCTCTCACAGCATCCTCCCCCCCCCCTCCATCCAAGCCGCTTCTCTTTCAGACCATTCATTTCGCGGAGTTACAAATAAATCGATTTCGGGTGTCTATTAGGCTTCGACTATGGGATGTCTATTATGTTCTTTGGGAAGGGAAAAATAGAATACTCGGTTTCATCAACATCCATTTCTGTGGACGTTTTTAAAGGGGATCGTGTCATCGTATTTTGGGGGAGATTGGAGGGAAGGGCTAAGCGCTTTAGGTTTTTGATAGCGGTTTTAATTTTTCTTTTTCTTCATCGATTTCTTTCATCATTAGATCAACGGCTTTGATAGTCAGCAATCGTGTAATACTTTTTTTTTCGTTGATTTTATTATAGCATTTTATATTACACGCAACAAATGTGAGGGCTGAGCTGAATTATTTTTCATTACAGTGGGCTGTGATTAGTATCTAGATGTTGTGATTGAAAATTCATTCTTAAGTGCGAAAAAAAATTGCGATTTTCTGCCGCGATTAAATTTTTAAAAATTGACAAACTTCCATGAAAAATTTCTAGTATGTATTTCAAATACCGCTGTTTTAAGAGTTATTTATTTATTTAACCGTGTGTGTGAACCGTGGTTAGTCTAGTAGTAAGCGTATAAGACTCGGAGAATTCTGGGCTGGAAACGCAATATCCTCTTAGTACATGTAGAGTAAGCTCACTTCTTTAAATCCGTGGGTTCGAAAGTCCTGGGATCTGTTGCTAACAGAAACCATGGGTGCTGGATACTGAAACCACCTTTCTGTGTTATACCTTAATTGTAGAGGCTATTAATACAGGTTGATATTACCACCTGTCGGAATTGACCTAAGCCTCAAAGTTTCTTTGAATCGTCTTAAGTCGGGATAGTTTTTAATGCTCGTAGGAAGACGTGGGAGGTTAACCATATAGTCGTGTGCGAATGTAAACTCTTCTTTAAGAAATAAATGTTAGACTTTTCTATTGATTTTACTAATCTTTAAAGGAAAGGCAACTATAGTATTTTTTTGCCGATGATTACATGTGAGCAAAGGGTAAAGAGAAACGGTGGGAAGCAAAGGGTAGTAATTGGACTTTTTGAATTTTTGAGTATGCCGCTTGCAAAGTTTAAATTTTAGGTAGGCTTTCATTGAAATGTTTTCTGCATCATGCCGCTAACTGGGGCTACTAATACCATTTCTTGCCCCAAAACAGATGAGGGTCTCTTCCACCATTTGTTCTAGTTTTTTCCAAATGTTTAGTTTTTTTTCTCTTACACCCCTTGTCTTCTAGTGCTTCATATTAGTTCTTACTACGAGGTCTTTAGTATACATATCTCAAACTCCCTCCCCTCCCAATAAATAAATAAATAGCTGTGTTTCTTAAATTAGTATTTGCATCACCGTTCGTTATCTGCATAGTAGCATTTCAATTTTATTGAATTGACTTTTTGGCATTTACGACTTAGGAAGAATATCGCCTGAGACATTCTCCATTTCCGGAATGACTCTTTTGTTCCTAAGAAATGTGGTCAACCCATTTAAGGTCGCCAATCGTGCTCATTGGCGACACTTACCACCACCCTAAAGACACGACGTCGCGTCGGCAAAAAATCCCCTCTAACTAGCGACAAAATAAACCATTTTCGAAAATAGAACCCTGCGCAGACGACACCCGCGCAGGTTCATTCATCAAGGGAGGAAAAGTATTCCACAAAATTGAATATCCCGACCGAGGAACTCATGTCTTCGTTATTATCGAGGAGGCACTCCCGATAATCGAATCGCCCCGGCCCCTTCCATTTGCATGGCACTGCCTCCCTCCCGCCCCGCCATCCGCAGGGCCACTTTTCGGAATTAAAACAGTCCTTTTCCGTCCGCTTTCTGCATTTTTGGAATTGGGAATTTCGGGCGGAGGTTTTCTAATAACGGTAATAGTATTCTGTCCGAGGGCTTTTGGCGTAATTGTGAATAACGAGGTCTAATGCTGTAGTTTAAATGAGAACTTCATTGTGGCTAATGGAACCCGGCTAGCATTTGCTTATGAAGAAAAGTTTATTGTAAATAATGGGAGCGGTAATAATCATAACACACACAATACTTCCCCTGTTCTTTTGAAACAGAGTTACGATTTTTTTCTTTTTCTTTCTTTTTTTTGCCCACAAACTCTCGAAAAAATTCTTTTGCACTGATTTTGTTGTTGGCGCATTACGAAAAGTAGTGCTAATTTGTTATGATATTTTTCTTTGCGTCATGAGAAAATGTTCCGCTATTGGTGGGTCAAGATTCCTGCAATTTTGTTTCCAGCTGCAAAAGATATTAATCTGAAAAAAAAAAGCTTTAACTAACCGGACTTGACAAATCATCTAGTTTCTAACATATTTTTGTTCAACAGCTTCTTCATTTACAAAGAACACTGCAAAAAATGAACTCGTTTTTACAGTATAATACTGGCAGCCAATGTTCCAATTTAAAACTAAAATACACAGTAATAAACTAAAACTAGCAATTTTACAGTTTGTTTATTGCCGTAAAATTTAACTGACCGGACTTGACAAATCATCTAGTTTCTAACATATTTTTGTTCAACAGCTTCTTCATTTAAAAATAACACTGCAAAAAATGAACTGTCGTTTTTACAGTATAATACTGGCAGCCAATGTTCCAATTTAAAACTAAAATACACAGTAATAAACTAAAACTAGCAATTTTACAGTTTGTTTATTGCCGTAAAATTTAACTGTGTTATACTGTAAAAACAACAGTATAATACTGGCAGCAGAGGTTCCAGTTTGAAATTGTAAAATCCCCAGTAATAAACTGTAAAAATTGCAATTTTACAGTTTATTACCGTACATTATAAGTTACTACTTATTCAATGAAAAAATAGAACATGCGGAACTTTTTGATCACTCCTCTAGTCTGATCAACTAATTTATAACTCGCTTTATTAAAAAAATTAAGAAGTGTTTGGACAACTTAAAAGAAATGCATGTTATCCTATGAGAAGAAGGGAAAAAAACTTTCAGGGAAGACATCAACATTTCTTGCACGTTACCGAACATTACTTAACACCATGATTTTCGAGTAGTGTAAAAAGAGAAAAAAAGGAGAGTCATTCTCCCTCCCAAGGGCTTCCCCCGGCCATCCATCGTCTGTTTATCAGCGGTGTTAAGAGCTTCCATTTTCGAACATGATCATCTCCTACTTAATCATCTGCAAGGATCGATGCTGTCTCATTCGCGGCTTGTTCTGTCTCGTTCGACCATAACACAACACACTCACTGCCCCACTCCTCTTCTCTGTTCTTGCTCGCCCCAAGTGTTCACCTGTTGCTTGCTGGCTGCGATTCGGGAAATGTTAACTGTGTGCGCGATGGAGAGTTGGAAATTGAAAAAGATACGGATGCACTGAAAAAAATGAAAGTTATTTTTGCAGTATAATACAGTTAATTTTATGGAAATAAACTGTAAAAAATGCTAATCTTACAGTAATAAACTGTAAAATTGCCAATTTTACGGTAATAAACTGTAGAATTGCTAACTTTACAGTATTAACCTAAAATTGCTAACTTTACAGTAATAAACTGTAGAATCGCTAACTTTGCAGTTTATGACAGTAAATTTTACAGTTTTAAACTGGAACCTCTGCTGCCAGTATTATACCGTTGTTTTTACAGTTGCTAAGTGTTACGACTATAAACTGTAAAATTTCTTACTTTACAGTAAGAAACTAAAATTGCTTGTTTTACAGTTTATTACTGTCCATTTTACTGGTTTTAATTGGAACCTCGGCTGCCAGAATTATAGTGATATTTTAAAAATGTTATTTAATATTTCTTTGGAAACGTTTCTTATTTACAAGCAGTAACCTTTTCATTTTGTTTATTTTTCTTCCTCAAAATGCAGGAAATTTTGTTGAAAATTGAAAATTTCGTAATATTTTTCTGCTGTGATTAGAATTGTGACTAACTTTCAAGACTTATTTTTTTAACAATTCAGCTTTTCCCCCCCAAAATTTACTAATTTTTAAATCCTAATTAATTTCAATCATAAATATTTTTTTTATTTAAAGTACAAAATGGTTTGTTGAAATGCTCTATGCATTTGAGTTTGCTAATAAATATATTGTCCTCATTTGGATTGTATCTTGATAAATAAAAGAGTACAACTTTCAGCTGTACAATATAGCTGGTACAGGAGCACGGCGAAGGGGTTTGCGGGATTAGACCTCCCAGTACTGTTGGTTCTAAACCCTATTGCCAACTTTATTATGGTAATTTATTTACACGTGAGGACAATGTGACTCTTTCCAACAAATCCCGCTCCCCACGTGAAAATGTTGGCTGATCTACTGAGCTGTCGAATTTCTGATATTTCATTTTATTTTAAACCTTAATTACCACTCTCTTTAGGAATCCATTTGCTTTATAATGGTTTAATTGAAATTTAAACTTGTACTAGCATCGATAAAGTAATGTTGACCTTTTTTAGTTTGGAGACGGAATTAAATTGTCATATGAAAATGTTTAGTTGAATTATGAATTAATTTTCATTTGCTTAGCTTCATTCTCTGAATCGATAAATAATGTAAAAGCTCATTTGTTTGAAAAAAATCGACAAAAATCAGAACCAAAATTTTGAATTATATTTAGTGAAATTTGTATGTTCATAAATATTAAATGTTGGCATAAGCTGGAAAAAATCTAGACAGGTTTGAATTTTCTATGATATTCGCGGCTCCTTGTGTTTAATGAATGAACTGAAATATCAGGCTGTTTGCTAAAATGGAAATTTTATTTTTCAAAATATTTTCCAGTGTTAAAATTTGCTTAAGTTGCAGACATGTGTACTGCTTGCTCAGTACAGATGTTGGCCAAAATGATGTTTTCCAAAAAAAAAAATAAATAAATAAAAGCAAATACACTAGAGTAGAGTCTCACGAATCCGAACTAATCGAATATGTAGGTCGCCAGATGTAATCAAGTACGATTAAACTGTAAATTGAGTCACGGTCCATAAACAAACAGTAAAAATGATGTTTTTAATTTTAGAGAATGAAATGTAAAAATGCATAAGAGAAAATACAAAATACGGTTTTCAAAAACACATTGTTGCGCTGACTCACCTCTGTTTTATGCAGTACTAGCTTATTACCTGGCGTTGCCCGGATGCTTATTAATACAACACAGCTCTAAAAACCTTTGTTTTTAACTTATTTCATGCTAAAATGAAATAGGTGAGCATTAAATTGATAATTTCATTGTTAATCGTAATCTTTGTTGGAAAATACTCATATTTAAATGTGTTAAATTTTATCAATTTGTATGCTTAAAGGCTTATCTCTGTTACTCTATATATTCAAAATTGAAAGAAAATGGCCATTTTTTAGACAAAAAATTTAAATTTTGAGCTTTTTGGCTTTTTTTAAAGTTTCAAAACCCCGCCTATGTGAATTCTAGTTAGTGCATCCAGGAACCTCTGTGCCAAGTTTGATGAAAGTCCGACGAAAACTGAGGATTTGTATAAGGAAGAAACAAACAAATAAATATATACATACATCCGTTTTTATTTTTAGAGATGTTTCATCTAAATTGCTGTCCAGATTAAGCGAAGTCCGGTCTAATAGGGTCCGGATTAGAGAGGGTTTACTGCCCATACCTTTATTTTCAATCAGACCCTTCCTCCCATTTCGTGTAAAACAAAATGCGTTCCACACGTGGGAAAAACTGCAAATGTGGGAGAGAAAGAAGAGAAAAAAAGAAGAAAAAATAAGAAGAGGTGGAGGCGACGCCGAGTCCACTTCATTAAGCCGTCCTCTCCTTCTCTTTGGCGAGTGCAATTGGGCGTCTGTAAACAGTTGCCGATAGGAGCCGTAATTAGAAAGTTGATTTATCGGAGTTTCGATGTACACAGTTAGCGCTCTTTAATCTCGCTCTCATTGCCCTTTTGTTGCCCGCCAGAAGGGGGGGGGGTATTTTTGGATAACTGGGTCCGGCAATATCGGTGATGGTAATGATGTTTGAGCTGTAATACAGTGGCAGCATTGTTCATTCACTGCAAAAAATGAACTGTTGTTTTTACAGTATGATTCGGGCAGCCGAGGTTCCAATTTAAAACTGTAAAATGCACAGTAATAAACTGTAAAACTAGCAATTTAACAGTTTCTTACTGTAAAGTTAGAAACGTTACAGTTTATTGCCGTAAAATATAGCTGCATTATACTGTAAAAACAACAGTATAATACTGGCAGCAGAGGTTCCAATTTAAAACTAAAATGAACGGTGATAAACTGTTGAATTAGCGATTTTACCGCTTATTACTGTAAAATTAGCAATTTTAGTTTAGTACTCTAAAATGAGCAGTTTTTACAGTTTATTGCTATAAAAGTAGCTGTATTATACTGTAAAAACAACATTCATTCTTTACAGTGTTGTGTTCCCAAAAGGCTGTGGAATGATTCAAACTGTGCTCGGCGGGAAGAAGGAGACAGTTTCTCTTTTTGAAAACTTTCAATTTCAAAAGTCGCTAAAAACATTTCGAAAATTCATTAATGATGATTTGATCTTCATAATTAATATTATGTTAGAATTTGCCTCTATAAACTCAATTTTAGTGACATTTAATAAAGTATGTTACCTATGTGACACATTGTTTTGTATTGGAGCTATGCCATTCTTGCTCTAAAAATATATAATAGCACTAAATTAATTTCAAATGTTTAGTAATAATCCGAACAATATTTGATTTTGAGCAGGTTCTGTGATTAAAAAAAAAATCAGTTTATTTTCAAAATAACACACTATATAGATAACATTTTCTTCACTTCCTCCAGAAACGTTCCTATTGCAGCTCTTAAAAGATAGGTAAATAATTAAAATCTTATGGACTATTAAAAAAAGTCATAAATCTCTATTTTCTGGATTAGGAAGGCATTGGATTTCTCTCTTTCCAAGGCTTCATTTCCAAAAAAAAAAAAACGTAACTGAAAAACCCCTATATTCTTCAAAATTTAGTAAATATTCTGTGGAAAAAAAAGTACAAAAGCTGAGAAAACTAAGCCCTGCCTTTCATTGCTTAGCGATGAAATTAAAACGGTTATCAGAAAAGTTTGTCCATTAATCTAATAGTTTTCTCTGTTAAGCAAAAAAGTGTAATGAACGTTGCAGACGATGAGCGTTCTTTTAATCGAATGAAAGTTATTCCATTTCGGGTATTAAACTGATTGAATCTGAGCTGCAAAGGCAATATTAAGCGTACAATTATATTCAGCAAATGGCTCAGATGGGAATATTTTGCTTATGAAAAACTCACTCCAGCGAAACATGCGTCATTTTATTAGTTTGGAATGTTATCTTTATAGAACATTTTTTGAAGTTTAAAACAACTTCAGCCTTCTAATAAAAGTTTTATTTATCAATTTGTTTTTAATCATTGCTAAACAGATACAGACCCATGTCAGTAAAACTGATTATCTTATTCGTCATGGAAGTTGAAAAGGATTCCTGCTTAAAACTTAAGAAAATATAATATTTTTGTTCTTTTAACTTTTACATTACACACAGGGGCGGATACAAGGAAGGGGGCATGGGGCGATCGCCCCTCCCTTGAAGCCCTTCCATCGGTAAATTTTTAAGTTCAAAAAGCTTCATTTTTTGGCGAGTTTTAGTGCTGTTGAATCAAGCAAGTTTGGGCTCTGCCACGGAATATGTTTCGAAATTGAAGTCCGAAACCTATGTGGTCAATATTTACAAACCGAAATACATGCTAAAAAGTAAGTAATAAAATCAATCGCCCCTCCCTTGAAAAAATTCTGGATCCGCCCTTGATTATACAATGCTCTTTTGTGCTAACTCCCCCTCCCCTCCACCAGGGGAGAACCGAGAGGCATGAGACAGCTGCATTTATATGCTGAGAAAAATGCAGAATTTTTTTTCTCTTGATTGTCCAGTGGACGTGGAAGCTTTAGTTTCTTGCCGAATCTACTGGACAAGGTAGAAAATATTTTTCTTATTGATTTCAATGTATGAATGCCAGATGTCCCATACCTCCCTCTTATGCCTAATTGAGTGGTGAGAATTTATTAGGATTTTAGGTTGTACTTGCAGATTTTAAGCTCACCTATTTTGTCAAGGAGTTCATGTACTTGAATAGTGACAAATTCTTGTACTAGGATTATGCTTAAAATGCGTTTATTTTTCTATGTTTCTTCGCTCTTGCTAGAAGCAAAATATAACGGTATTGCACCTACTCTGTCAATTAGTTCATGTGCGTGAATGATGACAAATTCTTGTACTAGGATTACAACTTTATATGCAACTTTATATGCGTTTCTTTTCTGTGTTTCTTCGCACTATAGAAACAAAATATAATGGTATTGCCAATTGCATACTCTGTCAAGGAGCTCATTTACTCGAGTGATGACGAATTCTTGTACTAGAATTAAAATGTTCTATGCGTTTACCTATCTGTGTTTCTTCTCACTTGGTGAAAACAAAATATATAAAAATTGAAATAGCTACAAAAACAAAACGAACAGCTCTTAATACATACATTTGTATTTTTAGTGACAGGAACGTTGCTGATATGTTTATTTCAAATAAATTTTGTACGATTTAAGCGTAGAACTGTTATTGCGAGAATATTTCGACGTTTTAGGATTATGATACATGCTGAACGTAGCTGATTTTAGAAGGCTACAAATCATCAGTCCTAAACTATAACAACACGCATTATTTCCTTAATTGCCGTTAGCGAGCTTTTAAGCAATTAAAGCTAATGGGTTCAATGGAAAGACCGGCAAGTAATCTGCTGCCTTTGCATGTGCGGAGTAAATGTCCACGCAATTACAATTACTTAATGCAAGAGGTGAGGATTTTGCTGGCCATAACAGACCTCTGCCCACGAAGTTGGATTTTAGGTCCATCGACACAATTGAATATATCTGAAAACCACTTTACAGTGACAATTTTTCAAATACATCCTCTTTTTGTTTTTATGAATAGTATGCTTATGTATTATGACCGATATATTTTTTACATCTGCAAGTTTAGAGTATTTTGGTAAAGCTCCTTTACTTTAAATCTGTACCTCAGAACCAGACTAATGAATGTCCATTTTTGTAACTTTTCAGCAGAGGGCGAAAACGATTGTCAATTGTGTGCTAAGAATGGGACTTGCGCTCTTTTGACGCTGCTGAATAATTGTGAAGGAATTTCTTTTATAGAATAACGTTCTCATGGGTCGATACGGAGTAAGATTCTATATACAATACAGTAATAAAGTGAAAATCACCATTTTTGAACTTACGTCGTTCTGGTTTGACGTACAGAAATAATCATCGAACTCATTATGAAACTCTTATAGAATCACTTCTGGGCTTTTGAATAATTGAGTCGTTTAGAATCGAAACCCGTTAAGTCCATTTTTTATGAAAATTAATTTTATTTATTAATTTATTTTTTAATATAAGTTTAAAAGCGCCTGTGTCAATGGCTTAAAGGCATTAGTTCAAAAACCACTAGATCTCAACAAAAAGTGAAGAGAAAGTAAAGGGTTTTTAGTCAAAACCCGTTTAGATCTATAGTTCCGCCTTCGGAATTATGGATTTTGCGAAATGGACTTAACGGCTTTTAATTCTAAACAGCTCAATTATTCTTGTAGGTGCAGAATTTTCCTTTAAATAGAAAGAACTGATAACAAACGATTTCGGTTTGAATCGAAAAACCCCGAATTAAAAAAAAAATATATATATCAAATAGATGATTTTATTAAACTTGACTCCTGGCAGGAAAAATAATCTTACTCTGAATTAGATTAGGTGCAAGAATAACATGAACAATATCTTAGTTTAGCAAATGAAGACGCACCTTGGAAACATCTTTATGACCTAAACTTTCTTACTGTAATCAAATCTTAACCTGAAAAAAATAATTCAACATTAATAATAATAAAACAGTTTACACAACTAAAAAATAGGTTCCGTGAAGGGTGTTAAAACTCATGACTAAAAAATCAAAAGTAACCAATCGCAGCATACGAAAAGAAATAGAGAATGCCTTCTTAGAAATACGACTCCAGCACTGTTTGTCTGTCCTATATATGTATTGCTTTCTCACGCCTGTCCTTTTTATTAAGAAGCCCCCTCCCCACCATACCCAACGAGTAGCTCGGTGTTTTAGTCTTGTATACGCTTCTTCCATTTGCATTTTATTCCTCCGATCTATTATACCTGTCATGTCCATCTACTCAATTAATGCTTTTAAAAGATGTGATATACTCTCCGCACCTTTTCCCGCGTTTTTTTTTTTTTTTTTAACCTTCATTTTCCCCTTAGCGTCACTCCGGGCCTAGTCGAAAGCTTCTAATGCCGGGCGCGAACTAATTGAATAAAAGCCCCTTTTAGCCGACGCATCCCCTTAAGAGTGCATTTCAGAAATGTCGCTGTCAGAGTCGCGTTTTGTCACGAGGTACCTTGATGCTTTTTATTTATGCGCCGCTGCCGCTTGGTCCTTCCTGGCTTTGCTGCGACTGCAGATTGTCTATAGGTTATGTTATGGTGCAAATCTTGTTATAATCTATTCAGTGAGATATCAAAAATGGTTTTTGTATGAGTTATTTCAGTTTTAGGAAATGTACTGAGTGCAAAACTAATTTTTTCTTTTCTTTCTCTTACATGAAATGTTGTTGACAATCCCGTCATTTCAAAATTTTCCTAGGGCTTGGGGGGGGGGGCGATAGACATTAAACGCATACTTTTCAAAAAAGCAACAAAACCCACTTCCAAATGTATGTGAATACGCTAGTTTCTCAAAATTGAGGGCAATTGCCTTTTCTTGATCCCTTATTATCAAAATTGAGTTGTGGTCACCAGGATGTTTTTTGTCACTTATTTCACGAAAATAGAATTTTTATGGTCATATATCAATGGGAATTTTTTTTGAACTGAAAACTGAAATAGTTTCCTCTGAATCAAAAACATGGTGGCGCAAAACTTTAAATGGCCATTTCTGACTTTTTACTCAGCTGCAGAGCTGCAGATACGACTTTAGCGCTTAGCGTAGTAGTACAACCAAAGATTCTGGTACAACTATTCGACCAAATATGTTTTTCTCAATCTCTTGGCATTTCGTTATTTCTTTGATTTGGTTAACACGTTGGGAGAGCATGAACTCTTGGAAGGACGGCAACAGGTTCACGTAACGGGCGGCTGTCCTCTTGGGGGAGAACTTTAAATTTTCACAATTGAATATTTAAAAAACAATTTTTATTTTTTTCCCCTTTATCTACATTAAAAAGGGAGTGGAATTGGTAAGTTAGGGCCCTGCTCCACATCAGCGTAAAACGTGACCGAAACCGAAGGCAGAAACCGAAAATCCGGGTAATTTCCATAGGAACGCTAGGTAATCCATTTTACGTTTCTGCTTTATTTTCCTGCTTTACGTCAATGTGGAGCAGGGCCCTTAGACAACAAAAATTTTTTCAGCCCGATGGTGGTTACATTGTCATGAGGTCAGCATTGAACGTGTTAAGTTAAAATTTTAACTTTTTGAATATAATAAAATTTGTGTACATAGGAGCGGAAGTCATAAGCTTATTTACAAAGACTAATTTTGATTTCAAAAAAGATGGTCTATTTGACAAGTTTCATATTTTCACTTCTACTTCTTTTTGTCAATCTTAAATTTTCTCAGTTTAACTTAGAAGAGAATACTTTAATACTTCGTTAATGGAAAGCTCATAAAGTACACGGTATTTTTTGCAGTGACACTTTCATCAAGTTTCTGTGCACCTGTGAAAAATATTTGCATCCAAATCGCAGAACAACGTTTGGTTGCAAAATCCTTTTATTAATTTTAAAAAACAACAAAAAACTGCTTTAAAAACCGGTCATTTCACTGGTTGCGCTACATATAGATGTTACTCAAATTAAATATAAAAGCATTTAGCGTTAATTGCAATTTTCACCACTTATTAATTAACTTATTTATTTTGAAAATGCAGTAAATTCCCGGTTCTCCAATTCAGGAGCTTTGCAACATATCAACGGACTACTGCGGTATTTAGAGATGGATGATGGCAATGCACAATGCTCATTAGTACATTGTACTGTTTGTACTGTGTTTTATGTATGAATGCCCCTAAGTTTTCCTGGAGTAACAATTTTTATTTTCTTATCACTTACATCTATCCTTTCTGCGGTTATTCATAATTTTTACTACACTGTTAAAAATGAATGTTGTTTTTACAGTATATTACAGCTAATTTTATAGTAATACACTGTAAAAATTGCTAGTCTTACAGTAATAACCTGTTAAATTATTAATTTTACAGTACTCAACAAAACTGTAAAATTGCTAGTTTTACAATAATAAACTGATATATTGCTAATTTCACAGTTTATTACCATGCATTTTACAGATTTAAACTGGAACCTCTGCTGCCAGCATTATACTGTGGTTTTTACAGTATAATACGGCTAAATTTTACGGCAATAAACTGTAAAATTTCTAACTTTACAGTAAGAAACTGTAAAATTGTTAGATTTACAGCTTATTACTGTGCATTTTGCAGTTTTAAGTTGGAACCTCGGCTGCCAATATTATACTGTAAAAACAACCTTTCATTTTTTGCAGTGTATATACGCAGCATCTCTGCCACCCACTTCCACGGAGTTTACTGTATTTACTTGCATCAATCTTTATTTCGGAAGTCGCTATGAAGAGAACGGCTTGTAATCTTATTTCTCTCATTAAAAGAGGATATTTTTGTTTTTTAAACCACTGAACCAAAAAGAAAAAAAACCGCTTTTCGTAAAGGCCAGCAGCATTTTTCGCTTCCGCTCCTAATTGTTTTTCCTCCTTTCCTCGCCATATTTAGGCCTAAAATTGTATTAATGGGAGTAATAGATTTAAAAGAAACATTCTCTTGACAGGAATTAACTCCAGAGCCGAAGTCTGTGCTGTGGTTTTCCGAGGAGAACCGCGCTATCGTTTTTTGCGAAAACTCAAATCCGATTTCAATGCATTTAAATGACGTAATACATTTTAATGCCTCTTTTCACCGACATTTCTATGCATTAATACTTTTCTTCTCATTCCGCGAAAGAAATCATCACTCTAGAGCATGCGCAGAGCGGACAAATTAAAAAAAGTCTGAAAAAATAAAAGCGCGGCATTGTCGCCACGCGCTTTTGTTTTAACGTTAAGAACATTTACAAGGGGGCAACCCATTAAAGGCACATTATGGCATCTAAAAAGCTAAGTGCATTTCTTACATTTTATTCTAGGAGCTTAAAGACGCAGAAAAACAATAAAACATCGTTAATTGTATAATAGCAAGTTTCGATCATTAATGGGTTATATATTTTGTTTGCTTTTTTTACCTCCGACGAAAACTACATTGCAAAAAGTTTTCGGAATTAAGTATGACAGCTTTACATTAAGATTGTCCCTTTTTTTTATGCATAACAAAAGTTCGTTTTTTCACTGTCATTGCATCGACCGGAAATGCTTTGTTAATTGCAATTAACAGAGATTGAAGGTAAATTGGTTTATACGCCTCGTGCTTTTTTTTTAAACTGGAGAACACTAAAAATAGCTTTCAATCATAATTATCCGGCATAAAAATGCGCCGACTTCGTTGAATATTCATGAGGATGGCGGAAAAATAAGAGGGAAAAAATGTTTTCTTCGCTGAAAAAAATGGGTCCTAATTCGTGTGTTTTTGAATTCTTTGAATTTCAGTCAAAATCCGTTCCAGCATTTGTCCAAATGCAATTTCGTAATTAGAGTTGCTTGAGAAAAATATTGCGAAACGTGGTAAAAGCAAATGAAGCATTTTTAAAATGTCATTTGAAATATAACAAAAATTATCTGTCAATTAAAAAGAGAGAGAGAGAGAGAAAGGAAAAAGAAACTGCCTTTTTTAGGTTATCAGTTGAAAAAAAATGTTAAATCTTAACTACTTTCTGTAATAATATATGTGACTGTGAAAGTCCGAAAACTGGTAAATGTCGAACTTAGCCGGTGAATAGCTTTGAAAGCCGACGTTCTCCTATTTCGTTCTCCTAATACCTTTCTTCTCATTATTTATTATTCACCTCCAATTATTCTCTTTTAATCGTCTTTAACTATACTAACTTAGTTGTTGGCGTAGAATAAAAAAATCTTACTGTGTTCGTTGGTGGTTGGTCAAGCTTTTTTTATCCTTGTCAAAAAAACAATAAATAATTATAAAATTAGTTTTGTTGATTAAGTTAACAAATTAATTTCAAGGCTGAACTTAAGTACAGAACCTAGATATTAGGCCTTGAAATTTTTCGGAATGATACATCTTTTCACGGTTTTTCTTGATTCAAGTTACCAGTTTTAAAAAAAAAATTGTAAAGCTTTTTTTTTTCGTCACACGTTTGTTTCTTTTCATGTAAACAGTTGAGAAATTTTATACATGCAATAAGCTTTTCTTAAGAGTCATTCCATAGTGACTAACCTAACATTCAGAGCTGATTTTGTAACTGTTTTACTCGTAACTTAAATGATAAACAATATTTTTTAGTTATGCTGGTGGATTTACAATGTACATGGTATTTTTGTGTCATTTCTGCTAAGAATTTAAAACAAAATTACTGACAGTAGATATTTTTTCAACCAAACTAGCAGTGGGACTAACGTAACATTTTTGCCACCCTGAAAATTAATGCTCATGTTGTGAGGCAAAAATTTCTCAAAGTTAAGCAAGTGTTAAAAATTGAATGATAAATTTGAAAACTGTGTAAAGTTGGCTTTTAAAAACATAAAACACATGTTTTAAATCTTTATTTTTTTTAGTCTTAAGTGTCACTTTCACTCAAGATGGAGTGTGACTAACGTAACCATCGAATAACAAGCAGTAGACACATTACAAACTATTTATTATGGCTAATCTCAGTAATAATTACTATACTTCTTCCATTTTTTAACGTCTTATGTTGTATGATTTTTATTGATTTATTTTTTGATACTTTTTTCACTTCGGTATTTTTTTTTCTTCAGCTGAGGTTGACATTTTAATGGAATGACCCTTAATCACTTTATCCCTACGAAGGCCTTTCGACAAAGTCTAATTAGAGTAAACTGTGACATCTGGGTAGTGATTTTTGTTTAAAAATGATAAATTGAATGTTTCAATATCATGTGTGAAATGCAATGAATTTAATATTCTCTGATCGGTCTATTTTACTCTCTCAATGAAGACGGCGGGCTCATGCTTTCGAGTTTCGATGACGTAGAATTCCAGTTCCGTTTGAAGAGTAGATATCGGTTATTAAATGAATAAAATATTTATCTCCGAAATTTGTCTTTTTCCAATTGATCTCAAACCATCTATACTCAAATCTAAGGAACCTTAATTCCGAACATTCAATATCATGATTAAAAATCCTGGGAAAATGTCATTTTGGAAAGGGCTCAGAAGATTTATGTAATTCCGTTGGCACCCCTTTACTTTTTTATTCCAACTTATTCGGAGGCACAATCCTTTTAACTTGCCATCAGGATTCTGGGCTGTTGTAACGGATAACTCTGTGCATTGAATTTTGTAGCCCCTGCCTAAGAAGCGGCTGTGGCAAAATCGCCAAATCTTGTTATTGTAAACCCATTTCAGTCTCGACTTCGGGTTTTTTCCCCCTCTTCTTGATGCCATGGCAAGTTTCCAACTTCGCTCGAAATTCCTAACTGGTTTTAAAGTAGCTTTTGCTTGGATCTCATTGGATCTGTTTTAGTTTTTGATTTGATTTTTTAATGTTATTTCTTTTTTTTTCCTCACTTTTTTTTTTTCGCTTTGTTGTTTTCTTCAGCTAATGGATGTTGGAATGAAAAGTGCGTTGTTTTATATAAGTATTTTTAAGTGGCGTTGGGTCTTGTATTTTTACAACTCTCACAGAAATATGAGAAAGAGTAAAATTCCATTGAAACTTTATGGTTCCTGTGATAAATCTGGTTGAAAATTAATTGTGCTCTTTAATCTGTATCATACTGTAATCTAATAAAATGTTGCATTTTTTGTTATTTTTCTGTTGATTAAAAAGGCTTTTTTTTTTCAAAGTGTTGCTGAAATGTATCAAAAGTAACTTTTAATTAATTAGTTTTAAAAAATGTGCAGTTTCTTTCAGCAAATTTATTTATTATATTATGCGAGGATTATACATTTGCGTACCTCATTTTTCATTTCAAGAAAGATTTTGAAAAAGTAATACAACATTCTTTTCGATTTGCAAATTTCTTTTAAATGTTTCTGTCTCATGTGAGTGAAATGAAAAATCAATTTGCTATAAATCTAATAATCGGTGGTCATGATTCGACTGAATTATCTTAAATTGAGGACCTCGATGCAAGAAGTTTACTTGATGCTTTTTGTGTTTTTGCATTAAAATATATAAAGAAAAATATTATCTTTTATTCTGTATGAAAACAATATACTTTCAACCATATTAGTCCGTAACACTTTGAAGGAAAGGAGTCAATTGTAACTAACCACGTTTCAGCGGAAGTGCGATATAGCTCTTAGATATTTTAATGTATGGTTTTGAAATTGTTTTTAATCACAAGACTCGCAGTGCTTCCTTATTAGACCTAAATCTTACTTGGATTATTATATTTCGTGTTATAACGGGGGAGGTAATTACCTATAGGAAACATTGTTTTATTAGAATGGTATTGAAATTGGTGTTTCATTGGAGCAGTCTAACAAAATAAAATATGAAGACAATATCTTTAAAAAAATTATTAATTTTATTAATTTTTCGTTTATTTTTTATTAATTAATTTGTTTATTTTTGTGTGATTTAGATAGCTTTTAAAGGTTAGAGCTTTACTCCTTCTTGAATTGCATTTGACAGTCGACGATCGTTTTATTCAACTTATGCATTAAAAATTAAAACTGGTTCATTTTCCCATTGAGACACAAATCTGTAACTTATTTTCAAATCACCGTAAACCATGTCTAATTATAGTCTCATCCCTTACCATGTTGTCCACAGTGACGTTACCATTTCCTGCTATTTCCCCAAAATCGGAGCAATAACATAAATCGCCAACCATGCCTAATTGGCCTCGATTTACACGTGTATGGTTGTCCAAAACAAGCTCTCCCAACGGGGTGGACACCCCCTCCCCCCTCCGAAATTCATTCTACTCCTTCTCCCCTCCCCTACTCTCTCCAGCAGCCCATTAGAGTCGCATCTGCTCGTTTGAGCTGCTCATGCATATATTCATGCTTCTGTTGTGTTGTATCCGCGTTTTTGAAAGTGTGCGCCTGGACTTGCGGTTCCGACCTTTTACTTCAAATAACTCATACCCCCCCCCCCATTTTTCTTTTTGACCGGACAAGCAGGAACGGAAGAACGCTGAAGGAAAATATTTTTGTTGGGAGCTTTTGAACGAAAACGTTTTACTTGTGTGTATTCTTCCCTGGGCTTTGGTAAGTTGTTATGTACAGAACACTAAAAAATGAATTGTTTTTACAGTAAAATACAGTTTTATAGTATTAAGCTGTAAAATTTGCTAATTTTATAGTAGTAAACTGTAAAATTGCTAGTTTACAGTAATAGGCTGTAAAATTGCTAGTTTAACAGTTTATTGCTGTGATTTTTACAGTTTAAACTGGAACCTCTGCTGCCAGTATTATACTGTTGTTTTTACAGTGCAATACAGCTAAATTTTACGGCAATAAACTGTTAAATTTCTAACTTTACAGTAAGAAACTAAAATTGCTAGTTTTACAATTCATTACTGTGCATTTTACAGTTTAAAATCGGAACCTCGTCTGCCAGTATTATAGTGTAAAAACAACAGTTCATTT
This sequence comes from Uloborus plumipes, assembly GCA_038373865.1. Lineage (NCBI taxonomy): Eukaryota > Metazoa > Arthropoda > Arachnida > Araneae > Uloboridae > Uloborus > Uloborus plumipes. Next base: position 105,026 of record JAXGGA010000748.1, read on the forward strand.
TTTGCAGTGCAGAGCCTAATTAATACTGAGTAGTAAGAGGCAAGGTTCGCCGATATATATCATGATATACATCCGATATTTATTTTGAAAGTATTTTGATATTTTCGACGTTTATTTTTCGAACCGCGATATTTTCAACATAAAAATTTTGTGAATCAGTATTATTTGTGTTCATTTATTATTTAAATGACCATAAAGTGATTCAATATTTAATGATATTAAATATTAAACATTAATTTGTGATATGTACATTACAATAATCATGTAAGAAAATAAACAACAATGATTTAAGGATGCATTTACTATTTAGAGACCTTAATTTGCGTTGATTGAAAATATTGGATATATATCAAAATATCGGATATTTTTGATGCTTTGGAACTCTGCTAATAGGGAACCCTAAGAATTAAACAACATAACCTATAAATTGAGCCAAGGTACATTAACTACCGTACACAGTAAAAATGTATTTTGAACTCTAGAGAATGAAGTATAAAACTAGGAGAGAGAAATGACAAAAATACAAAATACGGCCTACAAAAATACTTTTTTGCTCTATCGCCTTTTATTTATGCAGTATATGCATCTAAATGACTATTCGGATCAAGCGAAGTCCGGTTTAACGGGGTCCTGTTTAACATATCCTCTTAAAATAAGCATGTATATTGTTCAATTGATTTTGTTCTATAATTCCATAGTGCTCAATGTCCTCTAATGTACGAGTATGATGTACATGAAATTCATGAAGTTCTTCAAAATGTACATTTTTAAGTTGATGTGGAAATACTAAATCTTAAAATTGACTGCTTATACGAAAACTGAAATGCTGCTTTCGCCGCATTGTCAATCTTGGTACAGTGAAAAACCTTTGCAAGTAATGTAACGCAATCTGAGATGTTGCTTTCACTGTATTGTAAGTCTTGTTGCAGTGAAAACCGTTTGCATGTAATGTAACGCAAACTGTGTTGTTGCTTTCACCGCATTGTTAGTTTTATTGCAGTGAAGACCGTTTGCTTGTAATGTAACGCAAACTGTGTTGTTTATTTCACCGCATTGTTAGTCTTGTTGCAGTGAAAACCGTTTGCATGTTATGTAACGCAAACTGTGTTGTTGCTTTCACCGCATTGTTAGTCTTGTTGCAGTGAAAACCGTTCGCGCGTGATCTAATAATGTTTTATGTTTTTACTAAATTAATGTCTACCTTTCCAGTTTTGCGTATTGTACAGCTTTTCCTTCTTCCACTACAAACTTTCCGCAACGTAGACACGTTAATCGTAGCTTAGAGAATTATAGCATAGATGTAAAAACAGAGAATCAAACGATGATGATTCAATATTATAAACTGTGTAACTGAAGTACTTTTGTAATAATACTGTTGTGTTAGTAGATATATTGAGGAACGTGTAACTGGGTTCCCAAATTAATGTAGATAATCATATATTTGCGTAAATTGACCTTAACCCTGAGTAAGTGTTTCTGATGCAAGTAATCATGATTGATACAAGATGTTTCTAAAATGAATCCCACTTTATGTGAATGAACTTAATGATATTTGGTGTCAATTTACTGGAAATATTGGTGTTTCTGACTTAAGTATTTCTCTTAAAGCAGTTCATAGGTTTCCGAATGTACATATTAATTTGGAAATTAGTTTTGGGAGGTAATATGCTTAAAGTCACGAAAACAAATTTGGCTAATACATGCCGCACATGAGTCTACAAATTTTTCGCACATTTTTTCCACATGAGTCTAAAGTTTTTCTTCTGGTGATTTGGCATTTATGGGCTCAAAAAATGAAAACTTGTTACTCAAAATCATAGTGCTTCTTACCTCTGCTTAGTAAAAATTGAGTAAAATGTTGCTTTAATTTCAACTTTGAAAAAAAAAAAGAGAGACATAGTACCCTTTACCTTGCATATACAGATACAGGTGTTGCCCAAGCTATTTCCTTAAAATTTAAAAAACTTCATTTAATTTCTCGCGCAGCAATAGAAAACAAATTATGGTTTCGAAAATTTGTTCGTTAAGCAAACATTTTTTTTTTCGTTCAGTAATAAATTGGGGATGCCTAAAAAATCCCACATTCGCATTCCCTGTAAAGTTACTCATTGTTAGGTTGCATTTCAAATCTCTGTGTGTGCTAATTCCGTCTCCCTATTCATCTCCTCCAATGCGGTTGGGAGCTATGTAAACTTTTTTTTTCTCCGAGGGGGAGGGGGGGGATTACTCCGTCCGAATCTCACTTCTCGTTTTCCGGACCCAATTATCTCTTTTCGGGTGGGGGGGGCAGAGGGAGGGGTGCGGAATTGAGAATCGCAACCTGGATCCAAGCGCCCGGGAAATGAGTAGCAGTGCCACATGCATCGAACGAAGGGAAAAGTTTCATCAGCGATCTTTCCAATCTCGAGTCCCACTTGTCACACAATGGGAGCGGGAGCAATATTTGCCCATGGACAGGGAAACTAATATGTAAAGCCATCAACTTCAATAAGAAACAGCTGTTACACCTAGAAGGCGAAGCGCCTCCTTATTGGTTGCATTCCTTCTCTTTTCGGGCCCTCCCCCGCGCTCTTGTCTCCCTTTTTGCTCATAACGTTTTCCCCCTCGCGCCGGCTTGCCAGATCTTGGCGACGAATCTCGATTTCAACAGTTGTTACGTAATGACCACTAGTACTTAACCCATTTATGCCTGACATTTTTTTTCCAAAGATATTTTGTATACTGGTTACAAATAGTGTCTAATGGACAGGGAAAATAATTTAAAAAATATGTAAAAAGTTTTTTTATTCAAAAAAGAAAAATCGTTCTTAAAAAGGGACGTTAGGTACTAGAGGGTACATACTTATTTTTGCTAAATTTGTTTTTTTGCCAACGATATAATATTTAAAAAGACATTTTGTAAGAAGAAATAAAAGCAGCAATTAACATAGACTGGAAAGCTGGGAATAATTTAAACACTTAGCTTTTTGTTCTTGAAATTGTGAACAATGTAATTCTTGATAAAGATCATAATAAAACGGCTGCAGAACACACTTTACAATGGTTATGTGCTGCAATTTGTTAATAAAGAATTGAAACAATACCAAAGTAATAATTGAACACTATTATTTGGTTGAAAAGTTCATTTTTGGTAAATTCAAACACATTTTGGACCATCCCTAAAAAGGGACGCTAGGCAGTAATGGGTTAATGGGTGATGTGTTGTTGTTTTTCGTTGAATGCTTCTAGGTTAAGGGTTTTTTTTTTTTTTTTTTGATGAAATTTACTTTTTAAATGCTAATGAAATGTCTCTGAACAGCCCTCGTTAACTTGAACAAAGTTCAAACACCTATGTATCAAAGGTGTGACGACGTATGTTAGATACATTGTTAAAAAACAAAATGATGTTCATTACGAACTTACTGAAGGCGAATTATTTTTAAAAGTCTGTAAAAAACAATTCTATTGGAGGAAAAATATTGAAGAAAAGCAACCGAGTTTAACTAGGAATAAAAGTAATAGACATTGTCTTTGAATACATAGAATATATAAAAAAAAATTGATTGCAGTAAATTAGGATGGAATCCAATAAAAGTTGCATTTTCTTCAGTGTTGGGACAAACGGGCTGGCTATTAGGAGAAAATGATATGTATTGTGTTCAATTGGTATTTGTATTATTTTTTTTGTTAAATTCATAGGTGTCAGCTTTCCACATTCCCAAAGTACTCTCGCCTTCTTCTGAACTCCCGAATCAGTCATAGACCTGTTAAGAAATTCCGTAAAAAAAAAAGAAACTTCTGAGGGATTCGAATTTTGGAAAACTTTCCCTATAAAAAAAATTAAAAAACACTATCGGATTTATAAGAAAGGGAGGTGTGGGATTCTAAACAATCTGGAAGTGGGAAAATGTTTCCAATTCTCGCACTTTTTGCTTCATAGAAGTCTTTTGTCCATGGAGTACATCTGTTTTACTTAGTTTGTTAATTTCAAAACTCTTTAATATCCAAGGATTTCCTTTGAAAAAATCCTTATTGGATTTTGGAAAAAGTCTACAATTAAATTTGGGTTGTGACTTACACTGATTCTCCATAAATTCATTCTGTAATTTTGGCAGCTATTCTTATTTATCGAGAGATTTTTCCCCCCTCTCTGTATTACTTCATTCACTGAACTCCATAATTTAGATCATTTTTTTTTTTAAATTTTGTCTTTCAAAAGCGAGTGAACAAATGATGATGATGATGTCGTGTCCTTGGAATGTGTTAAATATTGTCAAAGGTCCGAAGGACCGCAGCCGCCAGCTTTGGTGCCCGAGGGCTGCAAAGGGACGCAGCATATCTCGATCTGGCAGCAAGCCGAGCTTCAAGATAGCTGCAGCAATGCCTGGACGTTCAAAAATGTGTCCCGGTGTCAGGTGGGTCTCCGGACAGCTTTTGCAGTAAGGATAAATAATAATCGTTGATTATAAAGAAACCTTTTGCGATATCTCGTGCCTTAAATAAATTAAGTAACTTAGCTGTAAATCTTCTTAAATCCGACAATAAAACTTCATGTTTCATGAAAGTCGATATTCGATTACGAATATCTGCGTTATCTGAAATCGATAAATGTCGATGACTCATTAAACGTCTTGACTCTTGAATGACTTGTGAATGCAGAATTTTTCTCAGTAATGAAGTAGTTATTTTCTAGTATTAAAAATTATTTTTTGGGAACTTAATTGAAATTCCTTAAATTTATCTGTGTGAGCTATTGCATAAAAAATTGTAGTTTCAAAGTATCTATGTACTTGAAATTGAGAAAAAAAAAGTGATATTATTGACTTAGACCAATGATTATTCGACAACAATGAAGAGATAATGCTACAAATGAATAAAAATCAAACGATGACAAAATCGTTTTTAATATTTTTCTTTTTTTTTTTTTTTTTTTTTTTTTTTTTTGCGGGGGGGGGGGCTGCATTTTGAAAGACAAATGTTTTGTTGCGATATTACTTTTTCAAAAGTAAATTATTATTAATGTGTGCATTTTTACATATTAAACTGGATATCGAAAATGGAAATATTGTAGGTTTTTACGTAGAAGTTAACATTTGAATAATTGAAACATCATTTTACATCCTTACAAAACATACAATAACCAGAAATTGTGACTGATAATTTTTTTTAGAAAAAAATGAGTTGTGCATAGTAAAAAAGTTTGAAAAAGATACTTTATTGTGTATGAAGAGAATTGACATCATAAAATCTGGAAAAAATCTCTATAGCCTGGGCCAGATTTCTATGTAAACAACGCAGAATATTATAACTCTTTGGACATATGCAATACACCGCCAACTCGACCATTTCGATCCATGGACAGCTGTTTCGAGCTTATTCTGCTCTCATCAGCATGCTGATGAGAGCAGAATAAGCTCGAAACAGCTGTCCATGGATCGAAATGGTCGAGTTGGCGGTGTATTGCATGTTTCTGCCTTAGCCCTTGCTTAGGGGCGGTTACTCACTGTTTTATATCTTTGGACATAGTTTATACTACCAATGGAAGATACTTATAGATTATATCCTAACTTATTTTGAATCAATGCGAGTTTTTGTATAAGTTCTACATGCTGAGAATTTTTATATTTTATAAAGGCGCGGATTTTAGGTCTATTTATAGACAGTTTTTCCCTAATCATTATTTGATTCATGTTTCTCAAAGAGAAGTAAAAAAAAAAAGTGGAACGTTTGTAGTGAACAGGTATGCTATTTAAATTAAGGCTGATATTATTACAAGCTCGCTTCATTTTACTTTGTCGCGGCATTTGCCAGTTTAATCTCTGCGAAAATAAATTATAAAAGCGGTGGTCTTACTTCAACCGATAGCAAATTCAACAGGTTTCAAGCTGTATGGCATTGGCGTAAATCTATGTGAAGTGTGTGTGGAGGGGGGGGGGGGTTTGTTCGAAAAGAGCCGATTTATGTTGAACATTGTCTTCTATCGAATGATGTGACTAATATTTGAACGAGTATCACGCCGTATTTAAATTCGTCCCGCAAAGTGTTTCTGCTTATAAACAACAATATCTTAATTTAAAATTTAATTAATGGGGCATACTGCCTTGGCAGAATGAAAAATTAAAATAAAGTAGTAAAAATGTAGTTAATTTTTAAATAATGGAACATTTACTGACGTTTAGACATCTTTATAGCACTGTATTTTTAGCAGATAATTATGCATATGTGTGAAATGGCGATTAGAAAATGTAATCCAAACATCATATTCACCTCTAGTTAGAACCGAAGGACAATGAAACGGAAAAAAAAGGTCAAAAACATAGTTTCGAGACTACTTTCTTCACATAGATGACATAAAATCCCGAACAATAAAGAATTTATCCTCGTTTACCCTAAGAGAAGTTCGTTCTTTTGCTTCGCGCTTAATTTTGCTTGTTTCGCTACAACAGTTTCTTTTTAAAAATTTCTTATATCATGTTCCCAGACTGAAATTTATGAAACATTCCTTAAGAAGGAGGTTTTGAAATGGCCATTCAATTTTTGTTTTTGAATTGTATCTGTCCACGTTGTAGAACATGAATCAAACAACCTTAACTTTCCAACGAGAATCGATATCCGAAATCGGTGTGATATATTTTTGTCATGTTTCTGACACTTTTGCCTTTTCGGTTTGCATGTGTTTGTCCGGGCCGTGAAATGTGCCATGATGACTACGTGGCACTCGGACACAATCATCATTTGTGTTTTGGCGCACAACTTGGCGACCGAACTCTTTCCTAATACAACCCCGTGTCGTGCCTAACATTAATACGCGAAACGGGTGCCGCGTCTGGAAAAGAAGGTGGGGGGGAGGTACTGCTTACCTATGCAGAATTGCAATTTCCTTTTCTAATTACTCGCACCCCCTGTATTGGTAATCCGAAGGCGCATACACTCCTTTATTATTAGCTTTCAATTTGTCGCGTAAAGGAAGCGAGGGAAAAAGGGCGTCAGAACCGCTATTACGACCGATAGATGGCGCTGCTGTCGCCGGGGCGCCCTATTGTCCGCTGGTGCTCTTTAATTTAGCCGCCTCCTATGATTGAAAGCTCTGCGGAAGGGATCGGGGATTGGCCGCAAAGTGATTCGCGGGCTCTTTTTTTACCGAAGGAAAAGGGGGGAGTGTCATACCTTGATGTAATTTCAAGGTCATCATTAGGGCGCTATTTATTTATGTGCCGATTTGTTGACAGTTTCATAATGAGACATATCCACCTTTTTAAATATACGGTGACTTTACTGAGTGATTTCTTACTGTGATTGTAGGCATTATTTAAAGAATTTCGGGGAGGAATAATTGCAGTTTCTTATTGCTGACAAGTCATTTCACAAAAAAGATCTAGCTTTAGGAACCTATTTTTAACAATGTAATCAGAAGCAGTTTTTTTTTCCGAAAAGTCTTAAACAGGGCTGCTGTTGGAACAATAAAGGGAACTCTTCTTTTGCAGGATAGATGTCATGTGGCTGACGGATTTTTCTTTGGTCAAAAAAGGTCATGTTAATTTATTGTTCAATCTATTTGCATGGGAGTAACATTTTCACTCATATATTTGCTCTTTTTTCCTGGAATTTTTAACTTCGGCTTTTAATTGTGATAATATTCGAATACAAGAAGCCATTGTGCATTAAATTTGAAGTATCAACTTTCTAAACAGTTATATTGTGTTTAAAGAATATAGATTTGGACCTGTTGCGTGTGTGACCGTACGGGCAAACCCTCAACACGTACAAATCTTTTTTTTTTTTTCAAGTGCAAAAGTTATTTTTAGGATGTTCATACTTTATATTATGATACGTAATGGCTCCTTATATTCGAATACATTACAATAAGAGAGAACATATTTAAAGTCCAAATGCTGCTAACTCCAATCTAACTCAACTAATCAGCGAAATAAGGTGCACCGTAACCGCGTATAAGCGAATACCGCGGATAACCCGAAAAATAGGTAAAAAAAAAGACGATACTAGTGTAGACAATAGCTATAAAGGTCAATAACGCAGCACGCGTACATTTAAATTATATCTAAATTTAATAACATTGAATTTTAAAAATATCTTTAAAAGTTCAAAACTAACAATGACGCATTCGCATTTTTCTGATTCAGTGAATCATCTCCGTAGAAAGAGGAAAACATGTCTGAAACAACCGTGAATAATCGGCACTGTCTGATTTTGAGTAAAACCTTCCAGGCATTTACGCATGCGTCAGGTCTTCTCTGATCTTACCAAAATAGGGGTGACAGGTAAGATAACAACAAGGGGAAGAATAATAAGAAGCATTTTGAGCCGTATGGAACAACGTAGAACAATGCTAATTTCAAATACATAGTTTAGTTGAATGTGTGAAAAGGATAGCAAACGCAAGTTTTAAATTGAAAACTTCGGAAATTGCCCATGCACAACCCATCACCCCTTTTTTAAGTGGAATAGTTCCCGAGTGCTAAGTGCGGCTTCTACGGACGGACAATAGTTTACTATACATGCATAAAAATGTCACACCCGGGTAAATATACACCATTACACAAAATACGTACGACTTCTCTGCTGTGCACAAAAATGGCGCGGCATCGGGCCTGCACGCGCGGGGGATATTGATGCGGAGATGAGCGAAACACGTGTGCCTCCCGGATGGGATGAGGATGGAGAGCAAGCAAGCAGCCAGGCAGGCAGGCAGGGGAAGACGCGCGAGAGTCGTTTTTCGTCGTCCGTTCGTCGTCGACAATCAATTTGCCGCGACGCTGCGCGGGGGACAATAATTGAAATAGTGTAATAACATGCCAGATAAGTAGCCGGTCCCCCTTCTTTTTCCGGTCCGAGATTGGAAAGCGGCCAGATAACAGCCAGACAGAGATACAGGCCTTTCTTTTTCTCGAACGAGGGGGGGGGGGGGTAAACTGGTCTTGTTTTGTTGCCCCGCGCCGCATCTCGTGAGTTAGGAAAATCTTCGCGGAGAAGAAGAGGTTTGATCAGTGGGAAAGCCCTCTATAAAGATAGATTTAGCCGTGGCAAGAGCCTCGTTCGGCTATTAGACTGTCATATAAAAGATTGTTATTTTGGAGGAAATTATACTCGTTTCTTGTTCGGTGTAGAGCTCTTGTCCATTGTGAGGCGATGTTAACTTGAATTGTGGGAGATATAGACATTACCATTTTTGATTTGACACGTCTGTAATCTTCGCTTTTTATTGTTGCATTACGTAAAAATATTTTCAATTTTTATAGTTTTATAAAATCCGAGCACACTCCCATGAAGTTTGAATAAACTGCTCGACAGTTGTTAGAGAACGCATACATTTCGTGAGATTAACAATGAAAAAAAAGGAAGAAATGAAACATACAAAATGGTACAGATTTCATCAGCTAAGAAATTGTATTAAGCAATTCAATTTTAGAAATAAGTTCGGCAGCGCACATATTTAGAGCCCCCAACGCCTCTAATGAAAAAAAAAGTTAAATCGGGGCAATTTTCAGGAGTTTATTTAATATTTTACTCGTTTTGTTACTGAATTCTAATTCCTCACTGGGTAAATACAGGACAGTAATTATTTTTCAATTTTTCTTTCATGTATTAGTTCGTTTATGTTTATGTTTTTACTGTTAGTTACCCTTTTTGCTCAACGTTTTTTCTCCTTCCCCTCCTTCTTTACCTTCCCCTTTAAAAAAGTTTCATAGTTATCGTACTGTAACATGCATTTATTTTATGTTGTTTTTTAGGTATTAACTGTTTACCTAGGGCACTTTTTTCTGTTCTGTATTATTTCAGTATGTATTTTCACAATTATTATTTTTCCTTTTTCAGTAATATTTTTCTTTTGTACATAAATTCTTTTTCGTTTTTTCTTATCATTTTAGGTTTAAAATTAAGAGATATCTAACTTAAGAAACTAAATGGTAATTGATCAGAAAACAAAGATTGTTTTGTAAACGTTTTCAACGAATTGACAAATTACCGTTATAGAACATCACCTTTGTTGAAAGAGAAGAGACGAAATAAATATAAAATATACATTTTTAGCATGTAATGTATTTCCGTATCTATCTATCGAAGCCATTTTCCTGTCCTTTTTTTATCACTTGAATTTATCTAGTTTTCTAGTATTATAATTTTCAAAAAAAAAAAAAAACGAAATTCGTGTTTTTCTACAATTTTTTTAAACTTATAGTAAGACAAGGAAATGTTTGGTTGTTAGGAATGTAATAAGCATTACATGCTCACTTGTGTTGTTCCAATTTTCCCTGCATTCCTTTTTCACAACCCCAAATCAGATCTCGGGGGTAAGGAAACGATCGATTGTTGAAAAATCGGATCCGAAATTCCCCAACCCAATCGACTGCCATCCATGACATCAAGAGAGAAGAAAATTTTCAGTGTCAGGGAGGGTAGGGAATAAAAAAAAATTCCGGGGGATGCGCCAATCGGGGTAATTGGCGTTCAGTCCGAACGAAATTGGCTCCCTTTGGCTCGTTACGGTGAACACCAAAGAAAATAAACTGGCTCTAACAAAGCAGCTCCCTCGTTTCAGTAAAGGTTTGGACGCTCGTTGCTGCTGACTTCGGGGGAAAAAAAAAACTCTGAGGCGACTTCTGGGTATTGCTGTTTCATTTACTTTAAAAGTTTTTATTATTTTTTTGGCAACCCCCTCACCTACCATGCGATCTTTTTTTGTCCATTGACGAGTTCCACCGGCGGGTAGCGTGTGACGATTTTTTTTTTCTTTCTAGGTTTTGATAAATGTTGGAAAAAATGGGGGAGAAAGTGATTGCAAATTGCTAACTTTTTTCCTTGATTTTGACAGAAAAAGTTTATATAAAATCCCAATAAGTCTGAAGGAAGTTAACGGAATTCAACTTTTATAATTTATTCGCTGACTTGGAAGTGTTAAGACTGCACATTTTGTGCTAATGAATAATTTGGGATCATCTTACAGGCGTTTCTCTATATTGCAGTAGTTCTCAATCTAATAGGCGCCTCAAGTGTAGAAGAATTTTAAAGGAGGCGTGAGTGTATAAAAATAAATAATTAAAAATAAAGCAAACAATAGTTTACTTTATTTTGTAATCACCTGTGAAATTTTAATAACAGTGTCAATCTTGTAATTAATATTTTGAAATATACGGCGATGACGCTTAGATCCTAGATTACTTCGAAAGCATTCTTATTAATTTATTTGCTTCTTGGATTTCATATCATGTAATAATAATAATGATAATGTATGTTTCAATTAGAATATGTTCAAAATGAACATACCTATATTAGTTATGTTAGATTTTGTCTGCAAAAATATTAAATTTTGATTTAATAGTTATTCTAAGCTTTCAGTTATTCCAAGCAGCTTCAATTTCCGATTGTACTACTTATACTTACCACGTCTAGTGGTAGTAGAGGGGGAAGGGACGTAATTTTACATTAGTGCTCAAAATGGGACCTAAGAGCCTGAACCTGAAAGGTTGAAAATACCTGCACTACACAATAAACGCCAAAGGAAACGATGAATGAATTACCGTTTTGTTGCACTATGAGAAAAAACTATTACATATATACGGGTTTTGAGATTATAAGAAAATCATTTGTCAGTGCACAACTTTGGGGTATAAGTAAGTTTTGGGATATAAGTAAGTTTTGCATGATAATAGATATCAGTGGCAGTGAAGTGGGCAGGTAAACAAATGAAGGGGCTAGTGGATAAAGGTGATATGTGACATTTGAATTTTGCCGACTTACACAAATTCAAATTAGTGTATGTTCAATTGTGTTAACTCACATACACCGTTGAAGGGGCAAGTGAATAAAGACAATATGTGACAATATTTTTAATTTCTAGAAAAAGTTTTCAAAAAAAAAATATTACCTTACCACCTTCCTCCATGGTAAAAAGTAAGTAAAACTAAGATTGTCACATATCATCTTTATCCATTTGCCCCTTCAAATTCATGCATGGGGATGTGAGTAGCTCTTCTAAGATGATAATTTCTCATTTGGGTTGTAAACATAGCTGTAATGTATCTTTAAAACTTTTCATACTTAAATGGCCTGAATTCGCCCAAAAGCATCAAAATTTAAGTTAAACTGAAATGTGTTGGAAACAAGCTCCCGTAAGTTCCCAAGTAAATCTAATTCTTGATGTAAATTAAGTAAACAGTACTGTCGCTGTGTTTGATCCAATTTTCTAATAAAGTGGATGACCAAATTTCTAATAAAATTGGTTTTTCATCTAAAGCAGCAGAGTGAAAGTTATGTAATGAATTAATGTCTGGAACTTTAAAAAAAAGGAAATTAACTCAACTTTGTGCTTTTCAGAGTTTACCGAGTAGTAACCCAAAAAATATAAAAAAAAATTTGATTTGTCAAAAAAATCAACGGAAAAGATACCTATAAAACAAAAATTTAGAATCGAGAAAAATCTCTTCACATCTTCTGAAAATTCATCAACAATAGCCAGGTAGCGCCATCTATCGACAGTTAACAGAAGCATCTATTTGTCATTCTTTGTGTGTAGGTCGCGGCCGCAAGTCGAAACAATTTTCCTCATCCCGACCCGACCAGTGAACTAATCCACTTCTCTGGTCGGAGGTCTGCGGAGGAAATGTAATTTCTGGGCAGGCCACACATTTCGAATACATTTTTTATTTTATTTTTTTCCCCACTATGACCTAGCTTAGTCTCATTCTTTTCGCGTTTAGGGAATTGAGGGATTTTTCTAGTTACTTTGTACGCTAACTGCCTGGATATATTAAAAACAAATTCGTGTTCATTTCGGTTTTTATTGCTTCTTATGGTTGCCACTCTCGGCGTGAAAAACTTAGAATCTGCCCCTCTTTTCCTTTTTATTTTATTTTAGTTACAGTTGAACTATTTTTATAATTGAAGGGCAAGGTGATATGTGACAATTTTTGAAAAACAAATACAGTTAAAATAACACAACTTTTTTTTTTTTTTTTGAAAGCTGTTTCTAGAAATTAAAAAAATTGTCACATATCTTTATCCACTTGCACCTTCAATTATTTTTTCAGCATACTTGCTCTATTCTTTGTTGGGTGGAACAAGCTTTTTAGCCGTTGCCAAAAGCAAAAGTTAATAACAGTAATAATTTAGTTAAATCTAAACAAAACACAATTTTTTGGTGCTTTCTTTGGTGCAAGTCAACAGTTCGAAAGTATTTTTAAAAGATTTTTTTACCACATACTTGTTTTATTTTTTTCTCCATAAAGGGTTTTTTACAAAACAAAATAATTAACCTTCACGTGTTCGAATATTTTAGTCTAACCTAACCTCAAATCACGTGCAGTATTTTTGTTAATTATTTATTGCTGTTAGGGCCAAGCTCCAACATTGACGTAAAGCAGACACGTAAAATGGATTAAATAGTTTTCCTACGGAAAGTACCCGGATTTTCGGTTTCTGCCTTCGGTTTCGGTCTGTTTTCTGCTGATGTGGAGCATGGTCCTGACTCTTACAGTAATGAGACGAGACTTGTCTAGGTGTACCTCTGTCCAGAAGTGAAACATCAGTTGATGTAATCATTTAACCAAATTTCTGTAATACATAAACGTATTATCCACTATGATTCGGTACGATATTTGTGTGTTAACCATCAGTTATGTTATAGTGTAAATAGGTCACTACTGTAACAATTTCAATTGTAGTCTTTGCTAAAGTGCGCTCTTCAAAATCATTTTCGAAACGTTCTTTAGTTTAATTAAAATTATTTTTAAAAATGTAATTAAATAAAATAAATGTAATTTTAGATTTTATAATAATGAATTTTCAAAAAAGGAGAGAAAAATTGATGCGTAGCAATGAGCCAATAAATTTCTATATGATATTAATCAACAGTACAACGTTTAAAAAATAACTTTTAAGTCTAAAAGTTTTATTTGTTAAACATCTTTCATGCCTACGGAAGATATATCGGTACTTTACAGAAAACGAAATTAAAGCCTTTGTGTCGTAATTTTCTTTCTTTCTTTCTTTTTTTTTTTTTTTTTCAGTTTAAATTTTAACCTTTAAGAATGAAAAATGTCTCGATTTTTTCAGCTTTATTGATCAAACAGAGCTCCCTGTTTCAAATTGTTCTGTTTAAAAATACCTAAAAAGAACATAGCCACTCAATATTTTAATCTTACTGCTTCTCCTTGTGCGTTGATTCCCTAATTTATTAGAAGCACTAAACAGGCTGCAATATGAATAAACTAATAGCTATTTTTCACACAACATATAACAGGTTTTCAACTTATTAAAAAGTTAGTACTATATTTCGAACAAATTTGAAATTCATTTCGTGCGCGGGAGACTAGGAAATGAGTATATACTCGTATAGGACTATTTGCACTATTTAGCACATATTTTTCCTTTTGTGTAACCAACCTTTTGAAAAACGTGCAGTAATTTAGTACTGCCTTTGAAGCAATAAACAGGCTGCAATATCAATAAACTAATAGCTATTTTTCACGCAACCTGTAATAGGTTTTCAACTTATTAAAAACTTAATAATATAAAACAAATTTGAAATTAATTTCTTGCGCAGGAGACTAGGAAACGAGTATGTATAGGACAAAGGCCCCTATATATACGGTCGATATAGCGGCTCTATATAGAACTATTTACGCTATTTAGCACGTTTTTTTTTTTTTTTTGTGTGACCAACCTTTTGAATTTGCAGTAATTTATTACTTGCATGGAGTGTAAAATTAACTATTTACTTAAATAATGAATCGTAACTGATTCTAATAGTACTGTTTCATATTTTTAAAAATATTGTATGCATTTATTTTCATTTTAAACTTATTTCCTATATCTACGTCCAATGGCCAAAACCCCGCCGGTTTTGACCGATTTTATCCATTGCTAAATCCGCCACTGGCAGAAACTCATATAGCCCTGTTTTAAAGACGCTTTTTCGTTTCTCAAAATAAAGTTGCATTTTTGATTAGATTTGTTTTCCCTTTAATTATTCATTTATTATTTTTTTGTTGCACCAAAAATACTTTCAAATGCCGATTTTAATAATGCCTACTGGCTTGGAAAAGGAAATATTTTGCATTTCATAAATTCTTTCCCAGTTTTGCAGCATACTTTCAATTAGTCTCACATTGATCATTAAATTGAATCACGTGTCAGAGCACAAAATCAATTTAAATACTAACCACGCAACATTTTGTGCAAACTTTTTCTTGAACTCAATTTCCATTAAAATAAACTTCCTACGCACGTCAAATACGACATAGAACTGTTTCGGGTTCTGGTGTTCCAACAAAAATCGGCTAACTAGTTAAAAGTATTTAAAATTTCGCGAGGCGGACCGCGGCATTGTGGGAACTTTGATATCTCATGTATTTATTCATACATGTATTTTAAATTCAAAAGATACGTTAGACGCTGATGTAATAATGCCACTTTCAAAAACACATTTTCTATAATACGTGAACCTATTCTTAATACCTGTTCTATCTTAAATAAGATACGTCAGCCGCCTTTTCGGTAAGCCATACCTTAAACGCTCCTAACTCGATCAAAAAAGCGGCCCCGAGCCATGAGAGTCGGCATACATTATGCAAATTCGGAGCTGTGGAGAAAAATAAAAGAAAAGCGGACATTTTCGCCAAAAGTGGCGCTGACGACAGGATTCGCGGTAACCCGGCGTGCTAACGAGGAGAAATATCGGCATGACGTGACCGGACTGTATCTCTCGGTGTCTTATCCCCGTAGAGATACCGCGGGAAGAGTGATGCCTTGTAGTGTAAAAGTGTCGTTATTGCGACTTTGAGTGGATCCGCTTTTTTGAGATGATTTGATTGAGTTGAGGCAGTGGGCGAGCGAGAAGGGAGAGAAAAAAAAGAGAGCTCTGTGAAATTTTGAGAAACGGGGATACAGTTCACACAAACTGTTGCTCTGCATTGCCAATTTTGGTGGAATATGTTGCATAGTAATGGTAGACATGCGGTGCTATTGTGTTTGGGTTTTGGGTACATGCAAACTCAGATTTAATTCCTTAGTACCCTGAAGCGACTTCTGTTAGCAATGAATCTTTTGTCTGTTTGCCTGACTTGTTATATTTTGCTCAGCAAAGAAAGTACTGAAATGAAAAATGATTTGCTTTACCCTCCAAAACAAAACACCTCGTATTAAAATTAATAACTCGAGAGCTGTGTGTGTGAAATTTTTTCTCACACAACACTTATTCTTCTCAAATCCATTAACAATACTGTTTTATTCATTTTTTAGTGCATACCTAATTTGATATTTGATAAAACAAAATAATGTAATACTACTTTCATTCTTACAAAATAATGTAATGTTTTCGTTTGAACACCTGCGCACTCGCGCTGTGAGAAAATATTTTCACGCCTTGTCTACTCCGACTAGCAAAACAACCCCCTTCTCCCAACAGTAAAAGACTAATTACTGCGATACACCTCGGCCAGCAAGAGAAGGTTTTAAGGAGGAGCTAGAAAGAACAGAATCTTTCCCTAGAATGTCAGTAAAACTTTTTACTAAATAATGATTTGAATAGAGGAAAGCCTTTAAAAATTAGAGGTTTTATGTGGAAGTTTCAACTAAAATTGGAATAAAAAGAAGAACTACCCGTGAGTTTTTTTTTTTTTTCTAATTGGTATCTTAATGTGCCCAGTGAAGACAAAAACAAACTGAAATTTTTAGAGAAATCTGACGCGAATGTTTTGAGTCTATAAAGGACATACATAGGTACATAGATAGATGCATTCATTTTTATGTATAAAGATGATAGAAAATCAGGAAGTAGGTGCAATGAAATTATTTTCAAACATTTATGTGTGCTTTCAGAAATAATCTGCATTATTTATTTAATTTTTAGAAATTGGATGTTGATTTTTAAAAAAGGATGAACTTGAAGTTAAAATATAACTTTTAATGAAATTTAAGAGAAGATTAACTTTGTGTCCTCGGCAGGGCTTAATTTGCAGATGAGCTCAAGGGGCTGAGCTCCTGCACTTCTCTTCAATTTTATTAGAATTTTTAAGATTTAAGACGAAGTTCAGTGTATTTACTCGTACACATAAGTTCCTTAAACTTTTAGGCTCATGCACTTCTTTCGTTAGAAGTTAAGTCTTTAACAAATTAAGGTAATTTCCTATACTTCCAAAATATCAGTTACCAAATTTAGAAAAACATGGGATGAGCATAAACGCAAACTAGCCACGTGTAGTGTCTACAAAACATTTTTTTCCCTTACATTTGAATTAGTTGAATTTTTTTCTTATTCATTTGGAATTTTACTTTGGTTTGAGATCTTATTTTAATAGATTTTATTTTTCATTTGAACTTACTTAGCACCCCTACAACTTCGGACCCGATCATAAAAATAAATTCTCTTGTATTTACTTTTCCATTTCATATGATTTTTACCAACGACGTGGCAACGTGCATCTGTCTTTTTCGCGAAAATCGATTTTACCCGTTTCTTTCTTGCTCCCAAAATGAAAGAAAATGTTCTCAATTGAACAATTCACCACAGAAGGGGTTGAATAAGTGCCATAGGTTGCTTTCGCAATTTCGGAAGTTTTGCGCCTTCGCTTTTCCCCCCGTTCTAAACTATTGTGATTGATGCCCGCTTCTAAAATGTCGGTGAAAGTGTGGAAGCCTTTCAACGGAGTCGAGAGAAAACAAGGAAACGCGATTTCGTGCTAAATGTATTTAGTTTTCCTTTCTAGCAGGTTCTTGTTTTCTTCGCCTGTTAGCGGTTTGGATATTTAGTTGATTGGGAAGATGACTTGTATGGTGTTTTTATCTTCATTCATTTTTGGAAAAAAATTCCAATGTTTTTGTTGGATCGTTAAAAGTAAAAGGATGGTAGCGAAAGAAAAGCATTCTATGGGGACGAAGGGTGTAAAATGTACAGGAAAAGGCTATCTGGAGGAGAATTTTCAGCAGTGATTGCGAAATTTATTTAAACTGATTTAGCGAGTAATTTTTATGCCATTATTCATGTAGGTGGGAGAGATCTGCTTCAATTTTATGTTTACTGAGGTATTACAACAACTCTGCTTATTACAGGGAGTAAAGATTTTCGATAACAGAGTATACATTACAATCTGTAGTTTCCAGTAAACTGTAGTTTCCAGTCCCCAACATTGCTCTTGGTAAAAGTTTTATCCTTTTATCTTCCCTTTTTTAAGTAATTTTCTCACCGGGGTGTTAGTACATGCAATGATCTGCCGCTGGGCCGTGGTGGCCCGATCGGTAAGGCATCGGACTCGTGTCCGGAGGGACCCGGGTTCGATCCCAGCCGATAAAAGATCCACCGCCTTGATCAATGGTGGCTGGGAGGCGTTAAAAATGTCGTGGTCACAAAGTCCTCCAAGTGAAACGATACCTCTGGGGGTGCTGGGCCTAGGGTTTGCTCGACCCTAGGTTCTGGTTCAAAATTAAGAACAGAGCGCCCTTCAGGGCCCTATCCCGGTTAAACCACGAAGCTGTGGTATTTACGGGGGACCCTGGAGGTGTGAAATGAAATGATCTGCCGCTTTGATCAAGACAAAATTCGTTATTTCTGCGCCAAACTACGCCAAAACCACGATTTTCTATAAAGAGAAAGATGACAGTGAATTTCATTTTTCAGGAATAGTATATCGCAGAGCTGTCGCCAAATTTGGTGGGAAAATAACATGCTGAAATCTTGAGTTTGGCGATATTTGGCTCCATGACGAACCACGTCTTGATTTCTATCCTAAGTCTCTGTAGAACTGTCTTTTCTGCGTAGCTTCGCAGCAGTGCCGAAATGATTCTCTCGAGGAATTTTTTCTGCCCAGTTCAGAGAATGATTAGTGGGTAAATCGCTATTGAATAAAAAAGAATAGTACAACCTTGTTTATCGGGCGAACTGGAGCCAAATGCAGTCCGGAGAATTGAAAATGCGGATGATCCGCGTAATATGGATAATAAGAAAAACAATTAATTAAATAATCAGAATTACCATTTTTTAAGATAAAAACGTTTTTTTCAAATAAAAAACGATATCCTATGAAAATATTACTTAGAAGAAGCATTTCAAGGCGTCAAAAGATAGAAAAATATTTTTTTACTTCATTTCTTTGCAAAGAAAATATCTACTGTGCTGTGTTTCAAACATGTGTGGCGTTTGAATGAAGCACGGTTATGTAAACGCTTAGGTATTAATGTTTCACCTGTGAGGATCGCTTCTAATGGGTCATTCCATGTCAAGTGATCCAACGTTTTTTACCTTACATTTTTGTATTTCTTTCACATTTGGCTCATCAATTGTACCCCTTGAGGTAATCAAAAGTCTCAATTTTTGGATTTTATCTCTATTATTTTTTCATTTATGAGACTTTGAACTTTGGAAAAACCCTCGTTTTTCCATGGATAAGGGTACATAAAAGGGACCATAACTCGGCACCAAATATAGATAGAACGATTTGGTAAATGGCATTTTAAAGTACGTTAGTTGCCGCTTAATTTGATATGCAACATGACTAATTTGATAAAAATTTTCTTTTTCAAAAAATGAAATTTAAATTTCAAATTTAAATTTCTCAAAAAACATATAATTAATTTTTTTGAAAAAATTCTGAAAAATTTTTGTGTATTTCATCTATGTTTGTACAAATTTTTAGATTGGGATCTCAATGGGATCATATTTTTTTGAATTTTTGAATAAAACTGTATAGGAAAAAAATGATATTTTTTAGATTCTATTTATTTAAATACTAAGTTCTCTTGCTTGTGATGGTCTAAAAAGTAGTGAACAAGCATGAATATGTTTAAAGTGAGCTAGCATGAGCTTATAGATTTGTTAGGTTCACCCCCCTCCCCCTTCCTCCACCGCACAACCACTCTTTTTTAATTCAAAACTGTTCAAAATGTTAAAAAAAAAAACTCTTTGATACAAAATGAATACTAAACTTTTTTAAAGTTGGTAAATGAGTTTCCTTATAACTAGACGAAGTATTCCCCTCCTCCACCAAATATACCATTAACGCTGTACTATTATGACGTCTAACCTTGGGATTGAATTGACTATTATTTTTACTCTAGGTAAGTGAGCTAACATTAACTTGTAGATTGGTTAGCTCCCCCTCCCTCCCTTCCTGACCCAACCATTTTCCCCCCAAACTGTTTAAAATGCTAAAAAAAAGCTTCTTTGATACAAAATGAACAGTAAACTTGTTTAAAGTTGATAAATGGGCTTCCTTATAACAAGGCAAAGTACAACCCTTCCCCCACCCAAATATATCATTAATGCTATACTAATATGATGTCTCACCTGGGGATTGATTTGAGGATTATTTTCCCCCTAGGTATATATTGTTTTTCAGACGAAGTGTTTCGTTTTCAATCCGAACTTCACAAAGTGTACTTACATTCAAAATCTGAATTTAAACTTATGGTTCATTTCATCCCCTCCCCCAGCACCAATCTTCAATTTTGAAGGGAGGGAATAAATGGGTCGCCCAAGATCATAGCAAACAGCAAAATAGCCACTGTTTCCCCTTGTTCTCATAATGTTTTCCCATTATTTTTACACAAAACTGAAAAGAAATTAAAGTGTCACGTTATATGTCAGTCCCCATCACTGCCTTTTTTTTTCTCTTATTGGACAAAGCTCATGAGCTAATAGGAAAGAGTAACAAACAGAACAAACTGAAACACTACCAGACATCAGTAGAGACTAAGGCTTTGGAATGGGGCTAGGCGGGATGATGAAAAAAACAAAAGTTTGGAGTGGAAAGGTAGGGTAATGGGGGGGGGGGGAGCAATCTGTAAAGAAGTTAAACAACATGTGAGGTTGTACTCAAAAAAGCAGTGTTTGTTTAATATATACATATATAGATATATCTTGCTGCATTACTTTCCTTTACAACAAAATGAAAAAGAACACAAATAATCAAATAATAGCTGCACACTAGATAATGTGGGAAGATAGTTATGGGGACACAGACATATGGTCTGATATTTTGATTTATTTTCAGTTTTGTGCGAAAAGAATAGAAAAAACGATGAGAACAAGGCGAAACAGTGCTATTTTGCTGTTTGCTATGATATTGGGGCGACCCATTTATTTCCTCCCTTCAAAATTGAAGATTGGTGCTGGAGTAGAAGATGAAATGAATCATAAAGTTAAATTTCAGATATTGAATGGAAGTACACTTTGAAGTTCGGATCGAAAAGAAACACTTCGTCTGAAAAACAATATATACCTAGGTTTGAAAATAATCCTCAACTCAATCCCCAGGTTAGACGTCATATTAGTATAGTGTGAATGGTATATTTGGGTGGGGAGGGGGATACTTCGTCTAGTTATAAGGAAACCCATTTCCCCACTTTAAATAAGTTTACTATTCATTTTGTATCAAAGAGTTTTTGTTTTTTTTTAAACATTTTGAACAGTTTTGAATTAAAAAAGAGTGGTTGTGCGGGGAAGAAAGGGGTAGGGGGTGAACCTGACAAATCTATAAGCTCATGCCAGCTCACTTTAAACATATTCATGTTTGTTTACTACTTTTTAGACCATCACGAGCAAGAGAACTTAGTATTTAAATAAATAGAATCTAAAAAATATCATTTTTTTCCTATACAGTTTTATTCAAAAATTCAAAAAAATATGATCCCATTGAGATCCTAATCTAAAAATTTGTACAAACATAGATGAAATACACAAGAATTTTTGAGAATTTTTTCAAAAAAATTAATTATATGTTTTTTGAGAAATTTAAATTTGAAATTTAAATTTCATTTTTTGAAAAAGAAAATTTTTATCAAATTAGTCATGTTGCATATCAGATTAAGCGGCAACTAACGTACTTTAAAATGCCATTTACCAAATCGTTCTATCTATATTTGGTGCCGAGTTATGGTCCCTTTTATGTTCCCTTATCCATGGAAAAACGAGGGTTTTTCCAAAGTTCAAAGTCTCATAAATGAAAAAATAATAGAGATAAAAATCCAAAAATTGAGACTTTTGATTACCTCAAGGGATACAATTCATGAGCCAAATGTGAAAGAAATACAAAAATGTAAGGTAAAATTTTTCTCAGATTTTGGATCACTTGACGTGGAATGACCCTAATACGGCATGATGTTTGTTAGAACCACAATTCATTGTGCGGGAAATGTATATTTATTTTTTTTTAAATGAGTGTATTTATACGCTTACGTCCTTGCCACCATAATTTTTAATTATTATTTATGTGAATAAAAACTTTGTTTTCAAGTTTGATCCTAATCAACGGGGACCGGACAAACAAAATTCTACTGCATGTGTATAATAATCCTCAACAATTTTATCTATTTTATTATTCCGTCAAGGTTTTTGGAATTATTCGTTCTTGTTTTGGTAATTGCCCTGTTGATTTCTCGAACCGTCAGCTGTATAGTGCTCCTCTGGTTAGTTGACCTCCGACATTGACAAGGATTCCCTCTTTTCGGGTAATAAGAAAGGGCAATTGCCGTAGATTTGAATTGAAATACGTTTGCAAAGCGACTGCAAAAGTAACCCAAACCAACTCAACGCCTGTTACCATTTCTTATTACTAGAAATAATCCTAAATATAGTTTAAAAAAAACTAAAAAATATGCTTTTAGAGTAAATCAAACTAAAAAGAAGTTTCAAAACTATTGAATATCTGCTTAGTTTACATGCACTTATAATGAATCAACACGTAATGTAGTTGAGCCTTTAGTATTAATAAGTAAAAATTATATTACTTTTATATTTGTAAAGAACGTGAATTTTATCTCTTATTCAGAGGTACATACATACAAACAAACATTATCTGTGTCGAAGGTCAACTTTTGAGGGGAACACTATTGAAACTCTTCTTTAGCGATCAGAAGTGTAGTAAATATGAAAATAAGAAATTCCTTCTGCAAAAGATTTTGCGTTTGCTACCAAATTATGAGTTGGCCTGAAACAACAAAACTAAAGATTCTGCCTGAAAATCATAAGCCGGTTCTATTCAAAACTACTTCATTACAGGTAAAAGGTCGTATAACGTAAGTTTTCAATTCGTAGCCAATATCTGCTTCCTTTCTCATTCGAATAATAGTAAAGTTGCTTTTGAAATATGCCTGTGCAATGAGTCTCGATTTGTCCGCAGAAGACGTTGTGTGTGTCTGCGTATTTAGTAATTCCAGCTGCAACTGAAATTTCTTCTGCTCTATACTGGAAAGAATAAAATACATATATTAACTATAGCTAAAGTCATTCTCTGAAACTCGATACAGTGGGGGTTGTTTTCACTGTTATGTTTTACATAGAGTAGAAATTCGTGTAATTTTCCTTGGTTAATCTTCTATACATTCCATTAAAATTAACATTTTTCAGATTTCATGTTACCTAATTTCATGGCTCTTGTGTCGTTAAATTTTAGTTAAAAGCGCAAAAACCGGTTTTGGACGTATTCTGGCACATAACTGAAATTTAGCTACTCTGTTACAAAATATTAACTCTGTTCAACAAGTTCAATACTTGGAGTGTTCAGGAACGATAACTGAAGATCGTTCAAGTTAATTTGTCATTAAAAATACATTCATATTTTATGGTACAGAGTTTGTTCAGTCTTGATGTAGAAATTCAAGCACTTCAGAAACATGCCCAAATCCAGTTATTCCCAAACATTTTACTCACCTAAACGGCTCTGGAAAAGCAGCATCAGTCTTGTTTTTATAAGCATTTGAAGAGTTCGAAAGTTTCTGTCTGCTGCAAAACATTACTTAGAAATAATCGAGTTGTTGATTTAAAACGTCACATCCAGTGCCTCGCCGTATATCAAAACACCCATTCCTCGCTAAGTTTTAAACGAATTTCCGTTGTTTGCGTTACCCATTAGCTGCAAAAGTTGATGGCAGAGAGAATTCTGCACAGAAGGGAAGGAAGGGGGGTGGATTAAACGACACAGTCGATTCTAAGCTGTCAGAGTATGAGAACGCTGCCATCAGAATTAGCTTTTAATGACTAATATTCATCACCTCAGTAATATTAATTAGCGAAAACGCTCCTCCACGACGAGTAACAAAATAGCGCCGTTTTGCCAGCAATAAACTTGATGGGTTTTCAAGATCGACGCCCGCATTGCTGGGGCAGCCCCGAAGGATTTGCCCCGGCGCCATGTTGTGCTGGGGGGGGGGGGGCGCTGTGGCTGGAATAAAACTGCCGCTCAAAGTACTTAACTAAATGCTTTATAAGCACTAATGGTGATATCAATATTGCTGCAAGGAACATTCCGCCTTCAAAAAATTGTTGATTGCCTGAGCGGTTGTCACTTAGATGCGACGTTCTCGTTTAGTGAGTTGTTTCGAAAATTTTGGGGGATTGAAAGCCAAAAATGAAGTTAGTTGTTTATTTTCTGACTGCTGACGGTAAACGTTATCGTATAGTTAGAACCTTTTTTTGCGAAACCTTTTGTGCAACACTTTCAGGAACAAGCAGCTTTGTAAAAGTTAAATAAACAATTTAATGAATGCCAACATTGCAAAACAATACGCAAACGCGTGTTATGATGGGGTTTTATGGACCCCCCCCCTTTTTTTTTCAATGCAAAAAGGTTTTATCTGATAGATAAAAAGTCATTCGTCAAAAGAAACCCATAGATCCATGTCTGCATTTTTTTCTCTTAAACCTTTTAACACAAAGGCTTACTGTCCTTTTGAATTTTTGAGAAAATAAAACCCACATGTATTTCGCTCATTTGTTGACCGATGTCTTTGGATTTAGCTTTGAATGTGGTATACTATAGTAGTAACGATGAGGCTAGAAACCAAGCAACTAGTATCGCTTTCGTGAAACTAAACGACTAAGGCCCGTATTAACCAGTTTGCTTGACTCGTTTAATCAGACTTGAAACACAGATTGAAGTCTTTTCATAGGTTGAAGAAGGCTTCTACCGGCGGTTTGGCCGTCTAACCGAGAGTCGAATCTTGTAGTGAATACTAGCGTAAGAGACTATAGGACTTATATTAGTCGTTAAATCAGCACAATATTAGGACGTATAAAATTTGTTCGTGGAAGAGCTAATGGCCTGCAAAGCATCGAGTTGTTGAGAGTCTTAGCATTGTGGACTTCTTTGAACAGTGCAATTCCTTATTGAGTACAACACAATAAGTCGGTTGGGATAATGTTTATTTGTTTAAATTATTTTTTAGAAATTCGTATCTTTATTTGCACATTGAGTAGTATTAAATTAAATAATTTAAAACTTTTTTTTCTTATTTGTGTCATTATTCTCGATGATTCCTTATTTTTCGTTTTGGTCACTCGAATTATTCAGGAGTTCTGTTATGTTTATTAGCCTACTTTCCAGGGGTTTATAATATTTATTTTTTAATTTGCTTTTTTATTTCTTTAATGTTAAGGCAGAAAAAACTTGAAAGAAAGAGGCAGCGTAATGTATCTTAAAACTACCGCAAAAAAGAAAGGAGAACTAGATTTTTACTTTTAAGATGAAAAAGTGTCTCTTGTCCAATTCGAACAAATCTTTTTTTTTTTTTTAAGTCAAGATGTTAATAATGAAGAAAGTGCTAATTATAATTAGTAAGTACATAGACGTGATGTAAAAGGGCGTTCCCAAGAATAACTGCAAGCACTACATCCTTGTAGTATGCCAATTCGCTTAAGAGTTATACGTGCGATAATAAAAATCAAAATGTTCATTGATGAACTACTTACATGTAACGAAATTTGATTTTATTTCACCAAAGCATCATACGGCTGAACTAATCTTTTCCCCGCCAATTCAGTCCCTGTGATGCTACAATTTTCAAGCTTAATTTTCCAAATGGAACGCAGCAAAAGAATCCCGAATTAAAAGTAGGCATCTAACATTAGTCCACAACTTTCGCCGCGAGATTCAATTTGAAAAGTTTCGAATAAAATGCAAAGCACTTCCATTACCAGTTTTAGTGGACTTTTTGTGGCCTCTCCCCTTTCTTTCCTTATGGCCCTTTAAAAACCGCTCTCCTACCCAACATAAGGGTTTGCGTCGCCGCTTTAATTGTGATTACCGTATAGAATTAAGGCGATGAGTTTTTGCTTTTCTCTTTTTGCGCCATTGATTAGGCGGCTGAGATGTATGAGGCCTTTTCTTCCCATTCACAAAACGACTTGCTGCTTTCCAATTAATGCCGCATTCTCAGATTTCTGATTAGGCTTAAAAACATTACTCTCTCTCGCGCCCGTTGGCTTCTGAATCCATTACGTAAATATCGACAAGAGCCCCGGAGCGTACGAGGGGGGAGGGAGGTGGAAAAAAAAGATCACCCCCCCCCCTTCCATCCTATATTCTCTTTTATTATTTACCATCCCATTTCTAAATTGTTCCATTTCTCTTTATTTCTTGCAGGAGGCCGTTAAAAAGAGAGCACCATCCTGGAGAGAGGACCTGTAGAGTCCATTAAAAAAATTAAAAATCCTGCTTAGAATCATATTCCTCTGTGGGCGGGCTTCCATCTTAACGTAATTTGCCGCCACCCCCGTTTCTTGCCTCCCCGGCTATATATATAAAGGGAAGAGAGAAAATGAGAAAAGGCCGTAAGAGTGCATTTCTGTGCGCGTAACAAATCATGTTAGTGTCAGCGGTCCACGTTGTAAATCCCAAAAATCCATTATCTAATTTCATTAATTTCGTCGGCAGCCATCCAGCTAATAGGTTTGTAACACTTAATGGGTTTTCATCGATTTATCGGCACCTCTCCCGACATCGCTCTCTCCTACAAAAGATTCGGAGAAAAGGCCTGTCGTATTTTCTGGACCTTTTTGGGGGAAAGGGGAAATTGGTGTAAACAGAGAGCGTGGGTGGGGGCTCTCCCTCCCTCTCTTCTAACTGATGGGAATTTGGGAGATGTGGGATTCATTTTTAATGCCCAACACCCTCCGTCGGAGTTGGCAGGCCGTTCGGTTAATTGTTGTTGCGAAACTTGAATCCCTTTGTTCGGCCCGGTTTTCGTTCGTGTGGTACCTTCTTTCGGTGGCGTAAAATTGGATGTTGAGTTTGGCCGATTATTTGCAGATGTGTGTGGTGCACCCGAGTTTAGAATGAGGGACAATTCTTAATTCTTTTCACAATAGATACCCGGCAGTAATTGTTTCTTTAGCGTTAGGTCTTGAATTTCTGTTTGCTAGGAAACTTAACCAAATCACGTTGGGAAATTACCGTATTGTTAACGTTCACATCGTGTGTAGATCTGACAAAATCTGCATCAAGAACTTTAAAAATATAATGTAATTATATATCTAGAGCTTCGTGATATCTTCGTGATGCACTTGCGGTGATTATGGTAGATTTGAACCCTTTATTATTTACAGGACATGTGTATGTGTGTGTGACATGCATGTTTGTATCTTTAAGGCATGTCTGTTATTAAGGTGCTGCATGGATTGTTTACGTGTTGCGTAGTTGTAAATTTATCATTCATTGCAGTTATGCATAGAAAACTGTTTGAAACTTACATTAAGGAGACATACAGCCTATATCCTCGATGTGAGTTTCAAAATCTAAAATATTGTCTATTGTAATCAATAGTCAAACACTGCCTCTTAGGTTATGAAATTTCTAGCGTGATGTCTTGATAAGGAACTGGCAGTAATAGAAATGTTTTCATTCTATCTACAATTTGTGTGAAAGTTTTTTCCCCCGCTAACAGTTTTTTGAAAAATCTACATTGCAAGAATTCTGTGGGAATTTCATTATGTTGTAATATTATGGAATCTTAGAAAAACTTAAGAGAATATGTATCACTGTCGTTCCGTTCTGTATTCAGGAGAAAAGCTCTCAAGGATCTGTCGCTTCCTTCAATGTCACGTGACAGATCTTCGCTTTATCCTTGATGCTATAATACACTGAAGATCATCGGTGATTATTAGTTCCTACACCAGCTTAAGCTGCATAAAATAAATCTAGCCAAAAAAACGAGATAAATAGCATTTCACTGGGGGAGTTGTTTGATTGTCATTATAGTTGTGGAAAACATGTCTTGCCAGCATGCTGCTATGTTAGGTTTTCCCCGACCATTGACAATCAAACAAAAGCCTGTTTGATATTGGAGGGTACAGAGCAACACTGCGTTTTCTCCATTTGATTTCCGTTTTGAAAAACCCTCAACAAGCAACGAAAATTCGAAGGCGTGCCTTGAGGCAAACCTCAAAATAGGGGTTCTCCACAATCCGAATGCCTGGCTTGAGGCTAACGTCAAGTCTCCACATGCTACGGGAATATACGAAGGCTAGCATCAAGGCACTACAGTTTGTGTATTCAGGCCTTCCTTAAGGCCAACCTCCTATTCTACACAGTATGATCGGCCTTGAGGCAAATCGAATGAAATTTTAATGGGAAATTCCGGCCTTAAGGCCTGAGATCCGTGGGAATACCTCAACAGAGCACAGAGAGGTTTGGCTCAAGTCTTGGGTCCTCAATGCACACCTTCGGATTTTCCGTTGCGTGTGGAGGGCCCTTAAGAGAATAGCGGGCCACAATTTTGCAACAATCTTTAACTAGTGTTCTAATTTCACATTAACTACCAGTTTTTGTTGGCTCTCTTTGCTCTATAAGAGGATTTTTGCCTCCATCTCGTTTAATTCTTATGCCATGCTGATGAGTGCATAACAAGTACGAAACTGCAGTCCATGGATGGAATAAACGAGCTGGTGGTGTATTGCTAATCTTTGATGTATTTTAAGCGGTAATATGCAGCATGGTTTTCCTAACGTTCCCTTTCCTTTCTCCCTGCAGGATGTTCGCCCCCACCGGCGGCGCGTGCAGTGCCTGCGGACAGATGATCCCCGCCAGCGAGCTCGTGATGCGGGTCCACGGCAACGTGTACCACGTCAAGTGCTTCACGTGCGTCAAATGCCACACCCAGCTGCATCCGGGCGACCGCTTCAACCTCCTCAACGGCAGCGTGCTCTGCGAGCAGGACTGCATCAAAATGCTCAAAGGGACCGTCGCCCCGGCCGGCGTCCGGAAGACCAAGATGAGGGTCAACTCGGCCATCAAAGTGTAGGAGGACGCTTTTGTACACACACGGACGAGGAGACTGACTCTTCGCTGCGGAGAAGATCCTTCGTTTTTTCCTCATCACTCTTCTTCCCCGGCTGCGGGACGGAACCTCGAAGCCAGATTCGTAAGATGGTCAGCAAAGGCAGTCGGCCACTTTGATTCGCGCGTCACCTCTTCCGTTTGAAAGGGCTTTCACCCGCTTCCTGCCATGCCTTAAGATGTACAAAGTGCTTCAAAACTTTCCACTGAAACTTCTGAGGAAAAAAAACTTTTTTTTTAAATTAAGGTATGTGTTCTGACAATGCTGCTGTATCTGTTTGATTGGTGGCTTTGTCCTAGATAGGTGAATATTAGAGGTATGATTACTTTCACAGATGGAATTGTGTGGCTAAGCCAAGCCAGTCACTGGTTATGCCAGCCAACGGACAAACGTTCATTATGTTACCACCATTAACCAGTGTCTGCTTTTTGTTCAGAAGAAGAACTACGCTAGAAAGAATATGCTAGTCTGTTTTTCCTGCATTTTTACGTTTTAACCACTTACTCCAACCTCCGTTATTTCATCTTTGGTGTGAAAATCTTATGCTACAGATGTATAGCATTCAGCTGTGCAAGTTTATTAGCTAATAAGATATGCATCCAAATGAAAACCTATGCATCATATTGATGTATCCATTTTGTCCCAAAAGGATGTTTCTGGTTACCTTTCTTTCCTAACAGTTTCAGTGGATTGTTTTGAAGCTTCTTGTGTAAACGTGTAAATTAAAAGAAACTTGGCGGAGTCATCGTTTCACTCATTTTATGTATATAATGTTGCAGTAAAAAGTGTACAGAGCAATAATCGAAAACAAAGCTTTCGTTTTTTAATTTCAAATCAACCCAACTAGTAAACGTTTGCTGCGACTCAAATGGCCCAAGAGCTTTTCACCATTGACATTGAATCTGGCTTCAATCTCATGCTCAACCTCACAGTTGAAGTTGGACGCTGTTTGCCAAAATCCTGTCATATTTTAAGTCGTTTTATGGACGAATTGTTAGGGAAGACAACCAAGAGAAATATATATATATATATATAAATACCATAGCGAATATTAGTTTCCATATCGTTGCACATGTTTTCTGTTTACTCTTCACTTTTTTGTGCATTTTTTCGTCTGGACAAGCTCATCAACTTTCTGAAAAATCGAATTAAGGACTCTCTTGAACATGGTACACCGCCAACAAGATATCGCCTTCGCCAAATATTTAAAACCGAATTCACTACTTCATGACAGCGAAGCGACGATTGTCTGTGCTATTGTACGTGTCATATGACAGATCATAGTCCTCGTTGTGGAAATAATGCGTCATGGCCAATTCTCTGGAGGATTCTTTGCGAACTCGAGTCCTGTGCCATAATCACGAGACAAACCATTACATTGGACTAACTGATTTTCTAAAGTATTATACTCTTTTTGCAAGTTAAGAACAGACCATTGTACTTTTCTATATGTTGCTTGTGCCTCAAGTAGTTCTCTTTAAAATTCCAATGACATTGATGTCAATGAGTTTTACTGATCACTGAGCCACGTTATGATACATTATTATTATTTATTTGTTCAGTTCAGTTCGGAACGTACCATAATGAACCTTTATCTGTAGTCCAGTAGTGTGGGCCTTGCCTCAACTAGCCTCAGTTGTTCATTAATATCCCAGTTTTCCCTTTGAAACCGTTAGCATCACCCGAAGAAAAGTAGGGATACGTTGCTATTGGGAATCGGCCATAAAGTTATTCAGGGGCTAATCGTTCAAAAAATTAGTCGATATAATTATATCTTAACTGAGGGCCCTGAGCGGTTCCAACTTAAAATTCCGGATAATTTGCACTAATCGTTTTTAATGTTATCTGTGTTTGATTACACTTTACTTTGTCCTTCATCTTTTTTTATTGAATCTTGAAGTACATCCTTTTAATAACGTTTAAACAATCATGTCATTTTGAGTGCTCTTCAATAAAACCGTTCTCTATTAAGTCTTTTATGCTTCCATTCTTTATTCGAGAATCAACAAGAACGTTCAATTTACCGTTACTTCATTCATGGACTAATCAATTAACTCCCCCTTTTTGTCATTACTGCTTCCTTTGAACTTCCTTGTGTCCAAATAAACTTCAGGGACATTGCCCTTCCATTACTGCAACAAATTATTGTTGGACATGAATAGTGTAACTTTTATTAATTTCTATTTAACTTCTGGAGAGAGAAAATCAGGTTCCCCCCTTTTTTTACAAGTAATATTACAGCAGTTATTACTCACATTTCTTATTTTTAATAGGAGAGAGCAGCGTGAGATATTGTAAGGCAGAAATGAAGAAAGTTTAGGGTGACGAACAATGAGATCAATGCGATGTTTAATGTCTGTTAAGTGATATTGAAATTGTTCTTGTCTCCTTTGTGTGAAGTTTAGTGATTGTTATTAATTTAAAAATCTTTCTAAAATTGGAATGAAATTTAAATTACCATTGGCGCCCCACTTCGGGCGTCAATAATAATTGAAGGCTCACACAAGCTTTAAGTGAAGACATGTTTTAATTAGACGAACAAGCTCTAAATTTTGTACGAAAGACAAGAACAATATCTACATCACAGAACAAAAATGAAACATCGATCTGTCGCGTCAAGCTCTCACTCTTACTTCATTTCACATTGGATTGCAAATCTCATTGGATTGCTATGAATTGCAAATTCTACTGGAGGGCCTCCGTGACTCTGTGGTAAAAGCTTCGCTTCGAATGCCGAAGGTCGTAAGTTCGATTTCCACCGGTTCTTGGATTGTTATTTCTTGTTATTTACGGTCCTCCCTGTGAAGCCAGTTTGTTTCAAGAAAATACAAAAATCGATTACTGCCCAGGCTATTAAAAAGTGGGAAAAGTGGCTAATAACTAACAGTTTCACAAAAAAGGCACCCTAGCACAAAAAGCCTTTTGTATTTATTATTTTTTAAATGAGAATAACGCACTTTCGCTTCCAACGAGCTTCCATGAGGCACATTTCGAACCTTACATCCAGCATCTGAATAAATTAAATGCTTCCCAACGGAACTGATGGTCTGTTCTCAAGCTGCAACCAAGAGTATATCAAATACGACGACGAGCAATAAAAATCATGTTGCTGACAAGCGAAAACAATGTAACTTCAACAATCTGGTGGAAGACGACGAAGATATGATCTACGAGTTCGACTCTGTTTGTGAAGAACACGATGCATTTTTATTTTGTCTGTTGATACTCCGATTCAGGTTAACTGTACATATGCAAATCACATTCAACATGTACTGTAAAGAATTTTCTCATTAAGTTCTTCTCGTCTCTTTCATTACTGTGTTTGTTGTTTTAGATTTAATTAAAAGCATTGGGAGATCAAAAGAGCGGGATCGGGGGATATAACGCGGGGCATATCTTTTGAGGCACGTTTCTGCTTTTAATTCGCTGAAACAATCTCTCTCGGTTTTGCATAGCGGCTGCCTTCATCGAAAATGCTAATCTTCGTTCGCCATCCCATCCAATCCATTTAACATTTCTTGCCTTTAGGGCCAGCACTCGTTTTAATGCAAAATTAAATCTTTTAGAGATTCCCCCATTCGAGCGATTTTTGAAGCACATTTTTTAAAATGAATTAGTGAGATTTGATAAAACTTACCCATTTCATTGGACGGAAGATATTCCTTTTGGAGGAGCAGAAACAAAAAGCATTCCTATTATTAAAATAGAAATTTCAGTTGTTCAAAAGAAATTAAATTACAAGGCGACATATATTATTGAATGTGCGTTAATACATCAAACTGGCATTGCATAAACTCTGGCTCTTACAATTTGCATTTTCTATAATGTATTCTTCCTAGTCGGCATCGTTTGAAAAATATTCTAGTGACAATAGAAAATAGAAAGTAATTTTGCTATTAAAAGTACTAACTAAGTAGTTGGGAAATACTTTTTTTTCTACTATTTGGAAAGCATCAGAAAGATTTTCTTTTAAGTAATAAATAAACCCAGAAAATATACCCTCTTTTATAAAAACATAGATAACTCTCTTTTCTGAAATAGTTTAATCAAGTCGGTATTGAGTAAAATTTAAAGATAAACACATTTCTCAGGCATTAATTCTATTTTACTACTAAACTAATTGCGAGTTTAAAATCATTTTACTTTGCATTATTTTCCCAAGTTTTAATTTATTGACTTGAGTCATATTTAGGCTTTATATATGAGCCTACCCATCGAGAATTTTGGGACTTTGCCAAAGCCAAACCTAGCCATAGTGGTAAAAACTTTACTGTTAGAAAAACACTTTAGATCCACCATATTGGATCACTGAATCAGATTTTTTTTCGTTTCACACGTTTGGTTCAATGAAATGTTGTGCCTCGGAACAGCGTAAAGTTGCACATAATATTACATTAACAATACTGTTCTGTATAAATTAATAGTCAATTAATAGTTAAACTTTTAATTGCATAAATTTTCCGTTTTATTATAACAAACACTGTTTTTGATAAACTACAAAATATTACTTGTATTATTAAATATCTTGATCAAAAAAAGTTAATTTTTTTGACTGGAATACAGTTGAATATTGATAGGTAGATGGCACAGCAAACTGAAAATATTTTATCATTTCACTTGATCCCGCATATCCCTACATAGAGCAATTGAAGGGGCAAGTGGATAAAGGACTTGTGACAATTGATATGTACAGAAAAATGCGAAAATCTCTAGGTTATTTTTAGAAAACTAAGATACGTCTACTAGTCACAGAAATGGTTGGTAAGTAAGAATATGACCCCGTTTTACCCGTTGAGAAAAATCCATTAACCCATTTATGCCCAAGTTTTTTTTAACATTTTTTTTTTTTTTTTCAATTTTTATCTGCTTAAAAGACTTACTTGGAATGGTTTACATACATTTTAGGCTTAAAATAGTTCACCGTTGCCATATTTATTAAGTTATTTAACTTCCTGTTTATAGGATATTTTGCAGATATGTGAGCAAAATACAACCTTACTTGACTTTTCTTTTGCAAAGTAACATTACAGAAGGCATCTCTGATAAATTTTAAGCAAATCATTTTAAAGTAGTTTAATTTTATGAAAAAAAGGTTCGCAAAAAAAAATTTACTTTCTGTGGCTAATCATGCTGGATCGTTACTTGAACGATTTGTCTGAAAATAGCTGTCAATAAATAAACTCTGATGTCCAAATAGTGGCTCTTTCTGGTTTTCTCAAGAAGAAGGACTATTTAACTTGTAAAAAACAGTTTAGTAAAATGATATACCCATTACAGGTTTTTGTATGCAGTAACTAACAAGCGGCCCGTTTTTAGGCTACTGGGCATAAATGGGTTAAAAAAATAACAACTTTTTTTTTTTTTGAAATCTTTTTCTAGAAATTAAAAAAATATCACATATCACCTTTATCCACTTGCCCCTTCAATTGTTATTGTTCACATAACTGTAGCAAAACTGTAAACTGTAGCAAAATTTGATAGCGAACACATACGAATTAGTGTTAGAAATAAGCTGTCGTCAATCGTACTTTGCGACCAAAAATTTTGATTTGACTCGTAGATTTCTGACAGTCAAAATTTAGGGTCTGTATGGGCTCTTGCGCCAATAAATCCAACCAAACCAACCAAAATTTAGGGCTCCAAATCGGACGCCTAAAGTTTTGGATCCCGTTGAGCCTTTTCTTTCCTAACTTCATCGTGACTAAGACTTGTGATTGACAGGAAGGATAAAATTCGAAAAAGAAATTTTGAAATGGCAATCAATTTTAACCCTTTATGCCCCGACGGGACTTAGAAATACCGCTTATATTAATTTAGTATTATGAATCCTAAATGGCTGGAAGCATGCTAATTCTTGAAAGTACCACTCCTCGCACTTTGCCGAGAGGTCTACAGATGATACCTGCGATCGGTAACGATTTTCTTAGGGGCCCTAAGGCGTAGCAGGCCTTAGACACTACTGATTGTCAAAAAAAAAATTTTATTCGTTATGTATGTTGTTTGATGTATTTTCAACTAAAAAAAAAGCATAAAACTTCATTGCTAAATTAATTTGGGACATAAAGGGTTAAAGAATCATTCACTTATATTTTACAGATCGTTTTTCAATACGCTATCGGCAATGATTACAATTTCTGCTTAATAAATATGTTTTTAATATTTGGACACATTATTTGATTTATTAAAATGGCACCTTGGCTGTTCATTTTGCGACTAAACAGTTCACAGATACTATAAAGCGTACATTCTATATTCTACAAAATAATACTGCAACAAAGAACAAGGGTATAAAGGGGTGGGTACTAAAGAATTTCTTGAAAAATCAATTAAAATAAAGGAGCTTCGAATATTTATCTCATAGGCAATACCCAATCTTGTGATTGGATGTTCCTGATTGATGGCTATAAACAGGAGGATACCCTTGTTCTTTGTTGCAGTATTATTTTGTGGAAAATAGAATGTATGCTTTCTAGTATCTGTGAACTAATATTTTAGTGAGTAAACTTTTTCTTGTCAGTTCTTATCAGTGCTCAACGCATGTCAATTTTGTAAAGATCAGTATGGGAATAAATTAGTTGCACTAATTTTAATTCTTCAAGCATGGCTTTATATTAAATTATTTATTTAATTATTTTGTAAATATTTAACTGTTAATAAGGTAAAATGGAATTCGATGCTGAAATTAACAGCTCTTTATCACCATGCTCAGTTAGTAGCCCATCAAATGAAATTTGTCATAAAATATCCTACATCAAACGAAAAGACCTCATTTATTTTCCTGATATTCATGTGATATTCAAGAAATTCTTCAATTAAAAACAGGAGTATCCCAATCACAAGATTGGGTATTGCTTATAATATAACTATTTAGAGCTCATTTATGTTAATTAATTTCTCAAGAAAGTATTTAGTGCTTTATAATTATGAATGCATAATGCTCAGGCATCAGAGAAATACTTTTTCTTTTTTTCATCAATTATCTAATTTATTGTTCAATTATTTAATAAATTAAATTTCATGACATATTGGGTAGATAATACAGCTAATAATAAATATATCATTATTTTTTGGTTTAATTAATTTTAAGTTCATGAGAGGGGGAACAAAAGCATATGGTCGTCGCGAAAAACATGCATATACTGTCAGCAGGATATCTCTTAATGGGAGAAATAACCAAAAGTAAACTCTTTTCCTGTGAATAGCTAACATATCAGTGGCTTGTTTAAAAAAAAAATTAAAGTTTCTACTGCTCCCCCTTTATGAGAAAAATGGCTGCCAAGATGGCCAAAAACGCATTTTTTGCCTTACGGCTTATCTTTAAGCTAAAATATTTCCAAGAAGGAGTGAGAAACCCAAAAAATTTATTGCGTAGCAAATTACAGGGAGGACCTGTACACTACCAGAAAGTGAGAAAACCTTTGGTTTTGTTTGCCTTTTTTTGTAATAAATGCCTGAATTTTAGCAAAATCTGCAAAATCAAGTTTTTGTGGTGACATTTTCAAAGAGCCCTGTAACTTGGCAATTTTTATTATGAACGTTCTAGTATTTTTTTTCAGAATGCCTGGAGTAACTAGTTTCCACAGATATCTAACACTTTTATTTTGCATGAGTACAATTTTTTATAAAAAATGATTTTATAACATCACTTTTTTAGTATTTTGACGTGGCGGACAAACTTTGAGGGCATGTATCTCAGAAAATAAGTGGAGCAGGTAACTTTCCTTTTGGGCTTTTTCATACCTCTATACCATCAATCTGTGTACCAAATTAAAAAAAAATCCGAGTCGGTCGTGCGACCAACTTTTTTTTTTTTCGGTGATTTGGTATGGAATCGCTCCTATGCTAAATTCTTATTTCTAACACAACTGATTTATGAACAATCCATCTTTTTTCCTATAAACACTGAAATGCAACATATTATGGATCATCGATATGTCACTGAATTTTCATGATGTTCGACAGATATTTTTCTGAGCCGTTGCAGTGAATGAAAATAAAAATAATTAATTTTAAAAAGTTTAAAATTTTCGACTCATAAAATGAAGTTGAGGAAAACTACACAGCCGCGAATTCGTCGTTTCTGTCGAAATCGTTAAACAAGCAGTTTTCAATATTTATGCAATAACTAGTCGGTTTTCATTGTCTTCCGAGACAGAGTGAAAGTACGAACTAATTAGTACTAGACGGTCTATAGTACTATGAGAAACCGGTGGAACTTCTGTGTCTTCAAAGGTCATAATAAAAGCTTGAGAATACAAAATAACTGCACCATTATGTTTAATTTTGGTTGAGTGTTCAGTATATGCAGTTAACTTGAAGTTTTAAGAGTCACAAATATATCATCGGCACCATGCTAAAATAACGAATGTGAAAAATCGCGTTTTTCAAGTTCGAATTTTACAAATAATTAAAATTAAAATGATACCTTCGAACGATAGTTTTACACTTAAAGATATCTATAAAAGTTTAAAAATTGAAAATAACCGAACGCGTCAGGTGAGAAAAAGATATATGCAGTATTTTGGCTCTCCTGAAAAGTGCCAATTTTCACATTCGTAAGTTTAGCATGGTGGGGACAATATATTACATCACACATGTTCTCACAGCAGTTTAAACACAGTACATTGTTAAGGAAGTCTATATGCTTGATCCAAAATTAATAATAATGTTCACCATTTTGACAATTTCAAGACTGTTATTGTTAAAAGATTAAAAAAGATACATTTATGATTATTTAAGCCTAGTGATCAGCTGATGACTTAAAAATTATTCTAAAGATGATGAAATGTATCGGAACAGACTTGTCGCTTAATAACAACTGAATGATTACAACATTAAACCATGACTTGCTCTTAATGATTACAACAGTTCAAATACAGTCAAACTTGTCTATCTCGAAATTTACGGGACAGTAGAAAAATTCGAGATATGGAGGTTTTGAAATATAGGGATTGTGATAAATTTACAAAAATAAGCAATTGGAACAAAGTCAAATACTTAATAGATTGTTTTCTTTGATGTTGTTGAATATTTTACTGTATGACATGTTGTGAGTCCACGTTTTACTAATTGTGATGACGACATCGGTAGCAAGTTAATGCATACCTTAAAGTACGAACAGTCTTTGAATCATTGTGCAAAAGATGATTTTTTTCTTGAAGTTATGCCATTGATAAAGGTGGCTGGAGATGAAATTCAAAAATGAGAGTCGTGAAAATTCGAGATATAGAGGTTTTCGGGTAAAATCATTCGAGATAAGCATGAGAAAAAACACTAAATTTATGCTGTAAAAGCAGGGAAATTTAACAATTTCGACATAGAGAGGTTTTCCAGATAAGCAGGCTTGAGGCAAACAGGTTCGACTGTATAAAAAATCATCAGTAAAGTTGATACACTATAAGTAAGTCTGCAGTTATAATAATAGTTACCTACCTGCCAAGATTACTATTATTAATGAAGGAATTTTAGGTAGATAAACTTCATGTTAAGCCTAAAGATCGCTTTGACAGCTAAACAATAGTAAGTTATTCCACGAATAATTCGATGTAATTTAAAAATTCTAACATAATAGACTGTTGCTGAATCTGATTCTTTAATTTTGCATCATTAATAATGGGTAGAAAAAAGTGACGTACCTTCTGGATTCGTGGCAGGGCTGCCTCGGTAAGTCGGTATACGTTCTTGCAATTGTCTGTGAAGTGTGAACTAATTAAGTGACCAACACATGAAAACATTAAATTCAGCACTATTAATTTACGGACAAAATAATTCAAACACTATTTACACATTTTCAATTCATTTACATGGCGGTTCTTTCGATGTCTACGCCAATTTAGATGAATAGTTCACAGAAACAAAAAAAAAAAAAAAGTAGACCGTCAAGAAAGCATCTAGTGGAACCATGCATTAAGTTAT
This sequence comes from Uloborus plumipes, assembly GCA_038373865.1. NCBI lineage: Eukaryota > Metazoa > Arthropoda > Arachnida > Araneae > Uloboridae > Uloborus > Uloborus plumipes. Next base: position 143,981 of record JAXGGA010000748.1, read on the forward strand.
TTAATTTGTTGCCAAATGACAAAAGAGAAATAATGATCCAGACGCTCGCCATTTGTCCCGTAGATCACTTTACACCATAATTTAAGTTCCATAGTTAGGGTAATCCTAACTTGGCTGCGTACACAATGAAATGATCTAGCCTTCACAATGTTTATGTTCGAATCTATTCGAACTAAGAGCAACCGGTTAACTCGGGCTCACTAGTGATTAACTAGAAGCTCTTAATAGGTTACCGGTTAGCCGATGCTACTTGAAAATATTTATGGACACTCTACACAGATCGCGCTTTCCACTGACGTCATGAAATCAGCCTCCTGCCGGGGTTAACTCGTAACTCTATTCCAATATTGCCAAGTTAATTTTGCCCATGTAACGAGAATCGGCGTAACAAGGCCAAATATCTAGAGAGGGAGGAGGGGGTGAACAGTGGAGAATGAATTTGGCCTTGACATGCCGATTCTTGTTACATACATTATAGTGAGTTTTGTTGCAGTGTGTGTAGAGCTTTTATAAAAATGTCCTCAAGCAAAAAGGGGGGGGGGCACCCCAAAATGAAACTGAGTTGCCCCTTACTCCAGAGCAGTGGTTGGAAAGACCACATTTCTTTTCTAGCGAGCTACAACTACAACTGTTTTGTTACAAATGTAGTGAACTACAACTACAACTACTTTTTTTAAATTATAGTAACTACAAACTACTTTTGAAATATAGTCTCTACTTTGAAAAAATAAATACTAAATAAAGAGCATACACCATTTGAGGATTGGCCGAAAAACTCGAAAAGTGGTTTTGATTAAAAAATTAATTTATTTGAACATGGAATATTATTAGGAATTGTCTATTATTTCTTTCTTTTCCTTTTTGCTCTCTTTTTTTTCTATGCTCCAATTTGTTCTTTTAAGAATTTTTTTACAATTTTTACGAATCTTCAGCTCAAGAAAGGATTCATAAGTTGAAAGATTGAAAGAATTCAACCTTCAAATTTTTAATCATTTCTTGCCAGGGAATATTTAGGCATATGAAAATTATGATGCCAAATAAAACAATGACATCAAACAGATAGAATGTATGGCATCAAAATGATGTATCTAAGGATCAGCTTATATTTTCAAGGTTTTTATTTCTCATTGCGTGGTGTAATCGTGCAAGCTTTGCATAAGTTGGATTTGATTAAACCTTGTTTCTTTCTTTCTTCCTTTTTTTTTTTTTAATTTTTTCATTTATTTATCCATTTATTTTTAAAAAACAAATTGAAAAGTAGTTTCAAGAAATCGCTACAAACAGTTTTTTTTTTTTTTTTTGTACCGCGCTACTCACTACTCTACTTTTTTTCTTAAGTAGTACTCTACACTACAAACTACTAAAAAATGTAGCTACTACAGTAATTTCGCTACTTCCGACCACTGTTCCAGAGGCATGCCTGTGATTTCGGGGGGTCAGGGAGGGATCAAATAAATTCCCCCCCCCCCCCCGGCTTTGAAAAACCAATGTATAAATAAATATAAGTAGGCGTGGTTTTTGTTGTTAACTGTTGAAATTGTATTGTTTTTGCACCCTTTGACCCCCTCCTTCTGGAAAAACTTGAAATGACGAGCCTATTCAGAGGTTGATTGGATCTTTTTAATGAGTATTTCTTTTTTAACTCTGCGAAAAATCTTTGCGTGAGATTGTACAAATTTCGAAGCTTACTATTCTGGCTTCTCGGCTTCAAATTATCGCCCGAGAGTTGTCTTTTGCTTCAAACGTGCACGAATTTTCCAATAGCTCTCTCTCTGCTCTTTTAACCGGTGCGAGACCTCCCTAATTAAAGCCCGTATAATGAAGTGTCAAATCTCCGGACTTGTTTTGTTGCCATCATTTTAATAAACGACACCACGCGCCGGCTGTTGCGAACCAAGTAATTCGGCGCCGTTTGCCACTTTTGCAGGGGAGATAATTAGTTTCCACAGGCTTCCTTCAAAGGTGGGTTTAGACAAAAGGTCCCCCCCCCCTAACACACCCCTTTCCCGCGCACTTTCTTCAGCTATGAGGCGAGAAAAAACACACACACGCACAACAGGCATAGGTACGTTTGATTTTGCTTGCAGCTGCCACGAAGATCGGGCTAATACGTCTGGCAAACGAAAAAAAGTGGATACATTTTAATTACGCTGTTTAAGACGGATAATTAGTTACTCACAAGTTTGACGAGTGAATGGGGAGTATGGTTTTTGTTGGACTAGTTTTGTAGTGGTTCATTTTTGCCTCAGCGCCATTGAAATTGCTTTGCTTATATGCATATGAAACGGTATTTTCACTAAAGTTTGAAAGAAAGTTAAAACTTTTTTTCTGTAAGTTTGGTTATCTGTGAAGTCTCTGTAATCTTTACACGAAATATAAAATTTAATTATATAAATTATTTTTTTTCATTTCGGAATGTTGCTTTTTTTTATTTTACATTTTAAAGTAGTTTTGAGCAACCCTGTGAAACCGGCAATACTTTTTCAAATTTAAGTAAAAATTTTCGAAAATAAAACGTTAACGATTTTTCGGGGAAAAACCATTACGATATGTGCACTTTTATTTTTCAAAGTTTTTTTTTTTTTTTTTGTTTTTCGATATATAGAATCTTAACCCATTAATGCCTAGCGTCCCTTTTTAGGGACGGTCCGAAAAGTGTGTCTGAATTTTCCAAAAATGAACATTTCAACCAAATAATTGTGTTCAATTATTACTTTGGTATTGCTTCAATTCTGTATTAACAGATTGCAGCACATAACCGCTGTAAAGTGTGATCTGTAGCCATTTGATTATAATCTTTATCAAAAATTACATCGTTCGCAATCTCAAGAACAAAAAGCTAAGTTTTTAAAGTTATTGACAAGTAAATCTATCTGTATTTGATATATGTGCTACTTTGATCGATGTTTTAGTTTACCTTTTTTTGCAATTTTGTAAATTTTAAATTTTTTTAGGATTTTATAGCAATTTAAGAACGTCCCTAAAAAGGGACGCTAGGCACCAAAGGCTGCATTGTTTAACCGTTGCTGATTTCTTGCTTAGAATCTATAATTTATATCAAAGAAGTTAATAAATGTTTTTAGACTGAAAAACAGATAATAATTGTCATTTTTAAAACTTATTTTATTTTCAAAATCTAATTAAATTAAATTAATTAATATATATAAACTTAATTATACAATGTTCTTAAATATTTTCTCTTCTTTTTTTTTTAATTACAAAAAATACTCGAGGTAAATTTTGAAAGAAAGCTATTTCAAAAATGTAATTCTTTAAAACACTAATTATTCCTTATATTTCATTACTTTTCCATTATGCATTTAGGTGTTTATTACTGTTTAGTCTGACTGTTAAAGAAGCCCTAAGCTGTTTCAGAAGCTTAGCATTTCACCTTGATGAAGAATTCAAGGATTGCATATGTGTCTGTTGTTTGGGAAAGGGGGGGGGGAGGTTGCAGATTTAATTTCAGAATTCCCTGAGCATGCCAATTTTGATCTCTACTGTGAGAATTTATTTACTTCTCTTGCGCTCCTACGTGATTATTTGTCTCCGCAAGGTTTTGTGCAAGAATCGGATTAAAAAATTGCTCATGAACTAAAGTTACGTTGTCCAAAAAAGAAAAGAGAGAAAGTTTTGAATAAATGTCGATGACAGGTAAAATAACATTACGTTGGTTCGGTGGAATAATAGCAATGTCATAACTATTGCATTGAATCTTCATGGAGTTAATCCTATTGTAAAGGCTAAGCGATTGTCCAACAGCGAAAAGAAAGTAATTGAAATTGATGAACCAAATATATATGGTTGCTCAATACAAACGTTGCATAGGGAAAAAGATCCCATGCATTAAATATCGGGAACTACCGGTTTTTGATCCACTCTAAAAAATGGTGGTAGCCGCTCTTCATTCTTATTTTAAAAGCTGCTATACAACATGCATTGAGCTCAAGAGAGTTGAGTTAAGTATTATGGGGCTAGTTGTTATATTGTTTTAAATAAGACTCAAGTAAGATGTGCCTATTGAAGTAAAAGACCTTATCGGAATGCAGCAAATGCAATACGTAGGTTTGCAGAAATGTTTTGCTGACTTTCATACTCAACAATACCAATATTTCCTTGTTCTCTGGATCTACTTCCCAGTTTATGTTAATTGCTGCTTTTATTTCTTTTCATAAATTGTCATTTTCAATATTATATCGTAGGCAGAAAAAAAAATTTGGTAAAAAAGTATGTACCCTCTGGTGCCTAGCGTCCCTTTTTAGGGACGATTTTTCTTTCTTAAATAAAAAATTTATTTTTTACATAATAATTTTTTAACTATTTTTCCTGTCCATTAGACACTATTTGTAACCAGTATACAAAGTATCGTTGAAAAATAAAATGTCAGGCATTAATGGGTTAATTACAGGGCACATTTCAATATGTTTCAGAACAATTTTGTACCGTCTTTAAAAAAATCAAACAATTGACCGTTGAAGGAACCTAAGTCCTAAAGCGTCTTGTGTTTCGTGTGTTTTTTACCTTATCAGTTATTTAATTGCTAAAATATGTTTAGGAAAGTTAACTTAAGGTTTAAAACCTCGTGCGGTCTTGTATTTTGTACCCTAGCAGTTATTTACAATTTGTACAAATATGTTCAATGACACTTTAAATTAGTTTAATTGTTGCTATGCTTTCTTCGTGTTATTAGTAGATGTATATGATATCAAATAATGTTTACACTATTTTTTTAGTCTGTCTTTGAAAAAAAAAAATATATATATATATATATATATATTTTTTTTTTAGGGGGGAGGGGGAGCTGGCGCTCCCCCTCCCCCCTTCCCCAAGAACGAGAAACCCCCTGGTGGATATCCCGCTTTTAATTAGTATTTCAAAGGCTTATATTTATCTTATTACCAAGCTTGAACTAGTAATATTATCGTTTAATTTATGCTTTTCAGCATGAAGTATAAATTAGGCTGAAAAGCACCCACTAGAAAAAGCCCCGGGACAACTATTTTGTAAGTAAAATGTTTCACAATTCTACACCATAATCATGTGGAAAATAATTAAATATATTTTCGCAATCCATGTATAAAATACTGCAACAAGATTAAAGGAACTCGGTTAGGAGTTTAACAAGGCAGTAAAAATTATATCAGGATTATTAATTATCGCTAATGAGATAAGCTGTGGCGTCGTTTTATGTTCTCTGGATGCTGATAATTGAAATCTCTTAATGAGAGGACACTTAATTATGCAAAGTTGGGGAATGCAATTAAAACAGAGTAAATAATTTTTGGCTAATGACCAATGCGAAGCTAATTTGGAATCTTTTTCCGCAATTGAACGCCGTTTAAAAGCAGTCGCGATGCACACACCTCGCGCTTTCGATTCAAAAACGAAATGAATACTTAGCGCGGTGCATTAGCTCTTTTGTTAGCATTAGCAGAAATGCTGTGAATATTTCTTATTGAGGAAGAAGTTTTAATTATTAAACGGAGGAAGCGAGTACGCATGGCACAAAACACGCTCATTAAAAACCAGGGCCATAACCAGACCTTAGTTTTTATACACTGTAAAAAATGAATGTTGTTTTTACAGTATAATACAGCTAATTGTACATTAATAAACTGTAAAAAAAAAAGCTAATTTTACCGTAATGAACTGTAAAATTGCTAATTTTACAGTAATAAACTGTAAAAGTTACTAATTTCATAGTAATAAATTAAAATTACTAATTTTGCAGTTTATTACCATGTATTTTACAATTTTAAACTGGAACCTCGGCTGCCAGTATTATACTGTTGTTTTTACAGTATAAAACAGCTAAATTTTATGACATAAACTGTAAAATTGCTAACTTTATGGGAAGAAACTGTTAAATTACTAGTTTCATAGTTTATTACTGTGCACTTTACAGTTTTAAATTGGAACCTCGGCTGCCAGTATAAACAACAGTTCGTTTTTCGCAGTGTAGGCAGCTAAGAGTCTAATGATTAGACCCTAGGTGCATTAGACTCTAATCCACTTAACAAGAACTTCATTTGCATTTAGGGTTTAATATACACAGCACACGAAGACAAGTTGCATTGAACTGTGTTAACAAACGTTGTGTTCGCGAATCTTTTTTTTTTTTTTTTCAAAAAAAAAAAAAAACTTATTAGGTGTCAAATTTTGAAAGGTGTTAAAGGATCTGCCTGTTCCGTAGGCCAAAAATAATTGAGAAACTCCGCCTTAGGTTACCGAAATATTCTTTTTGGTACCAAAGATAGCAAAATATGACTTTAGTCTACTAATGTTTTTTCACTAGGTACATTTTAAATTCAAGCTTTTTTTTCTCGCTCAAATATATAGGTGCATAAGCGTGAAAAGAAGTAACTACGCAAATATTATTCTAAAGTTAAATTTCAAATCTGAATAGGTAAGTATAAATAAACAAAGAACAATTTTTACACAATACTAATGCATAAACTTTTTAACAGATTATGTTGAAATTACAATCTTCATGCCATAAAAAATTAATTTTGTTTCTCCATTGATGTAAAACGAGGAAGGAAAAATAACCATTGAATCACAATTAAAATAATAATAATAGTAATAATTATTATAATAAAACATAATTAATCATTTAGAAAAGAAATAATTTTAACCGAATAAAAATTTATTGCTCAATTACAATAAAATGTTCATTTAAAAATTATTCCCCTACGTCTACTTCATATAGATTTTATTAGAAACTCATGTTTCTTATTATATTTGAAAATCTTCATTTATTCTTGCAAATACAGATGTTTCGTTATCAATAATTCAACTTTAATCGCAAGGGGCTCAAAGTGAATTAATTCTTAATTAATACATTTTTAACTTATTTGTTAACTGACAGATTGATACTATTGAAAAAAAAAAAACACACACACACACACACACACAAAACACCTATCGCATTTTTTCTCCGTAATCATCGCACCACTTTCCTGGCATGAAAAGCCATAAACCTCAAAGTTAAAACATCAAGAAAAAAATAAACCTGTGAATTAAAAAAAAAAGAACCATTGGCCGGGTTTCCCATTAAACAGATAAGGAAAACCGCAATTTATCTTTCCCTCACATACACAACACGGGAACGTGATAACAACTCCGGTAGTTTTTTACCTCCTTTTTAACATTTTTACCGCCCCGGACGGAATTTTTCATTTTAAGCCCCCCTACTACCCTTGCTATCGTTCAAAATCCGGTGATGGTCCCATATATTACTCACTATCTCCTCTCCATTGTTCCTTTACGAGCCTTATTAACGCCCCCGATAAGCTTTAATTGCTATATCTCCAACCTTATCAACGCCATTATAAGGCGATTAGTTCGGCAGGAAAATCGAATTTTTGGTAGGGGTTTCGATTTTTCTGAACCACGAAATATTTTTTATTTTTTTATTATTTTTTTTCCTCGTATCTCTTTGACTTTAGTTTTCCGTTACGGTTATTTTTCTTTGCTTTAAAATAGTGTTGGAGAAAAATGTGCATTTTTTTTTAATGATACTTCATAGTTTTGCAGAGTTTTGGGTCGATGGAAAGTTCTAGCAAAAGCAATACCATTAGTTATCGCGTGGTATTATTTGGAGTTGTTAAAACTTTTTGCATAGTGCTATTGGGAAGAATTTCGGGAAAGATAGGGAAAAAACCAAGAGAAATTGCTAGCTTTATAACGAATGATAATAATCTCTTATCACCTGTTATTGATACTTGTTTTATCTATGCACCAGTATCTACAACTTGTTTATATATATCAACTAATGTGTAAGAAATTTTTTTGCATTGTGATTATTTTCCAGGTTTTTTTCGTTAACGTTTCGCACTTAACTTGCGTATGATAAAATACTAATTTCCTTTGATGAAGTAAAAAATAAGAATTTCAATTAATTATTATCCTTTACCTTTTTTATGTATCAAAAGTATTTTTTAATTCCATTACATATACACTCGCTATGCTCAATGTACACGATGCCACGTACACGCACATACACACACAGTCATTTCTTTAAAATATCGTAAAATATTCTTTTTTTTTGGTACAATTTTTCTATTAAGGTTTTTAGCGAAAAGAAATATAAACGAACAAACTTTGCATTTGGCTAACAAAGCACAAATTAAAAAAAAGAATTCATGACTTTATACTTGGAAAAACTCTAGAAGCAGCTTTTGTAGGGAATACAAACGTGGAAAAAGTTGAATTTGTTATTGAAAAATTAATTAGGACAGAACAATGCAGCATTCATGCGAGCAATTAGAAATCGAGAGATTATTTCAATTTTTTAAGCAAAAAACAAAGGATCAAACAATAATTTCTCGGAAAACTTATGATCGTGTAAAACATAAGGAAAAAAAAACAACTCGACGAGGATGGGATTCGAACCCACGCGGGCAGAGCCCAATGGATTAGCAGTCCATCGCCTTAACCACTCGGCCACCTCGTCCTTGCATTGTCATGTTTTAAAATAGTTCCAATCTTTGTTATCTGCTGCTCGCTATGTTTACACAGCTTCGGATCACAGCGAAGATCAAGTGTCATCCGAGTTTTTATCTTTGACGCGTTCGTGACAATTTATCTGTTAAGTTTTATCTACTGTTCAAACCGAGTGTATATTACCGCTAAACTGCTCCTGCATTGCGGAGGGAAGGAGTATCGTGAGAAGTTTTGATTGAGGTGAAGTTTTATCGTTGTAATTATTAGTGATAATTTATTTAAGGTAAAGTTTTTTTTTCTTTATGATTTCAACCAGGACCGTATTTAAGGGGAGGGTTTTTAAGGTTCAAACCCTCTCCGAAATTTTTCAAAACTGTTCCAGAAAATACTCTTTATATATATATATATATACTCTTTTTGTGCTGAAAAAAAGAAATTATTACTTTTATTTATTTTTTAATTACATTTGAAAAATAAATACTGAATAATTATACAAACCACAGTGCAGTGCAGTATTTATTATTATTATTATTATTATTGGGGCTATCATCTCTTACAAAACAATACAGCGTTTTTTCCTTTAAATTTTAAACAACTGACCCCAACGAATATATACATCAAAATTTTTCAAATGTAAAAGTGCTAAACTGTATATTTACCCTATTTTGTTGATGTCAAAAAATATATGAATTTAAGATATGTATTACTTCTAATTTAGGTATACGGATCTATTTCTTTTGAGTTATTAAAAATACATCGAACGGGGGGGAGGGGGTGCTATTATGCGGGGGGAATTATGCTGCTCTATACTTTTGATTTTTGTTTTTCTTCATTTAATAGATTCCGTATCTTTTGCATTTGCTTATGTGAATACCCTTAAAGCAGCCCCCTCTCATTAAAATAAACTATGGTAACAAAAAGTGATAGAACATAAGAAAAGCGTAAAATTTTATTGATCATGTAGAATTCACTAGAAAAGTGCTTGGTAAAACCTTCTCCGAAATAAAAGACTGGTTATGACCCTGATTTCAACAAGTCTCATTTTCCAAGTACAGTAAACTGCCGATTATCGGCGGTCGAATTATCCGTGGTTCAGATAATCCACGGGTCATTCACACTTTAATTTTTTCGGTGCGAATTTACTGAATGAAAAATATGTAAGTGCGTTATTAGTCGTTTTTAGCTTTCAAGATATTTTTTACATGTAATGTTGCCATTTTAGGTATAATTAAAATTAATGTGTTTTGTTATTGACTTTTTTTAGCTTTTAAAAACATCAATATCCATTTTTAATGTTCGATTATCCATGTTCCTAATCCGTTATTACCGTGCCACATTATTCCGCAGATAATTGGGAGTTTATACAATTTAGTACATAAAAAATATCACCATACAACTGGAATGAATAAAATAAGACATGGGTTATCTAATTTATTGACAATTGGTAGATATGTTATACAAATTTTGATCCCATTTTTTTTTTTTTCAATGTAATCTTTGAAATGCGTGAGGTACAACAAAATCGTCCCTTTTTTGAGCAATCAAGAAAGCTTATTGCTTTCACTCATTTTGCCTGGTGCCTGACGCTTACCTCAAATCTTCTTTGCGAAGGGTAGAAACGGGACATTTATCTAATTTTACAGTTGTGGTGTTGCAATTTCATTTTTTAATTACTTGATCCGACAAAACTTTTGTGGGATGTGTTTCTTTTCGTCGAATCAACTGACTTCTTTTGCATTGAATAAAAGGGTACCTTATAGTTTCGAGGCAGGTGTATACAATTCCTTTTGCAAATTTTTAGCAGTTTAACAATCTATTTAATCTTACTTTGAATAACATACATAGTTTTATGTAATTGTCTGAAATATTACTAATGATTTTAGCGATACATGATCAATATTCAGTCGTTCACGTTGATCTCTCAAAGCTTTATGATTTTCGTTCCGTAACTTTTCCCTCAAAAGTAACTAATTCAGTACGCACACAAACATACACACACAGGAAAAAAGCATTCCTATACCAGACAGCAACTTAAGTTGACACTGAACGTCAATACGGGGGGAGCCAATAAGAGCTCACAAGCAGTCAGCGATCTCCTCTAATTCGCCAAGTAGGCTGTGACGTTTTATCAATCTCGATTTTCATAGGCTAACGTCACGCTGACGTCACGATGTTTTTGTCAAGAAACCTTGCAGTGTAGTATAGTTCTGTAGAATTATTCGGCTTCACAATCAGAAAAGTATCGGACTAGCAGGAAGGCTGTTTTCTTTCGGCTATGCAAGAAATCCCTTAAAACTATCAAATACATCAATTTTCTTGCATCATTTTCTTTCGTCTCTAGAAGAAATATTTTAAAAGTGAAACCCATGATTTTTCTGGCTACCCAATATCGAGGGAAGGGGGGAGGGATCCTGAAGTAATAACTGCTTCGATTAAGAGCCAATATTAAATTTGCAAAAAATTGACCGATAATAACAGCTGCTATTGAACACTGTAGAATAATATAAATTCGTTATTGTAAGATGAAATCATCGTTATTGAAAACTACCAAAGATTATTTTAAAATTGACACATATTGATTAAGAATGTTGTGAATATTCAATTTTGATTTCGATTAACAAGTTCTTCGTTCTTTCTAAAATTGTTTATCACCCAAAACGCATACCAACTGTACAAAAAGTATACATGAATTCAATTGATATATCCATAAGTAACGACAAATCCGTTTTGTAGCTGAATCGGAAAGACATTACGTCGATAATTCATCACTGCCGACTCATATTTGCAGTGCACCATTTTTCTATCGAGCCGGTTTATATGCCTAGCTAATCTCACGGCCCTATTATGAAATAAGTAACCCGTATTGAAAAATGTGCAACTAGATAATTGAAGTACCGTAAGATTAAATAAGCACTAAAAAACGCCTATTAGCTTAAAACTGGCGCACATTGATTAAGAATGTTTTCAGAATTATATTTTAATTTCGATTAACAAGTTCTTCTTGCGTTGTATAATTCTTCATCCCCAAAAGCTTTCGTATACCAGCTGTGCAAAAAGCAGATTCAATTGACGTGTTCATAATTAAAGACAAATCAGTTTTGTAGCTGAATCGTGGAGACATTACAAGTCCAACTGTGGTCGATAATTCATCACTGCCGACTCATATTTGCAGTGCACCATTTTTCTATCAAGCTGGTTTATATACCCAGCTAATCTCGCGGACTTGTGATGTAGTAAGCAACCACCATTATAGAATGTTTAATGATCTAATAAAGTACTGTAAGAAAACATCACTGAAAAAAACCACGTAAATTAGCTTAAAATTGAGACACATTGATTAATTACGAATATTGTGAACATTCTATTTTAATTTCGGTTAACACATTCTTTATGCGATTTGAAATTCTTTATCACCCAAAACGCACACCAGCTGTGCAAAAAGCAGTATATGGATTCAAATGACGTGTCTATAATTAACGACAAGTCCGTTTTGTAGCTGAATCGTGGAGACATTACAAGTCCAACTGTGGTCGATAATTCATCACTGCCGACTCATATTTGCAGTGCACCATTTTTCTATCAAGCCGTTTTATATGCCCAGCTAATCTCGCGGCCCCGTGATGGAGTGAGTTTACTCGGCACTCCATTGCGGAGCAATTAATCATCTTGTGTCTAATGAAAGTCGCGGCCGATTGTCAGGACGAAAAGAAACGCCCTTCATAAGCTGGACAGCCTTTGATACGGAGGGACAATTTAGTGGGATCCTCGGCCCTCTAATTACGTTTGATTCTTCCAGAAACTAATGAAAAGGCTAAAACGTGGATTTTGCTACCTTCATTACTGGGACCGGAGCTCCCGAGCGGAATTGGGGAGGCTTGAGGATGTAGAGAGCATCTCTGGCGATCATTTAATAGCAAGAAAAATAAGTATGCCCTAGCGCTATCAGGATATTCCTCGGCGAAAGTTGCTTATTCGTAAACAATTGAATAATAAACATTGTATATTTGATAAAAGAATAGCATATAAAGGTGGGAATTTCGCCTTGACGATTCTTGAACTCGTTTCGAGCTTTTTTTGCAATGTACAGAACTTAAATAATCGTATGAAAGAAACAGCAATTTTAACTACACTGGGTAAAAGAGGTTCTGAGGTAAGCTACAAAGTATGCGTCCGTGGCTGTTTTCTTTCGTGAAAATAGTTTTGATTAATTAAGACTGTGTCTTTATAATTCTTTGATTTAGTTGGTGATTAAAGTTAAATAACTCTGAAAGAAGTAAAGCAACGAAAAAAACCACAAATTACAGTAAAAATACTTACATGTATTAGGACAAAACAGTCTCTTCTTTTGCTTCCTCGAAAGGGAAGGGGGAAGTATTAAATATTGAACATAACAAATAACAGCAAAACATTGAAGTAAACAGAAGATAAACTCTAAAAGACATCGAAGTAGAATTAAAAAGTGCAAAACTGTAAGTTTTAAATTTAGGTAGTTATGGTTTCGATTCCGGATAATACTATCAATAAAAAAAGCAACTATCCAAAAAATCCAATCGCTACTCGAAAACTTTCCTACCGATAGTAAATCAGGCCACTACATTTCCTTTGTAAACGTTCCCTTTATGTACGAAAAGCCTGTCAGACTGATCTTCTAGATCCAAGATTATTTTAGAAATCACGTTGTTTTCGTGATAATGAGATTTTCACTATTATGAATTTCAAACGCTTGACGGTTGACTGGATTTGGTAGTTGCTGCATGACTATTAAAAATATTAAATTAAAATTGATTTATAATTTAAAAATGTCTTTTATTCCGAAATAGGTAACTTCTTATCCACCGCATCCAGGATAATGGCTTAACTATTCCTTAAAGAACTTCAGCAAAGAGCTAAATGCACACTCGCCTATTCTTCATGTCAGATCATAGAATTTGTAATTGAATTTCAATTGCGAGGCCATCTGCCAGCTGTTGCGTGATTCACCAGATCACCTTTGTCTCTCAGATTCGCGCCATATTTTGTCTTACCCTCACCTCCAGTTGGCGTTCCTCTAGATCGGATTACCACCTCTTCCCATCAAATTATCCCTTCCCAATGAGGCAAACGTTTGCACAATGACGCGGCCATGCCAGCAAACAAACACGTGTCGGGGCATCCCTTACAAATCAGTGTCTCTCGGCACGCGTTGGCAGGCCTCACGCAATCAATGCGCCATTACCGGGGCCCGCGCCCGCAGGAAGAATAAAATTCACATTCAATTGGCCTCATCCGGCCCGGTCCGTTCCCTCTGACAGCAGCCGCTCTCCCTGAGGATCCGATAAAAACCAAACTCCCCCCGTCCGCCATCTTTGCACCTCGAGATATCGAACCAACAGAATAGGCAGTGCAGGTGAAACCTCGATTAAACGGTGATCAAGGCAAGACTACCGGAAAATCGAAAATTCCAGATAAAACAGGTACAGTAGAGCCTCATTAAACGGACTATACTCGGTGACTTTAAAATAGGCGCATCCAGTTTAGAAATTTTACGTCGTCTCTATAGAAACTGTACGAAAGAGAACAGCTCCACTCTTTTTTTTTACGCACTACTGTTGAGGCATTTCATTTGTTTTGTGTTTATTAAATTGGGCTTACGCTTTTACTTATACCCCCATGTCTCAATTATTTCTCAACGTTTTGTAACAATAACAAATCTAGTCATACATTAATAAAGCAAAACTTTCTAAGAAAAAGTTGTGCTTTGTCTACGTTGATTTTTCAATAGAATAATAGTTGTCTCACAAAGCCATTTTAACCGTTTGCATTTAACCATTGTTGCAAAAGCTAAGTGGGGGAAAAGTCCATCAGGGGAAAAGTGCGGAGAGTGGGAAATTAATTTTAGTTAGAAACGCCAGCTCTCGTTTCACTAGGTATAATGTGGGAAAATTAATGAAATGTTCGAATTAATGAAAGTTCGGATTAAACAAACTAAACTATAAGTTGTCTCAAATCATAAACAAACTGCTGCACACAGTAAACATTTTATTTTGAATTCGAAGGAATGAAATATAAAACTGCATAAGGGAACAATATAAAATGCAGCCTAAAAGTTTTTATTGCGAAGTCCGGGGTCTGGATAAACGAGGATTTACTGAACTTGAAAATACTGACAGGAGCATGAAGAAACTTGAATTCCGGTCTAAAACATGTACAAAACGCTATAAAGGAGTGATATTTTTAAATATTTTGCTATCATTATGAACAATAGATTTATTGGGGCCGCCGTGGCTTCTGAGGTCATGCAAGGTCATGTGCCCTTCTGATCCCGTTATGACAGTGCCAACGAGCTCTGAACAGAGCAAGAAATCAAGATAGAAACTGAACGTGCTATGAACCACAACGATTTGACGTGAATGTGAAATTGTCATTGAAAATTTTATCTTTGGAATGATTGAACTGCGGAGCAAGTAGCGGTAGCGAGTAGCTCCTTACATCGTGCCTTTGTATCGTTCATTCGGATATTCCACGCTGCTCCTTTGTCTCCCTAAGAAATACACATTTTTTAAATGCCGCTTTTCATTTGAGAATTAAAAAAAAAAGGTATATTTCTCAGAAAAGTTCTTTTCTTTTCTAAAAATGACCAAACCTGGTACGTTTTCTCTGCATCTGAATCCGTTACAGTTTAAGCTGAAACTTTCGTTCAATATTCCACATTAAACAATAGAAACATTTAAAGTTATTATTTTCTTTTCAAAGAGCAATTGGTAAAAACATTTTCTTTTCTGTCTCTGTTTAAAATATCGTTCTAACGTGATTTAAAACTAATATTTTTGAAAAGGCACATGGCATTATTTTTTTTACATTAATTGACCAGTTACTTTTGATGAAATCGGTTATATCGTATTTTCGGAAGTATAGTGCTTTTTTGTTGTCTCTTGAAAAGCGCGATACAATGAGATCTTACTTTATTGCTCACTAGCTGTACCAGCACAGCTGTGCTAGTGCAATAAACTGAAAAAAAAAAAAAAAAAATGAAGCTACGTGAGCGCATGTAAATTTTCCATCCGGCTCCAAAATAAAAAGAACGACTTTGTTTCGTTAATAAAAATATACACACAGAATCTTACCTAGACTCCAAGCATATTCTATGAAGCAATGAGAAAATCCTGATGCAGTGACGACTACTTTCAGCCAAAACTTCTGTTGTCAAAAAGAGATTCATTTCGTTACGCTTAAAATCATTCGAAACTGATATGCTAAGTCTTTTAAAGTTGAAGACAGAAAAATAAACACTTGCAACATCCATTCCGAAAGAAATTGACGATAGAAAACCAATGAATGAATTATAAGTTCTATTCTAATGTAAAGCAATCAAGGTAATATTTTTAATTAAAACTGAGAAAATACAAGCAAACGACATTTATGTTACTAAAAATATTTCGATTTAATTCATTTTCAATGACAGAAGAGTTTTCAACACTGTAAAATCAAGTTTAAAGAAAATGTGTTTAAAAAATACAAAAATAAAGAAATGAAACAATCTAAAGAAATAAAACACATCATCGGCGGTAACAAAACAAAATGTAGTTTCAGTTGAGGAAAGATATGCAATTTCGCCATTATTTTTGATTTTATTCTCAATCAGAATCGTTTGGCTTGCTCAAGGTAAGCCTTGAATTTCAGGATTCTAAAAACAATTGTTGCAGCTCTTCTAATGCTCGTAGAAACTTCGAACTGACATAATTTTTAGCAAAAAATTCCAAGCTTTCGAATGACATAAAATTTGAAAATGTATATAAAATGTTTCTTCGTCCTTTTCTCAAAGGTATGTAAAAAATGAGCTTAAAATTAGAGTAGAAAAAGAACGAAATAGAATTTTTGAAAAAACGCTTCGAGGTACACACCCCCATGTTACAAACTAATTTTCTGCCAGATTTTATGAAAATAGACTGAACGGGTGAAATAGACTGAACGTTTCTGGCGTGACAGACAGACAGCCAGACAGACAGACAGACAGACAGACAGATAGATAGATAGATAGATAGATAGATAGATAGATAGATAGATAGATAGATAGATAGATAGATAGATAGATAGATAGATAGATAGATAGATAGATAGATAGACAGACAGACCCACCGTCAGCTTTATTATTAGGTAGAGATAGAGAAGACAAGAGCTGGAACATCCCAAAAGATGTTCTCAAAACCGTCCTAAAAATGGCGGTCGTGTCGGACTTTACACAGGAGGCTTTTCCCCGGAGACAAAGGGGAGGGAATCCACCCACCCCCCTTGTTCCTTTTCGGAAACCCTTAAAGACAGAAGAGGGGAGGGGGGAATTCGTCCGCAACAGCCTCAGATGCTCATTAATATTTCATGTTGGCTGCTCGGCTAACGATAGATATTGATTCCTGACGACGCATGTTGTCCACGAAATGGCCTTTCTCTTTTCACTACAACCGGGTTCATTTTATATAGACACATATATGTGACTTCTCTTTTACATGCTTTTGAAATTGATGCTTGTGTGAGATAAAAGCACAGTGAAAAGTTGCGCAATATATATGCAAGTGTGCAATGGGAAAACGTAGAATTCGAAAAAATATTCTATGAGCACTTTATTTAGTATTTTTTCATTTTTTAAACGCTATCAAAGTTGGAAAAACTTTAAACTTAGCAGATCTCTAGAATACATCCATTTTTTTCTTTCTTAAAAACAAAAAATATTGCACTAACATTAAATGAGTACGCTGTTTGCTGGAGAGGAAACTACAGGGAGTGCAATTAAAACAATAAAATAAGCAAGCACAATTGGTAAACACTGCAAAAAATTTTAAACACATACCTTTAACAGAAGTTTTAAAAGTTTATAGTTTGCAATTCTGTGCTTATTTAAGCCTTGATTTAAATTCATTAACATTATTAACAATTGACTTTAGAGCTAATATTTAGAAAAGTGTCAATTTGAGTCCCAAGTGAATTTTCACTAGAATTTCAATAACTAGTTAAAAAAATAATTTTCCCCAGAAAGAAGATAAGTTTTGCTTTCATTTCATCTAATAACATCAGAAAAAAAAATTTTTTTCTTCAGGAAATATTGTTTTTATTCATCAAAAATCAGATCGGTAACGTGTCCCAAGTAGCAAAGCTTAGCATGCAAACAGGTCATGCGCACTTTCTAACTTCCCAAAAAAACGCACTTGCACAAAAAACGATTCTATTTTTACCCCTTTGTTAATATTTTACTTCATTTTTGTTTTAATCGATTTCTGATTTTCTAGCCGATGCGAAATAAGCGTGTCCCAAGTTCCGCCGTCAGAGTGGTAACAATAACTTCCGATCTATGTTTAGGCTCCCAAAATCATTTCCTGCACCTATACCACGTGATACTGAGTACCTGGTGGGATGTTTTATCGAATCGTAATTAAAAATTTGCATTTCTGCATCTAAAATTGTAGGTAAGATTTTTTAAAGTGATTTTATAAAATGTGTGTCATTTGAGTCATCAGATCGGTAACACGCTCTAAAATGCGCAGTTTTTATTATTTTAAAAATTATTTTATATATAAGTATAGTCCTTTATTACAAGTGAAAAAACCACGTGTTTGATTTTGGTTTAGTGCGATCGACTCGGAAATAAAAAAAAAACTTTGTCAGTTTGTCAGATCGGTAACAGTCAGAGCGGTAACATTGAAAAACAGCGAATATGTTACAGAACTAACTCACACGTTTCAGAATTATAAAAAGCAAAAATCATAGGTTTTAGCCATATATATTGAATATTTTTGTTCTTAAAAAATGAAAAGCAATGAGTTTTAGTACAATTGCTTCATTTGTGGTTTGTATGACCTAACAATAGAAGTTAGTAAAATAAGAAAAATTGACACTGCAGAAATTAAGTTAATTAATTATTATTATTTTATTTATTTATTTATTTATTTTTTTGGTGCTTCAATTTCTCATAACTTCGCTAAATAACTAGATAATAACTAGCATGCTAAATTTGAATTTCTGATCAAGAAATTAAATTTCCTGCAACTAATTAAAGAAAAGCAAGCAGCAGAGTTGTGTGTTGAAAAAGTTGAAGTTGTGTGTTGTTTCAAAACAAAACAAATGTTTTATTAGCTTGGATTTGGTAATCTCATAATTTATTTTATCTAAAAACCTTATCGCTCATTTTTATTTCCAAGAAATGCTTTTTTATAATGAAATTTGATTTTTTAGCTAATATATATATTTTAATATAATTATCTTAATTCTATGTTAAAAATGCAAGGAAATGATATCATTTTTAGAGATGTTAACGAAGACTGAAAGCATAAACTCAAATATGAAGCTCATATTAACATCAGATCTGTAACACTCATCAGATCTGTAACGGCTTAA
This sequence comes from Uloborus plumipes, assembly GCA_038373865.1. Taxonomy (NCBI): domain Eukaryota; kingdom Metazoa; phylum Arthropoda; class Arachnida; order Araneae; family Uloboridae; genus Uloborus; species Uloborus plumipes. The sequence goes on from JAXGGA010000748.1 coordinate 162,788, forward strand.
AAGTGAGTAATCTAAGGAGGGGGTAAATAACTTCCTTGACCTCCCCCTTTTTATTTTCTTGCATTTAGACCCAATTTAGACTTAGAATCCAATATTAATTTTTTTCTGCAAAAAAATTTTTTTTATCAGAAAACTCCAGCTTTAAATTGGCACTTTTCTAAATATTGGCTCTTTATTCATTCTTGTGTTCAGCAATCGTTAAAAAGCTCGTCCTACTCGACCAAACTGACACACGGACAAAGGATAAGAAAAAGAGTTTTAAAAAAGTTCTACTTCATACTAATAAGATAACCCCATTTGCCCACCATTGCACGCTATATATCGAAAACAAAAGTTGTGTCGTGTGACATATGTTCAACAATAAGACTTGCAATGAAGAGTTAAATTTTCCTTCAATGTGTAGAAAAGATTACTTTTATGATTCAAAATTCAAATTTAGATCTTTTTGGATTTCTTTTTTTCACTTTCAAAAATAGCGGAGATTGATATTAATAGGCATAAACATTCCGTTTCACTAGCTTTTGGATGAAAATCACTCTATGAAAATTCCCGACCATCAAAAGAACTCTGTACTAAATTTGGTAACTATGGGCGATTCTCTGTAAACTCGTCATTTTTCACACGAAATCTGTCCGGGCATGGTTTTTTGAAATGTTTGTATAATTATTTTACTATTGCTCAGAAAATGAATCTATTACTTTGGTTTGAAAGAGGGCCAATTGAAGCTTGTATTTTTCTGATAAATTGTGATAGGGGGTAAGTCCCCCGCCTGGTATAACTAGGCAGGGGACTGTGCCAGGTGACTGTGTTTTTGCTCTTTGTTGCGTAATATCTGCAAAACTATTGGAGCATAATTAGTTACGAGACTACTTATAAATTTAGGCACAAATCGTGGACATAATAACTAATATGTTTCATAATTAAACTAATTGGCATTAATAAAATCACTTCCCAGAGGACTGTTTTCGTAACGATCCTGATGCATACTTTCATCACAAATGTGGCTCTCAAACTAAACAAAGTATCGTTTCAGTACCGTTCTCGGCAATTTCAGCAAATTCACACTGATTGCTTTAAACTTCATGTCAAAAAACATTTGCAAGAGTAACAGATTTTTTCTATTGGAGCTTTGAATTTGACTCAGGGGACTGTTTGAAAAATCTCCGGACAGAATTTACATGACAATTTTAAGTTTAAAAAATAAGTAATTAGACCTTATATCATGAAAAAAAATATAGCTGCATTATTCTATTTTTAGATAATAATTTTCAAATTTATGTAGTGTTGATAGGATTTTTGGAATATTACCTAGAAGTGTTAGACAATACGATTGGGACAGCCAGGGGACTGTGTTTTTAGCACTTAGATAATTTCTAGAAAAAAAAATTAAATTGTTATCGCTCCAAATACAATTGGGCCACCGAGTATTAATACTTTACTCGTATTAAGAGCGATAATTATTTTATTACACTTTATTATTTTTAAAATACTTGGTCCGGACAGCAAATTACCAGTTTATAGAGAATCGCCCATATACACATAAATTTTGAGTGCAGATGTGTTTTAGAATAAAAATTAATGATTTCTTTAGGGTTCTCTTATTGGTTGGATGAAAAATGAAATAGACTTTTTAAACTCTGACCACTTTATTGCAGGGTTGGCAAGGTTTTGGACAGAACGGTAAAAACCACGGTTTAAACCATGGTTTAAACCGTCCTGTCCAAAACCCATGTGTCCAAAACTGTCCTAAACTGTCCAAAACTACATTTTTAGTACAATTTTATATTTTGAACAAATATCAAAAGCACAAAATTATACTTGAAGTTAAGACTTAATTTATTTAATGTAAACATTTAAATATGTACATAAAAACATATAAGATTTTCAGCTGATACTAATCTAATAACAAATTATAATTATTAATGAGATTGGCAATGTCTTTGTCTATGTCTTTTTCATGTTCTTCAACAATTTTTTGATATGCTGGTCTATTGCGAGGAAAACCTTCAATGCAGGTAACTTGGCTTTTCCATTGAGTCTCTCCTGGTAGCTGGGGTTTTACTGAGTTGGGCATTTCTTTTAGCAGGGCACTGGGTGGTGATTTCGAAAATACTTTTGAACCTTTACAATGTTCTTCATTATTTGAGTTGGTGTGATATCTTGTCCTAATAAATTCAAGTAATGTGCATTGCAGCAGTAAACTATTAAGCTGTTATCCTCTTCAAACAACTGCTCTTTTGCTTTTTCCATAACTCGAGCATTATCTGTCACTACAGCTTTTACTTCACAATTGAATTCTGTTTTCGCTGTAGTAATTGCTTTTTGTACAATACTTTTATGATATTCTGCATTTTTTGTGTGTGTAGCAAGTTTTTTCTGTTTAAAAAATGAAGTCGGTATATTGATTAAGTGCTGTGTGTCTCGGATATATTTAATTACATTTTTACAAGTGATTTTTCTTTCTTTAATTTGAAACAATACGTCTTTTCGAGTTTGTCAGATACCACTATTTACGCCCGAGCCATTCATATATATATTGTTAGAAACAAAATACACAGTATTAAAAACAAAAATCAAAAATACAAAAAATTTCTTGAGTAGTGAAAAACATTTTATCATCAGTTTATTATTCTTAAATCTAAGGTTAAAAAAATTATTTGAACATCACTGAAAACATTATTGTAAAGAAACCACAAAAGACTTCAGTTTTACACATTTTGAGTTACAAATGGAGCTGAAATTATCTGCTTCAAGAGTGTTTTTTTGACAGTACTACCAATTCCTATTTTATGAAATTTTTATGCAGTGGTAAATTGTAAATGAGTATATTGTTCATTTTTTAACGTATATTAAAATTACTAATATAATTAAATATTGTCAAATTTTAATTAATTACAACTAATTAACACTAAGAAACTAAGATGTATGCATTATCAATGTTACAGCTAATAGAAATTAGTCAGCTTAAAACCCTTTTGCCATGCTTTAGACAGTTTAAGACACTTTTGGACAGTTTTCGACAGTTTTGGACAGTAAAACCCACCTGTCCTGTCCAAAACCAGTTTTGGACGTCCAAAACCCCAACCCTGCTTTATTGCAATGCCTATGACTCCTGAAGATATATAATAGGGTTGGTTAGGGTAAGTGGGACCCCTTTTGAGAACATTTCGTTTTTGAAGCCTTATACAAAAGTTTTAAAGCAAAGCAGTTTAAACTTGTTGACTTATTTTATCTTGGACATTATTAATAACACAAGTTCAGCATTATTGCTTTAAAAAATGCTTTGAATATCTTTAACTCTCGTATTCTTTAAAAAATGACGCGGGGGACCCAATAACCCCCTGGGAAGGAGTAAGTGGGCCACCCCCAATTCATTCGACAAAAAAAAAAAAAAAATGTGTACCGATAACAATGAAATATATCAGTATGATAGTTTTGGCTGAAAAAATATTTTAACATTGAAAAGTTAAGGGAAAAAAAGTTTTTCGATGCAATAGCGCTTTATGTTTTGAAGAACACAATTTATGTAATGAGCAAATCGAGTCATGAGCTTTTATTTTCGTTCCACATACATCATTATTAATGACAGCAGAACCAAAAACTTCCATGGGTGTGGTAGCGGAAGCAAAAGGAGAGCAAAGCTGTGTTTATCCAATCATTTTATCATATTTTCCCGCTAAATAAGGAACTAGAAGATGAGCATCGATTTATCTTGCGATTGTAAAAGTTGCATCATTAATGGTAAAATTGTGCCTTTACCTTTGAAAAAGATTATTCCGTTGATGGTAACTATGAAAATGTTTTTTGTTGTTTTTTTTTTAATAAATACTCGTTGTTCTGCTTGGTAATAATTCTGAAAAATGAGGAATTTCTAAGTAAGTGATCAAAACACAGATTGGATATATTCAAATGCGTCACTACCTTACGTATCGTCACAAGTACACCGCGCGTGTGAGAAGCTTAGTACTTCGAAAATTTTCCTAGAACACCATAAAATTTTAAATATAAATGTTAAAAATTTATTTTTCTGACAAGTTCAAGTTTTTCTAATCAAGGATTGAAAGCCAGTCTTTTAAACATTGTCCCCTCCCGCTCCAATTTCTATGCTAATTACTGGTTACTGGTTACTTACTCCGTGATTCTAAAAGCTATAATTTTGCATACATTTCAGTCTAGCTTTTCAGATTTTTTATGCAAAATAAACATAGTATCTTGAATCGTAATATTTTAAAAGTTATACCATAATATATGAAGTAATCATCAAAAAATACGCTTTCTACTGCAGTGGGTTATAGTTTCACACACCTTCGGTGGTGAACTTATGGGGTTTCGCCCTCTTTGCTTTCTGCGACCGTATATTAATTAATGAGCAGTACATTAATTTTTAGAGCAGAGCACCATTAGAGCCCATTTATTACCAATTCACCGCATGCCTCTAACTCAAACTACTCAAAAATTGAATCACTTCCGCTTCAAGCAGAAGAAAAGAGAAATTATATAAGCCATAACTTTGTATAGGGGCAATTCCACTGCTACGGAAGTATACCTAACGATGAAACTTTAAACGCCCATAGTTACAATTCGGTTATACAAAATTCTGCAAATTTTTTTTCTCTCGTATAATTTGAAGTTATTTCTGCTACATATCCTACATTTTTGTGCGGACTCCTTGAGGAGCAAAAATAACCATAATGTTAAAGTTTGATTCTTACGTCAGTTCCGGTGGCATTGCCCACAGACGTGGGATGACAGCAGAGAAGAAGATCCAAGGGGAGAATTTGGTAGGTTGCCACTTGCCTTTCTTCGGAGTCGAAGAAATGTACGTTTGAATTACGCATTAACTAATATATCCGCTAATTAAAGTCGCACAATTATGAGATAAAGCGGAATAACTTAATCGGAAACGTTTCAAATTTATCGGTACCATGTTCGACTCTCGACTCTTAATCACTGTCGAGAAGATGAGGGCATCTGACAGATAGACCGTCAGACACAAGCGAGCACAGAATTTTCGCACTTGCACCAGTTTACTTCGAACTGTGCATCTGTGTGTAAACACAACTTTTATACACTTGCTCCAAACATTTTCATTCCCATCAGCTTGACAGCAGTACAATGAAATCCAATAACCTGTAAATAAGCCAGGTAGAAAAACATACTCCATATCATGCTCAAGTTAGCTAATACCATTTGGCAATTTCTTTTCAGTTGTGCACAATAAGTAAATCTTATCAATCTCATGTACTTTTGCCATTACACGGGTCCATCCAGACCTTAAGAAATTGGCACACAAAAAGGAAGAATCAAACAAAAGAGCCTCTTCTCCAAAGCATCCCCCATTAATTCTTTTCTATATTTAAGTGTTTGACGACAGGGGAACGGAAGGAAATTATTGATGGCCACATCGATGTCTTTGGTAAGCTTGTTATCGTTACGATTCCAGAATGAAAAGCCAACAAACGTACGTATCGATATTTGCACTGGAGGCACATCGATATGCTTGCTCAGGGTGGATGAAAATATAAACTTCTTTGTATAGACCGTCAGAGCTTGAAGAATAGTTTTTTGCCAGGTAATTACTAAGTGTTGTGGTTTTAATTTTATTGGGTATCAAACTTTACTTGAAGCAATTTGTTGTCTTTGATGTTCTTAATCTTGATTGATTTAGTTTATTAGTTTCGATCTTATTAGAAAAAAAACATTAATGTTTACCAATAAACAGCTAATAGGTACCTTTATAGTATCATAAATTTAAGAATTGTAAATATTAATGTAGTATTAAAGTTGTAAGTATTAGATTTAAAATATACGTTTTTTTAAGGAGCAATGACGAATTGCTATTTATTTTCGTTCTGAGCAATGACGAATTGTTATTTAGTTTGATTTTCGGGTGAATTTCAGAAAAAAAGTGGATAGGACACAAATTTTAAAAACTAATATTTTGTTACTTGCCACATATCATTTTCTTCAGAAATATACAGCATGTCAAACTTTTTGGAGGTTACTGTGACTTCCGGTGACCTCTCAGTTGGCGCCCTTGAATGACAAGTATGCTAGGCCAATTACAGAGCCTGAATTCAAAAGTGATCGAAATATTGGCAAACACCGATTTAAGAAAAAACTGATAGGCAACTGACGAGCGAATATTAAATTCGATTTCGGATGTTGTGATGAAAAGTTATAAAATAGTAAATCTAATGTCTTTTATAGCTTTCGAGTTCAATGTTCTTCTCCTGACGGCTTGAGAATTTTGGTTGTCATTGTTTGAATGACGGTGAACTATTTTATGCCTTCATTCAGAAGTCTATAATTTGACTGACTGCGATCCCCTTCGAGATCACAAGTAGCCATGGTTGAGGACAAAGCTAACTTAGCTCCCACAATGCTGTGATCATGTTTTTTGTATCTTTAACAGCGCTGGCAGATGAGCTTTGCCCCAAAGAAAGAAACCTTTTGAGTCCTTTTGACTTAAAATTAAAACCTCACTATGGTCGACTTTCGAACCGTATGTGTTCTCTCCCGTTGCTATAATTCCTCTCCTCTACCTTCACGAGGAGGTGAGTTGCTAGCCAAAATGAATAAACAAAGAAAAGTCACTAAAACAATGCATCGGAAATCGCTTTGGGATTACTCTTCAAATGTTATCCGATCAATTTAACAAGCTTAACACTGCTAGGTGAGAATTACTCGAAATACTTTTTCCGAGGCAGCAACATTAGAAGTATTCCATCAATTGCTTCCAGAAGAAGCTCCAAATTGCGCTGGCATTTAAATTAATCTCTTTCTAAAACTTCGAGAAGGGAAAAGAGCCAATGCAATAAACACAACCGAAGCCTTCCGACAAGGCAGTAAATACGTTTATCCCGAAGCTCTGGAATTCCCTTGAAACTCAATTTAGCGAGCCTTTAATTCTACCGATACCACAAGACTTATTTTTGCTTTGTTTTCCCCTTTTCCGCTTAAATTCCGTCCCACTCCGAGGAACCGTTTACCACGTTAATTCGTTTTTAACGTTTTTTCAGTGTCCTCTCTCCTCCTTTGCCCAAACTAAATTCGATGGGACCAACAAAGTTTGTGGAGCGGTATAGTTTTCTGTGCAACGATTATTCGCCGTTCGCCCTTTTGCGGGGGGTGAGTGTTTTGTTTGATTTTTCGAGTAACCGGTAACTGTCCGATTGTGTAACGAAGTATTTAAGTATTTGCTTAAAAGCCGAACTCGATTATTTGGGGGAGAGAGGAGCTCCAGACGTCTCAGCGATGCGTAGGGAGGACGCATCACAGGAATCACAGGGAGGAGGAATCACAAAAGGAGATGTTTTTGTGTTGGGGAAGATTGACGCAACTTTCTATTCTTGATCGCTTGTTTTATTCGATTAGTCTTCGACTTAATCTATCGATTACCATTAAAACAAGCTAAAAGTGTGTCTTGCTTTTTCCGGACGATTACACAAAATGGAGATAGGACATTGGCTGGTTGATTACCGTACTTTTATATCTAATTAAGCATGACCTAAGTGAAAAACGTCCATTTGGTTTACAAGTCAGACGTCAATATATGTTGCCGAAGTCTAAAAGAGAGATTAATCTCTGTTTCTGGAACATTTTAATGCTCTGCTCTTTTCCGATAGAAGTAGTCTGTACTGAACTAGTTCTTTCCAATAACAGAAGATATCGGAAAAATCGTGAATTGATTTGAACAGTATTTTAGAGGCAAATTGACATAATGTCAAATACATAGGAAGAATCTGAACAAGACAGTAAAATTTCACTAGATGATAGAAAACATCCAAATAAGCAAGAATCTTCTTCTTTTCTCCTATTAAAATCTGTTCGCGTCTGTCTGTCTGACGACTGAACTCCTCAAAAACCGTTGGGAGTACAGACTCGATCAAGGTACCATTCAATTCTACATTTTCTTTTCTGAACAAAATGACCAATATCGTAGTTGTGCGGTTTTAATTAGTAAAGATATCAATTAATAAGTTTTTTTCCCTACTAGAAGGACACTGGTTCTTGATGGAAGTACTTATAAGAAGGAGAAACTTATATGTGATGGAATGTTTTATTAAATTAGTTATTATTCATTAATACCGCGTTATTATAATTAATACATATTAATTAACATGTATAAGAAAGGTTTTAACAGCAATTACATGGCATGATACGCGTAGAATAACTTTATTACTCGAAAGTTATTATGGTTCGCGGATCTGTAGATTACACATGCTTATTTTTTGATGTGATTTATTTGAGTCATATCTGTTGCTTTAAAGTAGGCGCGTCAAAGTTACAAATTTAGCTTTGTCTCCATAGAAACTGCTGAGGCAATTCATTTATTTCAGGTTCATCGAGGTAAGTTTCCAAAGAGATGACACAAAATTTGTGACCTAGTTGCGCCTTTTTTAAAGAAACAGATTATAGTTTGATTGCAAAATAATATTTAGCTAATTATTTGCATTTGAAAATTATTATTATTTATTTATTTATTTACTTTTTGCCGTTTAGTATATCTTTTTCATCGCAAACATAGATTATTAAAAAGTTAACTATTCAAAAGTAACTTTTAGCCTTTTTGAATTTACATGGACAAAAAAATAAAATTTCTTTAAATGTTCCTTTACTGCCAAATGATAAAAGAATGAACTTAGAAAGAAAAATAAAATCAAAAATATACGCAAATAAAATGAACGAGGAAAAAAACTCTTCTTTATGACTTCAAAATAAAAGATTCGAAGTTTTTAAACACACTTTCATTACATTAATATTTAATATGGAAATAAAAATTTCCAAATAATCAGAACCTGGTATATATTTTCCACCTCAATAAAAATACATAATGCAATTGCGTTGCAAAAACTTAAATATCCGTTATTTTGCTGGAAGACAAACGTAATCTTTCGAGTCCCTTGTGCGAGACAAGAGGCAAAAATGGCATCGCATTAGAATTCGAGACTCTTATTATCTTAAATTAAGCCACACAACTTACCACATAATGCGTTAAAATGCTTATAGAATTATGCTTCGTATTTCTCCATCTAATATTGCCCAGTCTGTTGGGATACTTAACGGCAGGTTTAATCACATAACAAGAAACTTTGTGACAGGGAAGGAAATCTCCAGACACTTGTAAAGTATTCAAAAGTCAGGCAGAGGTACGATAATCTACAAAACAAGATTATACCAGAAAGAGGCAGGAGGAACGACCCTCCCAAGAGAACATCGCGACTTTTTTTTTCCTTCTTAAAAATATCCTCTTTCGACTAGCGCGACAGGCAAGAAGAGGAAAGTTTTCTTACATCGAAGTAAACTTTAAATAATAAATATCAAACTAAATTTGTATGAGGCAGAGAATTTAGGGCCACATAAAATAAAGAAGTGTTTAACAGCGCTGCTGTAGGCAGTCGAAATGCGTTTATAGGTATCACTGAGATCGTCTGCAATTCTATGTTGCCATTAGAAGCATAAATTTTTCATTCACCGGAGCAGGCGAGTCAGTTACGTTTCAGATCTGGCAACGTTATTTATTATGCGACTTCAACCTGTTTGCTGTCGAATAACTGAGAATTTTCAGTAGAGATGTTCGATGAAGAAGTAAGATTTCAAGAAAAGGAGAAAGAGAGAGAAGAAAAAAAAAATCGCTTTGCATGAATTTCACCTGAGAAGCGTATTAATATTTACAGCTGTACGCCTTAGATGCAACAAAGTTTGTCTTTTGAAAAGTTCAGAAAATTTTATAAGTGTTACTAGAAAAGAGATGTACTGCTGGATTTATGTAGGCGACTCTTTTTCGTCGAAGGAAAACGAAATCCTCAGGTTCAAAGGCGCATTTCAAAGGCAAGAATGAGAGCAAAAGTTATGGAAAAAAACAACTCAGCTCCTCTCTTCAAACGCACCTGATAATCCCCCAAGGAAGATTCCCCGTTTCGAAGAAATTTATGCAATTGTGCAGACATTAATGCAGATTTTGAAGAGGCTGCAAAGTTGGAGAAACTTTAGCGACAAAGGGAAGTAAAAATTAAGATGATACCTGCGTACACGATCCGAGCGACGCACAAAATATATGCCGTGCTTTAAACTTTGTGCCTTTGAAGGTATTTCTTGCACAAGCAACGATGATTAAGACTAAATATAAACAAGTCTGTAAGTGCTTTGTCTCACTGAAAATTTCGCACAGAATGCAAATTTTTTTCCTGTCGACTTTTTCTCACGCGAGTTCTGTGAAAGGACAAATTGTTTTTCTTGCCTAAACGAAAGATAACAAGACGTGGATGAAAAAATACTTCTTAGGCACGTTCCGTGAAATTAAAAACTTAGCCTTTTCTCAGGCTAGAAAAATGGAGTAATGAAAGATAGTTTTGTAATAAAACTAAAACCTTTTTAAATGCTTCTTGAGCAATTCTCTTTACCTTAGATAATCTAATTATACTTTTCATGTTACAAAGTAAAGGTATGAATGAAAAATTTAATTTTCTTCAATTTGATTTCTTTTGTGACATCTAAGGAGAGTTAGTGTTTAAGCATTTCTTAGCTATGAGATTAAAAGACACAATAAATTCATTGCGAAACTTTTTTCTGAAACAAGTTTTAAAGAGTATTTGCTTTAAGAAAGCATACGCTATATATATTTACATAAAATGGGGAGAAAATGTCTCAAAAAGTTTGAATAAATTGCTTTGCAACAGGCTTCAATTGACGTTGCTTTAAATTAAATAAATAAAACATGGAAACTATTTCTTCCCATTATGTGTTCTGCAGAAAATTGTAAATATAATTTGCAAAGAAATGTCGATTGATGTATGCAAGAAGTGACCACCCATATACCACGTCAAAGATCAAGATCACAAGCAATACACCAACGTACTGGATTCGATAACCTCAGACAACAGAATCGGCGTTTGCCTAGGCATATGGAGCTGTAACATACTGCATTTTACCTAATCTGTTGCCTTCATTTTGGAGTCGAGCAGCGAGCAGCACCATTGTTTGCACCCGTTTACTGGATTTGTAAATTAATTTTGTCTATCAGTTTGAAGGTAATCATAGCTTCAATGGAAGGACATCTGCCTTCATCTCGGTTACTGACAATTCCAGTTTGACGAGTTTATAACAAATACAAAACTGCAGTATCAGGATGTGATGACAGGGCTGTTGGCGCATTGCTCATGTATTGACATAAATTCTCGATTATCCGCGAGGGTCTCAGGAAAGAAACAAACACAATAAAATGATTTTTTCGAAAAAGCACGCTTTTAAATTGGGCCCACCGCACTCTTGGGTAACATTTCTTACCCAAGAGTGCGGTGCACTTTAGAGATGAGCCGGGCTTGGCCCGAGACCGAAAGCCCGAGCCCGAACCCGAGCCCGAGACGGACTCGGGCCCTTTAACTTCAAGCAACTTTCGGGCTCGGGCGGGCTCGGGCTCGATCTCATATTAAGATCGTCAGTTTTTATACAAATACAACGCTCACGGAATAAAATATTGGGATACTTAAAGAGCGTGAGAACAGTTTTTCTTAATGGGAGCAATAATAATAATAATAATAATTCAAAAAGATAGCACCCACTTATAATATATTTGCGATTGCTATTACGATATACCATATGGCAGTGCATCCCAAGTGGAAATTAAAAATATACATTGATGTTTGATACACTCGGGCTCGGGCCGGGTCGGGCTCAAAACAAGACAATATCACTCGGGCTCGGGCGGGCTCGGATTAAAAATTCTCGGGTTTGGGCGGGCTCGGGCCTTCAAAAGTGAGCCCGAACTCATCTCTAGTGCACTTCATCCAATGAATTATTTTACTTGAACGTTATCGTAAGTAACACTTCTTTATAGATTTTGTATGCTTGAGAAATTGAAATACAAATAATTTTTTATGCTGCACCTCTCGTCACTGTTTGTACATATTACGTTTTAAGTGTAATGCAATTATATTTAGGCAATTGACATTTTGTATTTTCTTTACCCCTTATTTTATGCTTTTTTCGGATTATCCATGATTTTCGTTATCCGCGATACCCGTGCCACCCATTCTGCAGCGCGTTATGTTAAAACATATTCAACTTTTGTATACGTATTATGAGGAAGAGAGACATCTTGTAGCTAGTGACTTTAGATGTTATTAACGTTGATCGCATATATTAATCGCAATGTAGCATATAGAGGCTTGTCACTCTTCTTCAGACAGTCCACCACCATTTTGACAAGTTATTCCAAGTACAGCAGAAAACGTGTTCTAATCACCACTTCCCTGCCCTTTTTCTCCCATCTTGGTCAAAAGTGGGCAAGGAAACTATTATTTGAGATTTAATATCGCCTAAAACGCACGCGACATTATGGTTAATGCCTCGAATGCATTCAATTTTAACCATGAATACGGCAGATTACCCCTCGCTCGCAATTGCTGGAACTCCCATTTAAAGCAACGGAAAACGCAATGCCTCAATCAATCTACACTAATAATCCCAACGTTAATTGAATTGCGAAGATAGTGGGACGCATATTGCATTGAACGGGTTGATTTAGATCTACTCAGAAATATCACAAGTGGTTGCCGCTGATTTATATTACGGCGAAACCTAACTGGATTTCGGAATTTTATAGTGTTCATGCCGAATCCTGCGGATTATGGTTGTAATTCGATGTTTGGGTCAACATTAATCGTATTCTTCATCAGGTATTGCAAGAAAAATAATTAGTACAGTGCATACTCGTTGATCCGGACTCTATTAAATTGGACTTCGCTTAATTCGGTCTGTCTGTCCATGAAAGCCGCTACTGGCACCTTGCGCACAGTTCCACTTAAAAAAGGGTAGATGGGTTGTGGGGGATAACTTTCCGAAGTTTTCAATTTAAAACTTGCATTTGCTATATCCTTTTGACAAATTCAACTAAACTATGAGTTTGAAATTAGCATCGTTCCGCGTTGCTTGATACGATTCAAAAGGCTTCTTATTATTATTCCCCTTATTGTTATCTTACCTAACACCCCTATTTGGGTAAGATCTGAAAAGACCTGGCGCATGCGTAAATGCGCGGACGGTTTTACCGAAGAAGATCAGACAGGAAACCTACATGTTGAGCAAATAAAAGGCTGAGTGGTCGAGTGGTCAGGGTTGCCAGATTTAAGAACTGTGAATACGGGACAGGCTCTTGGGGGGGGGGGGGGGGGGGATTGAGAAATAAAGTCTAAAGGTTGAATTTTTACAACCTTGAATTTAATATTAAATGTTTCTTACAAATATAAATGAAGGAAAGAATACACGATCATATGAATTAAAACTTATAATAAAACTTTTTACCATTGCATTGTTATTTTTCGTCATGAATATTAAAGGTTTAACACTAATGATTGAGAAAACTCGTATTTCCCTGTTATTCACCCCCTTTTTCCTGACGCCCGTCATTTCAAATTTTGCCGGTGGGGGAGGGGGAGGGCAAAAGGTAAATCATACCAAATTTCAATGTAAGTTATTCAAAAAAAAAAAAAGCAAAAGTCACGCTCACTTATATGTAAATACAGTGAACTCTCACTTATGCGCCGACCAAAGAAACCAACAGAAAAAGGTGCATAAGTGAGAGACACGTATAAGTGTACAAGCCTATTTAAAGGACTAAAACGTAACATAGGTTTTAATGAAAGAATGAATGAGAATGTTTCTATAGAGAAGGGACATATTACTACGGTTTGGCAATTATTCTAACGTAACTACAATAATAAAGTGAAAACAAAAATTGTCACATACCTAATTACAAACTGTTCCCTTTCAAACGATGCATAATAAATAATTGTCCCTCTCCGTACTCTAGTTCATGTGGAAAAAATGACTACCGTGAGCAATAAAGGCGAAAGATTAAAGAGAAAAGTGAAGAAAAATGCTTATTTTTTAAAGAAAGTAAATGAAATGTTTCACATTTTAGTGAAAATTCGGCGTATAAGTGAAATATTTATCTTTAGAGCGACGTATAAACGAATGCTACTATTATTATTTTGCTATGGAATGTGCTGGAACCATTCAAAATCGTCATATAAGTGAAAAGGCGCATAAATGAGGCGGCGTATAAGTGAGAGTTCACTGTACATTAATTTCCTAAAACCAGGGGGAGGCCATTGACCACCCGTCCAGTACCAAATGACGGGCCTGTCTTGGCGTGAAAGATATAATAGTCGCTTCTACTGATGACTCTTGTTTAGTATGTACTTTTTCAAAAAAGCTAGACTCACCAGTGGGGAAATTTGCTTGCAAAATAATTTTAATGAGTCATTAACAAAAATTTTAATTACAATTGAGTAGACATAGAATTAAACCTTTCTACTTGAACTATAAAAAGTTAACCGAAAACAAATTAAAAAAAATCAATATTCAATATGTTTTGGGGGAAAACTACAGTTTTTTCAATATTATAACATAATAATTATTCTTACATAACGTCAGAAAATTTCTTTTTTTAAAATCATATTTGCAACTGGATTTCACTGCTGCAATTATTCTTTCTAACTTTTAATGGTTTTAGGATTTCCATAAAGTTCACTGTAATTTATATTTCTGTCACTCATAGTAAAAATTCTGTGTCTTCATGTTTTTAAAACGCGTATTTGTTTGCTAAATGGAATTACATTTAGTTACATCTTTTAGTATAAAAGCGAAGCGAATCAAATTTCGAAAGATTGAAATTGATTGATTCAAAAAATCTAGTGACAAATACTAGCTGAACACATATATTACTTTTATAATTGAAAACTTGAGAAAGTCTTTTAATATAACAAGCATAAGGAATAGTAAAATCCCTTACAAGGAGATACACCACTTTTACAAAGAACGTCTGTTGAATTGATTGTCACAATAATTTCTGCTCTAAATGAATAGAGTACACTAACATTACTTCAGAACAGGACAATATTACAATTTAATCTATTTTCTTATCACTCTATTGACCTTTTTTTGTTTTACTTCATTTTTTTCCCGAAAGTAATGTTTCGTTTTGTAAAATGCTGCTTCTAGCCAGAATACGGGACTTTAGCCGTCCCGTATCAAGGTTCCCCGGGATGCGGGACAATATTTCAAAAAACGAGACTGTCCCTTGAAATCCGGGACGTCTGGCAACCCTGGCTGCGGTGGCCCGATCGATAAGGCATTGGACTCGTAACCTGAGGGTTACGATTTCTAGCCTATTAAAGATCCATCGTCGTCACTAATGGTGGCTGGGGGACGTTAAAAATGTTCGTGGTCACCAATTCCTTCTGGTGAAACTATACCTCTGGGGGTGCTGGACCAGGGGTTTGAGCGGCTCCTGCTCTGGATCAAAAGAACAGAGCGCTCTTCAAGGGCAAATAAAAACCAATTAAACCATGTGTTGTGGTAGGGTACGGGGAACCCTGGAGTGGTAAGTGTAATTTTTAGGCGTATTTGTAATGGATCAACGTGTAATTTTCTCTTATGTAGTATTGTATTTCATTCTCTGGAATTAAAAACATAACTTTTACTATGTGAAGAAGTTTGTTTATGTATTAACTTGGCTCTATTTGTCTCCGTGGCTCAGTGGTAGCGTTTTACGCTTCCACACCGCCGATAAGAGTTCGATTCCCAGGTTGGACACAGTTACTCAGCCTTAATCAGCCTCAATAAAATGAGTACAGATATAGGCGTAGCGTGACCAAAAGATTTTGGGGGCACAGGCCTCAAATTTTAGGAGTGCAGGTATAGCCTCTGCACCCCCTCCCCAGATTTTTTTTGTGACAGAAGAAATCACTCTTACTTTTCCAATGAATTGTACTCACGATTAATTCAATTTTTTTTCTCAGTAACCAATTAGCACCAGATCAGACTGAACCGGGTTCTTAGCTGTTGCAGGTCCCTTCTTTAATCCGGACAACTTTGGTAGCAAAATCGACTATTTTTTTACTTTGTGTGTCTTATAGCTGATAACAGTCTCCCTTGTTTTTTCTCGTTTCTTTAATGCTTCCTCTGTCATTTCCTTTTTTTTTGGATTGACCTTGTAGCGTTATGGGTATCAGAAAAGTAATGCAATGGTTTTTTTTACGTGGGGTGTAGAGTAGCCTATCCTCAATTTCAGGAGGTCCGGGGGCTCTCCTCCGGAAGAAATTTTGTAAAATAAATATCAAAATTTGCATTTTGAGTCCTTATATGTGGTACTTAAGATGGTAAAATATGAGAAAGAGAAGCAATTAAAAACGCTTTAAAAGTTATACATTCGGTCAAAATAAAAATGGTTTGTGGTTTGACAAATCATTGCATTAATCGACAAGGAATTCGACCAAGAGAAGAAAAATTGCAATATCTGAATATTTGCTGAAATATGGCATATTTAACGAAGTTAGTTTTAGAGTAAAATTGAAAACCCCATGTGATACAGCAGTAAGGAACACTGCCTTTGATTCCAGTGACCGAACTCTGTATCCAATATGGGAAGAAATCGATCACTCTTTCCAAAGAAAAGAAAGAGTGAAAAAAAGCAATGGACGAAAAAAACAGTTAGACAAATCGCATTCATTAAAATTATGAAAACACGGTTAAAGCAAAAATTGTAAACAAAACGACATAAATTGAAATTGAAGGTTAAAAAAAGTATTAAAAAATAAATAAAATCTGAAATAAATACATTTGCTCAATTTTTACGAATTATCAATCTAGAAAAGTCATATTACAATGACAAAAGTTGAAAAGATTCAAAAGTAAGTTTTGAAAAAAAAAATATATATATACGTTCCGAATCACTTAGTCATACCTTTTTAAGTAAAGAGTTTATCAATCAAGTTTCAGACAAGAACTATGCATTCAGATTATCTACTTCTACACAAATTGTGCAATTTAAATTTGCGTTTAGGGAGGAATAAGTGATGTAGTTTGCTTTATTATCATGAAAATAGTACTTTCAAGTTTAAATTATTTTCTTGTGTAGTAAGTAGTTACGGTATACGCCCAAAATGTCGCGGCCGAAATGTCGTGGGCCAAAATGTCGCGGCCAAAATGTCGCTGGGAAAAAATGTCGCGGGCCAAAATGTCGCGGGTCAAAATGTCGCCGGTCCAAAATGTCGCCGGGCCAAAATGTCGCGGTCTAAAATGTCGCTGGTCAAAATGTCGCCGGTCCAAAATGTCGCCGGGCCAAAATGTCGCGGTCTAAAATGTCGCTGGTCAAAATGTCGCCGGTCCAAAATGTCGCGGTCCAAAATGTCGCGAGCAAAAATGTCGAAGGTCCAAAATGTCGTGGGCCAAAATGTCGCCGGTCCAAAATGTCGTGTGTCCGAAATGTCGCCGGTCCAAAATGTCGCGTGTCCGAAATGTCGCCGGTCAAAAATGTCGCGTGTCCAAAATGTCGCCGGTCAAAAATGTCGCGTGTTCAAAATGTCGTCGGTCAAAAATGTCGCGTGTCCAAAATGTCGCCGGTCAAAAATGTCGCGGGCAAAAATGTCGCCAGTTCAAATGTCGTCAGACAAAAATGTAGAAGATCCGACATTGATAGTACCAAAAATTAAATTATATGAAAAGGCTTTTTTACACCAAATTAGCAAAAGATTGCTAATTGCTGTTGATGAACGTGTGCGTTAATGATAGAATGGACTAAAATTTTTGAAAAATACTAAAAAAAAAAAAACCCTTTCGGCTTGTAACCGTTTCGAGCGTTTTCCAAGAAACAAATAGTTATCAAACAAGCGTCCGTTATTTATTTACAATAGCTTATTTCACCGTGACTCGCTATCTACCAACTTAAAAACGAATAGATTAGCAGCTCAAGCCAAGTTTAATTGATATCGAAAGGAAAATTTATGTGTTAAAAAAGAAGTTGAAGAAATGTGAAATGAATAAGACAGATATACAATGTTTGACATTTGTTTTTGTTAAAATTTCTTACATGATCGAAAGCAAGTCTATATAATTTAAATGATAGAGGTGTTTTTATTTTCTTCTTCATAAAATGTGTAAAAGAAAGTATTGGATCAGTGAAAAATTGTCAATTTGGAAGAATTTACACGTTCTGATGTGTGCTGAATTCAATTTTATCGTTTATTTTTTTTGGGGCGACTCTACCACAAAACTTACTGCGTAAATTGGAATGAAATTCGGTACATACATATACCAACGAATATGTGGTTCAGTGCTGATTGGTTTTTGCCGCTAGTTCTTCCAAGTTTTTACATGCAAGAATGTAATGGAACGTTTTCAGCATAGCGTGATTACTATGTCTGAAGAAGGTTCAGACGAAATCAAATAAAAATTGGCCCATAAGAAGCCTTCAGAAGATACGCCACATCATCGAGGAAGCAGAGCAATTGAACTTTTTATTTTTCATTATTTGTGAGTGATGTATATCAAGAAGTAATGCAAGTATTCAGACAAAATTTTGTTTGTAGAAGAATCTTAAAGGTAGAGATGCTTATTCATTTCTGGCGTTAATCAGCTCAGACATAGTACTGTACCTTCGTTACAATCAGTATTTAAATGTGGAGTTGAATATAATACCATTTTTTCTCTTGAAATTTCACCTCCCCTTCCACCACTTAGTTGTTACAAAGAAAGCAATAATTACATGAACTAATTTGATTTCAAACGTCCCCAATAACTCTTAAAGAAAATGTTCTAGAAGAAAATTGCCGGCTACGCGGTGATTAAACGGTATTCCGTTTTTGCAAAAGGCAAAAAAAAAGCCTTTACAGCAAATTTATTTGTTTAATTTCTTTGTGTGAAAAAAAGAAATAATCCTAAATATACTTTAAAAAAAACTAAAAAATACGCTTTTAGAGTAAATCAAATTCAAAAGAAGATTTTGAAAACTGTTGAATATCCGCTAAGTTTACTTGCACTTATAATATGCATTTTGTGGACGATCGATGCCCTACTCAGAACTAATGGCAAATGCACTTATTATGCATCAACATGCAATATAGTTTAGCCTTTAGTAATAATAATGGTTTTTAACATATTACTTTTACGTTTGTAAAGAACGTGAATTTTATCTTTGACTCACAAGGGGACCTTACAGGTTATCACTCACCGATTTTGATGAGTTTTATATATTATGTAGAGGGACCCACCCTAAGTATTTTAGCAAAAATATATTCCTCAATGCGCCTTAGTTTTTGAGATATAACGATCCAAAGTTCAGCTCGAAGTTGTTACAGAGGTACGGTTGAGCAGTGGGCACAACAGCGGCCGTAGCCCAGTGAGCAAGGTCCCCCACTCCGACCGCTGGAGGTCTGGGGATCGAGTCCCGTGAATTAACAATATTAAAAATTGAAAAAAAAAATTATTTTCTAAATGAATAAATAAATAAAATAAAAATGAATAATTAAACGATTTTCCATTAACTATCGAATTTTTTTCGATATTAAAGAAAAAAAAAATACGTCACGGGACTCGATCCCCAGACCTCCAGCGGTCGAAGTGGGGGACCTTGCTCACTGGGCTACGGCCGCTGTTGTGACCACTGCTCAACCGTACCTCTATAATAACTTCGAGCTGAACTTTGGATCGTTATATCTCGGAAACTAAGGCGCATTGGGGCATATCCTTTTGCTAAAATACTTAGGGTGGGTCCCTCTACATAATATATAAAACTCATCAAAATCGGTGAGTGACAACCTGTAAGGTCCCCTTGTCAGAGTTACATACCTACAAACAAACAAACAAAAAACAAACAAACCCACATGTGAAACTAATAAAAGCGTATTAAAAAGGAAGAAATTTAGCGTCCCTGGGCCCTAAGTACAGCCCTGAATAAACTATGGCATTATTTTGGTACTTAAATAATTTAAGCGTTAGAAGAAATCAATTTAGTTACATTTTTGTTAATAAATTAAGCTAATTTTCTAAACTGTTACGTTTAAAAAAAGTTACTAAACAGGTGTATTTATCATATCGTGATAAGCTTATTAGTAAAATTGAGCTACATAATTAAGCTGCATTGAATTTGTGAATTGCTGGAAACATTAAATCTGTACTATGCACTTAGTGTCATTTAGGAACGGCTATATTTTGGACTGGAAACATTTTGGACCGGCGGCCTTTCGGACCGGCGTTATTTTGGACCGGCGACATTTTGGCCCGGCGACCTTTTTGACCGGCGACATTTTGGCCCGGCGACCTTTTTGACCGGCGACATTTTGGCCCGGCGACATTTTGGACTGGCGACATTTTGGCCCGGCGACATTTTGGACTGGCGACATTTTGGACCGGCGACATTCTGGCCCGGCGACATTTTTGACCGGCGACATTTTGGCCCGGCGACATTTTTGACCGGCGACATTTTGGCCCGGCGACATTTTTGACCGGCGACATTCTGGCCCGGCGACATTTTGGCCCGCGACATTTTGGGCAGACGATATTTTGGACCGGCGACATTTTGGCCCGCGACATTTTAGCCCGCGACATTTCGGCTCGGCGACATTTTGGACCGGCGACATTTTGGCCCGCGACATTTTAGCCCGCGACATTTTGGCTCGGCGACATTTTGGACCGGCGACATTTTGGCCCGCGACATTTTAGCCCGCGACATTTTGGCTCGGCGACATTTTTGCCGCGACATTTTGGCCCGCGACATTTCGGCCGCGACATTTTGACCCCAAACCCCCTCTGTGGCTTTGCATTTATCATTAATGGCATTCCTAAGGACTGTTTTAGACAAAAAAAACAAATTTTCAGAATAATCCTTCTGATAATTTTCATCCCAATTTCGAAAAAACTCAGGCGCCAAAAATTGAAATTTTTAACATAAGGCCTATATTACTCCGTTCTCCCCCCCCCCCCCACACCATACAAGGGGTAAAATACTTGAATTTAAAAAATGACAATAATTGCAAATAATATTCTAACTAGGATTTTCGTTCTGATTTCGGAAAACTTCAGATTCTAAAGATTAAGTGCCCGGCAAGTTGGGGGGGCACGTGCCCCCTGTGCCCCCCCCCCCCCACCGACGCTACGCTTATGAGTACAGAGCGCGATTGGGAACTAAACCCTGGGGTTTCACGTTCAGCTGACCACCTAACTAGAACATGGAACTAGAACTGGTTCTGCACCCTAGAGCCATCGGTCACTCCAGCTTTGATGGGGTGAGTCGGTCTTGGCCCCATGGGCTGTTACGCCACTGAGTTGAGTTTCGGCTCGATTTGTAGGCTATTTGTTTAATCTGCACTTAATTTCGACCGGACGACCTGGGACCTCTATCAGTCAGAATTAATAAGGTTCTACTGTACTCATACCGACGTAATTTTGAGCAAATTTAAACTAAATGTATAGAATATTTCTCCCTCTTTTTTGTTACACACAAATCTAAATAAATATAGATGGATGTATGAATGCATATTTGTATGTTTGTTCCTTATACAAATCCACAGTTTTCGTCGGATTTTCATCAAACTTGGTGCAGAGGTTCCTTATTGATGCACTAGAATTGACGTAGGCGGTGTTTTGAAATTAAAAAAAAAAATCCAAAAATCTCAAAATTCAAATTTTTTGTCTCAAAATGGCCATTTTCTTTCAGATAAAATTTAACTAGATACTAGGCGCTGCGAACTAAACAAATCCAGTTTTTGTCGGATTTTCGTCAAATTTGACACAGAGGTTTCTTGATGCACTAGAATTCACATAAGCGGGGTTTTGAAATTTTAAAGAGTAATGAGAAAGAGTAATTTTGATAAGTAGAGTAATAGAGATAAGCCTTTAGCATACAAATTGATAAAATTTAGCAAATTTAAATATGAGTACTTTCCAACAAAGATTGCGATTAACAAGGAGTTATCAATTTAAGGCTCAACTATTTCAAATTTTTTTTTTTTTTTTTTTTTGAGCTATGTTGTATTAATCAACAAACGGGCAACACCGGGTAATAAGCAAGTTTGTTAATAATAAGGGGAGGCAAAAGTTTTGCAATATAAACTTGTATACAGATAGTATCTAATTTTCTAAATCCTAAACTTTTAGTGTGTATTTTTTTCTTTTTTTTTTTTTTTATTCGCAGCTGAACTTTTGAGGTGCAATTTTTGATGATAATTTTCTCAAAACAAGAACAAAATGCCAACATTATCTTGTATCTAGTCAATTGTATCCCAGTCACATGTAAAATTCTTCCTTGAAACTAAACAACAAGTAGAAGCCCCTTTTTTCGGGGGGAAAAAAAAAGAAAACAAATTTCCTTCATTTGATGGAAAATTCAAAACGGTTCGTCATTTTTTGGGTCGTCGCAAAATGCCAGTTTCTGAAACTTTCCTTCTTTTTTAAAACTCTGCCCTCGTTAGTTGCGAAACGAGTCGGTCATTAGGCTTTTTCTTAAAGCACTCAAAAAATGGAAGAAAGTTGCTTGCAGCAATGATGGGTGGTACCCCAGTAGAGAGGGGGGGGGGGGGGGAGTATACACTTCCCAACAAGAGCAATTTACGTATTTTTTTGTAGCTATGTTTACTGGCAGAGGAGAGTAGAAAAGTTTATTACTGCCAGTTATTCGAGGGAAAATTGATTTTTTAACTATATTTATTAGTTAAGTGGAGGAAAAAAAGCACTACGTGACAGTAGTGCTAGGCCCCTTCGACTGAGTGTAATCTTCAAAATATGTGTTTACAGTAAAACCTGTCTATAACGACACTCTTGGGACCTAAAAAATATAGTTGTAGACAATTCGTTATTGACAAATTGAACTTATATGTAAAGATTTTCTCCCTACATATTCAGTGCATACGATACGTAGAGTTTTATTTTAAAGAACAGATCTTGATCCAAGTTTTAAAAATGTATATTATGCATAAAAGTTTAAAAATTTAAGCATTTAGCAATATTATGCTTTTATAATTAATGAAAATGAAAATTGAAAATGTAGATACATGCGTACTACGTAAGGACAATTTGGTTATTACTATTAGCATTAGATTCATTTTCAAACAATAAAAGTTTGGTCTACACCGTTAATAATGGCACCTTTCTGATGTTTTCAATATGTGTTCATTTTAGTTTTCTTGCTTCATTTTCAATTTTGTTCATTTTCTTTTCTTTTTTAGCCTACTTTCCCGTTAAAAATAAAAGAAGGACGAAAAAAGTATTAAAAGTAGCTTAATGCATCTAAAAATATCGCCTAGTCCAAAAAATATCGCCAAGTTAAAAAAATAAAAAGGTAAAATGAATATCGAAAAATTAAAAATTTGAAAGTAGGGTATTGAGATGGGGAATTTGTGCGTCGGTCGGTCGGTCGGTCTGTCTGCCCCCCCCCCCTAATAACTTTTGAATGAACATTCCGATTTGGACAAACTTTGTTTTGTTGGAAAGATCTCGGCGAGTACAGCTCATTCCCATATCTGATTTTTCAATCTGAACAATTTTTGGTTCAACTTTGAACCGTTCAAACAACCTGTCCCGCGATGCTAACTTTTGAATGAACAGTCCGATTTGAACAAACTTTTTTTTGTTCGAAAGATCTTTTCAAGGATACTTCATTCCCGTATCTACATTTTCGATTTGAACAATGTTTCGTTCAACATTGAACCGTTCAAACAAGCTGTCACCCCTAATAACTTTTGAATGAACAGTCCGATTTCAACAAACTTTTTTTTTGTTCGAAGCATCTCGGCAAGGATACTTTATTACCGTATTTAAATTTTCAATTTGAACATTTTTGGTTCAACATTGAACCGCTCAGGCAACCTTTCCCCATCTAATAACTTTTGAGTGAACCGTCCGAATTGAATAAACTTTTTTTTGTTCGAAAGATCTCGGCGAGTACAGCTCATTCCCATATCTGATTTTTCGATTTGAACAATTTTTGGTTCAACTTTGAACCGTTCAAACAACCTATCCCGCGATGCTAACTTTTGAGTGAACAATCCGATTTGAACAAACTTTTTTTCGTTCGAAATATCTCATCAAGAATACTTCATTCCCGTATCTACATTTCCGATTTGAACAATTTTTCGTTCAATATTGAACCTTTTAAGCAACCTTTCCCCACCTAATAACTTTTGAGTGAACCGTCCGAATGGAATAAACTTTTTTTTGTTTGAAAGATCTCGGAGAGACTTTCCCATACATTCCCATATTTCGCTTTTTGATTCAAACCATTTTTCGTTCAATAGTGAACCGTTCAGAAAAAAAATTTACATTAGCGTCTACGGGGAATTTAAGTTGAATGTTGATCCTGAACTTAAAGTCGGATTTCCTTCAAACTAACTTTGTAAGAAAATGGTTTTGATAAAAAATGTTTGTAAAGTACTTTTCTAAGTAATCTTCTGTGAGGACTCTGATTCCGACTCCGACTCCGCGAACATGGCGGAAATGCAAGCTCAGAAAAAAAAAAAAAAATGACTGAACGTGCAGACGATTTTTTATTTATTTATTCATTTGTTTTATTTTATTATTTATTATTATTATTTTTTTTTTGCAGACGATTTTTTTTTCTAACAAATTTTTCATTCACGAGAACATTTTATTCTTTATTTATATTTAACAACTGGCAACGGATTAAAAGTGAAATTCCGGACATTTTATTACCGGACGATTTTTTTTTTCTTTTTCTTTTTTTTTCTTTCTTTGAAAAAATGTGTTTTGATGATCTTTGTACTTTTAATTATTTATTTTTTTTAATTATTATTATTATTATTATTTTTTTTTTGAAAACGATGGAGGATTTTTCTACGAAGGAGCTGTAACAGTTACCCTCTTTAAAAGGTGTGACAAAACTTTATTTATTTGTTAATTACTTTTTACGTGTCTATCTCATCTGATGAGAGAGGCATATTTTGCTTTTCGAAATCAGCTCTAAGTGCTAAAAAGGTATGTTTAACATAATTTTCAGTCTCAGATAATCAAGAAAATAATGATCAGATGCGAGAATGCCGATGTCGATGTATGGGAAAGTAGGCTCGTTCAGTTCTTGACAGAACTTCTTGTTTAATAGTATGGTTGACAAAGAAATTCAAAATTTTTCTTTGGCCTCATTATGAGAGATAAAATTGTTTTGTGCTTCTAAGTTTGATTGCTGAACAAAAGTTTTACAAACAGTTTTTGTCTACTATTTTGTATTCAGTTTAGCAGAAGTTATATTTATTATAAAATTCAGATAAATTATCACTTTTTCAAGGGTGCCCACCAAGGGGTTGTAACTGCGCACAACAGCACCATCAAAATTTTATTTATTTATTTATTTTTTGGTGGGTTGGGGGGGGGTGTAGTTTTTGGGGTTTGCCATTGTATTTAGGGGAATGACACACCTGGCTTTGTGTAAGCGTGTAATTAGACTTAACCAGGCCCTATTTATCCCACGGGTACTCAGGGCCCGTGCCCTGGACAAGAAATTTCTAAGGGGCAAGAAATTTTTGAAGAAATCAGTTGAATTCTTTTTAAAAGTTGTCCCAGTGCTTTAAGACATTTTTTTTTTCTTTTAACGTTGCTATCTTTTGCTTTTCAACCTCTCTTTTTATTTCGCTGAGGTGGGAAAAGGAATATGAAAACCTAATTTTATACCCAAACCCTATTTTTAAGCAGTATACTACCAGCTATAACGTAATATCAATTGGAACACATTACTTTGACCGTAGTTTACTTTAATATTTGCGAGCGCGTTAATTATTAGGAAAACATTGGTAGAGACATTGTTACTTATTTATTGATTTTGATTTTACTTTTATTTATTTAATCTGACCTACTGCAGGATAATGTGTTAGCCGCTTCGTCATGCGTTTTTTTCTTCTTCTTTTTGGCCTGCTTTCCCGTTAAAAATTAAAAAAAAAGACGAAAAAAGTATTAAAAGTAGCTTAATGCATCTAAAAAATATCGCCAAGTCCAAAAAATATCGCCAAGTTAAAAAAATAAAAAGGTAAAATGAATATCGAAAAATTAAAAATTTGAAAGTAGGGTATTGAGATGGGGAATTTGTGTGTCGGTCGGTCGGACTGTCGGTCCCCCCCTAATAACTTTTGAATGAACATTCCGATTTGGACAAACTTTTTTTTGTTGGAAAGATCTCGGCGAGTACAGCTCATTCCCATATTTGATTTTTCGATTTGAACAATTTTTGGTTCAACTTTGAACCGTTCAAACAACTTGTCCCGCGATGCTAACTTTTGAGTGAACAGTCCGATTTGAACAAACTTTTTTTTGTTCGAAAGATCTTTTCAATGGTACTTCATTCCCGTATCTATATTTTCGATTTGAACAATTTTTCGTTCAACATTGAACCGTTCAAACAAGCTGTCACCCCTAATAACTTTTGAATGAACAGTCCGATTTAAACAAACTTTTTTTTGCTCGAAGCATCTCGGGATGGATACTTTATTACAGTATTTAAATTTTCAATTTGAACATTTTTGGTTCAACATTGAACCATTCAAGCAACCTTTCCCCACCTAATAACTTTTGAGTGAACCGTCCGAATGGAATAAACTTTTTTTTTGTTCGAAAGATCTCGGCGAGTACAGCTCATTCCCAGATTTTTCGATTTGAACAGTTTTTGGTTCAACTTTGAACCGTTCAAACAACCTGTCCCGCGATTCTAACTTTTGAGTGAACAAATCGATTTGAACAAACTTTTTTTTGTTCGAAGGATCTCAGCAAGGATACTTCATTACCGTATTTAAATTTTCCATTTGAGCAATTTTTCGTTCAACATTGAACCGTTCAAGCAACCTTTCAACACCTAATAACTTTTGAGTGAACCGTCTGAATGGAATAAACTTTTTTTTGTTTGAAAGATCTCGGAGAGGCTTTCCCATACATTCCCATATTTCGCTTTTCGATTTGAACCATTTTTCGTTCAATATTCAACCGTTCAGAAAAAAAATTAACATTAGCGTCTACGGGGAATTTAAGTTGAATGTTGATTGTGAACTTAAAGTCGGATTTCCTTCAAACTAACTTTGTAACAAAATGGTTTTGATAAATAGTGTTTGTAAAGTACTTTTCTGAGTAATTTTCTGTGAGGACTTTGATTCCGACTCCGCAAACGTGGCGGAAATGCAGGCTCAGAAAAAAAAATGACTGACTGTGCAGACGATTTTTTGTTTATTTATTCATTTGTTTTATTTTATTTATTGTTACTATTTTTTTTTTTTGGCAGACGATTTTTTTTGCAACAAAAATTTTTCATTCACGAGAACATTTTATTCTTTATTTATATTTAACAACTGGCAACCGATTAAAAGTGAAATTCGAGACATTTTATTAACGGACGAGTTTTTTTTTTCTTTTTTTTTTCTTTCTTTGATGAAATACGTTTTGATGCTCTTTGTACTTTTATTTATTTATTTATTTTATTATTATTATTATTTTTTTTTTTTTTTGAAAACGATGGAGGATTTTTTCTACGGAGGAACTGTAACAGTTACACTCTTTAAAAGGTGCGACAAAACTTTATTTATTCGTTAATTACTTCTTACGTGTCTATTTCATCTGATGAGAGGGGTATATTTTGCTTTTCGAAATCACCTCTAAGTGCTAAAAAGGTATGTTTGACATAATTTTCAGTCTCAGATAATCAAGAGAATAATGATCAGATGCGAGAATGCCGATGTCGATGTACGGGAAAGTAGGCTCGTTTAGTACTTGACAGAACTTCTTGTTTTCTGACAGTAAAGCTACATTTATAGAGTTTGAGGGGTGACACTCGTGGTGAGAATGCCACTGTATACAGTAAATTAACCATTCAAAGGATAGGGCTTTTACCCTAAGTGCCCTGTGCACTTTTGTGAAAGTGCACAGGGATTTTTCACAAAAGTTGAAAGTGCCCTGTGCATACTGTTTCATTTACTTAGGTAAAACCTTTCGCATATTTACGCATGCGTCAGGTCTTCTCTGATCTTACCAAAACATGGGTGATAGGTAAAATAACAAAAGGGGAAGAATAATAAGAAGCATTTTGATGCGTATCAAACAACGTAGAATGATGCTAATTTGAAATACATAGTTTAGTTGAATATGTCAAAAGGATAACAAAAATGCAAGTTTAAATTTAAAACTTCGGAAAGTTCCCATTCATAACCGATAACCCATCACCCCCTTTTTAAGTGGGATGGTTCCTGAGTGTTAGGCGCAACTTTACGGACTGACAGTACAAACTTGCAAGTTGAATTCTGGATTTAACAAATGGCAGAAAAGGTGTACTTGACTGTTCGTTAGTTAAATTGTTGTGGTGAGTTAAGTATTTTAACTTTCATTCATCTTTCTTAGTAGGATAGTAGGTAAAAGTTTCAAACGAATATTTTAGAAAACTAACATCGAACTTTTGAAGAACCTAAAAGCAACTTTTCACATTAATATAAAATAAAAAAGTTGGCAGATGCTTTTTTTTTTCGGTAATAACGTTTAAAAAAACAATACAGAAATAAAAATAAGTAAATGCTTAGTTTTTTGAACAGGCTACTTATTGTATAGTTCTCCTAAACTTAAGCTTATTTCTTAATTCTCTTCCTGTATTACCTAGCATAAAATGCATTATGGAACGTTTAGGATAAAAATGATCTATAGACAAAATTAATTTTGTTTAACAGTTTAAGCATTAAGTACGTGAATAATTAAAAATGCAACTTTAATGTTCTTATGCTTATACATTATACTAAATACTTTCGCTTCATCGCAATTTTCGTCTCGTTTTGAATTTTAAAAAAAACTTTCATTTTCAAAATTTGTTAAAGAGTTGCATTCGATTACTACTCTCCAGTGAATTACCAGTCTTTTCAGATAATTTAATCGATTTTCGCAAAATGATTTTAATTTGCGAGATTTCATTTTAGAGGGAGCTTGAAAGAGTTAATGAAGTTTCCCTTTTCTTTTTACGTTCCCTTTCGCATTCATTTAGAAAGCCTTATGGAATTTTTCCTCCCAAATTATTAATGCAACCCTACCCAGCTACTTTAATTTTAATTAAAATCCGAACTTTCGTTATATTTTCTAATTTAACCTTCATTAACAGGCCATCCAATAAAACTTCTCCTTTGCCCAGTTAAATAGCGGTCACAATTATTATTTGACAAAACCATCCGAGTAAAAAAAAAGAGAAAAAGAAAAAAAAAG
>JAXGGA010000749.1:0-191778 GCA_038373865.1 Uloborus plumipes
GGCGGTAAATATCTCTTCCTGTTCCGAGGTGAGAGGTTAGCTGATCCCGCTGGCTCTCCTATGAATGGGAGGCGGGGCTCTCTTAAAAGAAACGAATTGACAGCTCAAAAGAAATCTTTGAGGATTGATGTCTACATTTTTGACGTTACAGAAAAGAAGCATAATAGTTTAGTTTTAGTTAGTTTTAGCTTTTAATGTTGCAGACTGATATGGTTTTGGAAAATGAGTTTCGTTTCATTTTTATCCTGGAGTAAAAAGTAGGAAAATATTAACAAAGTATGTACCATATACAGTAAATTTCTAGAATGTAATGAAAAGTATCTCTTAGAGAGAATAAAAGAAATAAAAAGAAAAAATAACAGAAGTTATAAAAGCGGCAACACAACGTTAGTGCTTTATAATTATTTTAATGCTAATGCTGGAGAGTCATTAACACACTACCAAATTAAACGGCAGATTAACTGTTTTTCTCCATTAATATGCTTAATCAAGATTTGCCCACATTTTGCCCAGGAAATGTGCAGTTTAACGGTTGCCGTATCGGCTGAAGCTTACCTTTTTGTGAATCATTGCATTATACATTACTAATTGGTTGATAATTTATTCTGTAATTTTTTAAAAGTTTTTTCAACATGTTTCTGACATTCAAAAGAATAAATAACATTTGGTTAATTTAAACGCACACAGCCCTAATGAAATAGATAAATAACCTGTGTACTTAAAAATAAAAGCATATAATACAACGTTGAAAAGCACAAATGCCCAGGAATACTTCAGACACAAGTTTCGGCGTTACGAGGAACGCATTTTCTTATGCTTAAATCTGAGTATTATGAGTTTCATGTACACAAACGTTGCTTTTTTTTTTCTTTAGCGAGTGCTTACACTACACTACACTACACTGGAGTGTTTCCTAATCCCCTTACCTACCACTACACGTGGTTTTAACTGGTTGAATCGGGAAAAGAAGAAAGCGCTTTTTTTTTTTTGTTCTAGACCAGGAGCCGAGCAACCACTGATCCAGCACTGGTAGAGATACTCAGGAATTAAAATGACTGTTCCGCTGTGATTTGCGCATCCCCATTGAAGTAGTATTCTCTTACACAAAAGGGAAAATTAGATGAAGATTATAGTGACGATAACATGAAAATATTTCTGACGTTAGTGAGCCGATTTTATGTCAATTTATGTGCTGAAAGATCTTTTAGGATTAAAATTAGATACAGTCGAGCCCGATTATTAAATATCGGGAAAAGTAATTTCCCGCTTAATATAATACATTTTCAATGTACCAAACAGTTGTAATGAATTATTTTGCCCCTGATAACGGATTCATACTTATTAGAATATTTTTTCGTTTCAACATGGGTATTCCAACAAGCGGACTTGACTGTATTTTGGTGGATATATGTATTTTCTTTGTTTTTTTATGCTTATGCTTCAAAAACATCTGTAACTTTCGATTCAAAAACTCATTTCAAGAAATCCTTATAAATCGACTAAATTAAACCAGCACCTCTTGTGTCTTGGAAGCTGTTCTTTCAAATTAAAATCCAACGACAAATGAAAGAGAAGAAATAATGGTGTTCTCCATATCTGCCGGTCATCCATCATCTCTAGAACTGCAGAAAGTCTTTTCTTTGGAATCTGAAAGGGGAAGATGATCAATAAGAAAAGTGTCTTTGATTGGAAAGGAACAATCTCGAACCACTTGTCATATGGGCTATTCGTCAACAAGTAACAATCGGATCTACAAGAGGGAAATTCTATCGTTTTATGGATATTAAGAATAGATGCACTAAAATCATGCACAAATAAAATATTTTTTATTTATCAAATTTTTTAATGTACACAAGTTCTTACTATTATCATTATTTAAAGAGACATTTGTTTTGTGTGGTTTGAGCACGGAGAGATGGAGAGTGAGCTGGAAGTGGAAACTTACCACTTCATTTCCTTATAGGTCGGGTCAGCGAGATCGATCAAGCATTAGAAACTTGACTGTTTGCGCGTTCTCGCTGATCCTACCTATTGCAAAATGAAGCGGTTTGTTTCGGTTTCTAGTTCATCTTCCATCTCTCCGTATTCAAGCAAAAAAGAACGGCAATGAAGTAGAAACTTTAAAATTTTAAATTTCGCAGAATTATAGAAATTAACGAGGGTTGTGACTAGCTCTTTTTACAATGAATAATATCCATATTGCAGCAGAAATAAGTTACCCATTGATACACACATAAAAGAATAATTGAGATAGGGACAAGCAAAAGTGGTCCTTTTAAAGCTTCAAGTAAAAAGAGAATTAACCTATTAATGCCTGACATTTTTTTTCAAAGATATTTTGTATACTGGTTACAAACAGTGTTTAATTGACAGGAAAAATAATTAAAAAAGTATTATGTAAAAAATAATTTTTTATTAAGGAAAGAAAAATCGTGCCTTAAAAGTGACGATAGACCCCAGAGGGTACATACTTTTTTTACTAAAATTTTTTTCTGCCTACGATATAATATTTACAAAGACATTTTATTAGAAGAAATAAAATTAGCAATTAACATAAACTGGGAAGCTGGGAATAACTTTAAAAACTTAGCTTTTTTTCTTGAGATTGTGAACGATGTAATTTTTGATAAAGATCATATTAAAACTGCTACAGAACACACTTTACAATATTTATATGCTGCAATCTGTTAATAACGAATTGAACCAATACCAAGGTACTAAATGAACACTATTTTTTGGTTAAAATGTTCATTTAGGGGAATTTCAGACCTTTTTTTGGACCGTCCCTAAAAAGGGACGCTAGGCATTAATGGGTTAAGTTTAAACCATCGATAGGATTTTGTTGATATGTTTTGCCCAATCGTACTGTTCAACAGTATCTACCTGAGCTGAGGTTTAGTAGTATCATTGCTTTATTCAAAACAACTCTTGCATTTGCACAAGTTAATTCCACTGATTTTAAATTTTGCTTCTTAGGGCCCTGCTCCACATTGGCGTAAAGCAGAAAAATAAAGCAGAAACGTAAAATGGATTACATAGTGTTCCTATGGAAAGTACCCGGATTTTCAGTTTCTGCCTTCGGTTTCGGTCGCGTTTTACGCTGATGTGGAGCAGGGCCCTTACGCTGATTTGCTTCTGGGAGCTATTTGCTTTTACTTTCGAAAATATATTCGTACCTTTTTTTATATTCTGTCTCATTGATCATTGTCATCTCAAAAAGTTTTCATTTCATTCAACCTGGCTAACGTCGAGAAAAAGTTTCAAAACCACAGCAGGCAATGAGAAGTAACGTAACGTAAGTGGACTTCTTATATATTTTTGTTTCAAAGAAGTTACGTTTTAAGTGTAGATCCTAGACAGGCATTTTTTGAACATATTTTCCGAATCATACTGTACAATAAATTGACGGGTTCAGCCATTTTTCAAGGGAGGGGTGGTTGATTTTTTGACTTACTTTTTAATTTGATAGCAAAAAATTCAGACTTCAATTCTGAAACTTTTCTGAAGGAGAGCCCCAAACTTTCCTTCTCAACTTCATTAAAACTTATACAAAATTGCATTTTTAGAGCTTCAATATGGAAAAATTGCCGAGAATAGTCCCTCAAGGAAGGGGCGATCGCCCCATCACTCATCCTTTGTATCCGTCTGGGATACAGAAGAACCTACCAGGACTATTAGTACCAACCAGGGCGGCAGAGTCAGCTGGGTCAGCGGATACTCCTCCCCACTCAAATCTTATAAAATTTATTCTACTTCAGAATTGGGACGGCCCTTGAACGGGTTTTGCTGTAAACAAATTATTTTCAGATTTATACCTTAATAAGTGGTTAATAAAAAAAAAAAAGCTCTAAAGACCTTATTCCACTCCTATCAAAACAATTCCTCAAGCACCGAAAATTACAACACAGCATCTTCCGATAACAGACAATGACCAAAAAAAAACTGAATAACAATAATTCACTACACCGGGAAATGGCAAATTGAAAAGGACTCACAAAGCTAATTTATTGCTTCTTAGCAAATGGAATTTGGATAGAGAGCTCGATAAAACTTTATGGATCTATGTTTGGCTCGCGTCTTTCTTCTAAAATTAGATCAAGATTAATCTTGTCGAAAGGTTTGGACTTCGGCGACGTCATTTATGTGTTTGTTTCTTCACTTAACAAGGAGAAGTGTGTTGCTTTTCAATTTAGATTATACTTAAGTCGTAAAAAAGAAAGAAAGATGAACTTTCTTCGGTTTTCTTTCGTGGCGTTTTATTATAACTTAGATAATCCTTAGAGAGGCACTCTTTTGTTTTGATGTTCTAGTTTACCTTTAAGTGTGCTTAATGGTTTTTAAGTCATTTCTTGTACTTGTTTACATGCTTTAAGTGTTTTCAAGTATTTCTACCACAAATTTATAGCAGTGTTTTTCAAAAAGGAATACTTATGGCAAAAACTGAGTGAAATAAAAGAGCAAATAGCATTTCTGTAGAACGAAACACAGTTAAACTTGGTTTATAAATTGGTTACAAATCGATATCGATTAAGAAAACACTCTGTTATAACGTTACAAATTTTCAGTTCCTTTATTCGCCCATAAACATGAATTAAAAGTCTTCATTGTTTACTTCCGTTTACTTATTTTTTGAGATATTCCTTCTGTATACTTGATCATTTTGTGTTTCATTTCTCAAAATATGTATATATATTTATTTAGTTGTTATTATTTCATATCATGTATTTTCAGTATTTCTCCATCATAAGTTCTAGAATTTACAAAATATTTTTTTACCTGGATTAAAAATTTTAACAACTAACCCTTTTTGCTACACAATAAAAAATACCATATCAATGTTTCTTGAAATTGCTACACAATAAAAAATACCAGATCAATGTTTCTTAAAATGAGCAACGTTAGTACAGCATGACCAGAAAAGTAAAGAGAAAACTGTTTTAAAGGTAAATAATTAAAATACTGTAATACTCTTGCTTTATTGGATTAAAAAAAACCCCACAACAGTGCTTATATTGTTGCTAAAGCTGCATACCAAGAGTTAAGAGACAAAACCAATAGTCAAAGAAAATGTCCCTGATGACTAAGCTTCGGACATCGAACTAAAAACACAACAGTAGTGCTGAGTAAGTGAGAATTTTTTGCAGAAGAGCAGTAAGAAAAATAATTTCGATTCACGAGCCCGAAATGAAACTTAGGCTTTTAGAACCGATAATCAATTCTTCGTTCTTTGTTTACATTGAAAAAAGTATGTTCTATTTATCAACCTCCAGTGAATACTTTTTTCAATTCTAACTGTTCCAAGATGCATGCATGTTAAAAAATAGCAATTTTATTATATAAAATAATTTAATTGCCATTAATAGCCATTATATGTAATGCAGATTTATAACTTCATCAAATTAGAAATAACAAATGACTTATTAACACACTTAAATTTTTTACTCCTTGCAACCTAAACATCCTTTACCAGTTCAAATGGAGTAATTGATTCCATTCCAGCTTGATTAGGAAATTAATTCAAACTTTAACTGAAATATTTAGGCAATGAACTAATTTAATTTCTCGGTGTAGTACCACATTACCAGTTATTTGACAATAAAAATTTGTTTTAAGAGTAGGTTGACGGAGAGCTTAATGACTAATACCATGCTTTCAATTCTTAAAAACGATGTCGTTAACATTTAATTGTTAAGGTTCAATCAACTAAGTGATTTAGTTAGATAATTTTCTCCCTAAAAGACGTTTGAGAATAAAACGATTCTGTGAAGAAAATGGTAAAATATAATGGTTCG
This sequence comes from Uloborus plumipes, assembly GCA_038373865.1. Lineage (NCBI taxonomy): Eukaryota > Metazoa > Arthropoda > Arachnida > Araneae > Uloboridae > Uloborus > Uloborus plumipes. The sequence continues at coordinate 5,793 of JAXGGA010000749.1, forward strand.
TAAAAGTAGAAAGACTACTATTAAAACCGACATAGAAGTTCTACAAAATATGAGTGTTGATGATAGCAAACCATGGTATCACCTAGGTTCTATCAAAGGGCCACAAATGAGAGACAATTAGGAAAATATTGAAAGAAATGCAGTTTCTTGTAGGAATTTCTACATGAGATAAAACCATTTCAACAATAAAATGTATTCATTGTATTAACTTAGAAGTTAATTGGACTTAAAAACTATTTTGTAATGTCACAAGGTAAAAAAAATCTCTAAGTTCTCGCAATTGTACGTAAATACTGGAATATTTTGTAGAATATTGAACAAAATGCAATAAGTAAATTAGTAGATAAAGCAATTAGTAGATAAAGCAATAAGTAGATAAAGCAATAAGTAACCCCCACTAAGCCAGGGCTAAGGCAGAAACACCACCAACTCGTTTATTCCATTCATGGTTTCTTGTAGGAGTTTCTAGTTGCGATAAAAAAATTTAGATAATCAATCTAATTTATTGGATTAAATTAGAAGTTAATCAAAATTTAAAACTATTTTGTTTGCGCCATCATTCATATAAAAAATCTCCATGCACATTCATTCTTCATTGCCTTATAACCGCACATTTTTATGCTGCCGACTTTAGAGGGGGATAATAAATGCTCCATCTTTTCCTCACCTTCTCGTAAGCACTCATATCTAGAGACCGGTATTCAAATGAAGACATTTGTCCGTTTTCTTCATTTTTTTTCTCTCTGAGAGACTAAAAGTAATTTCTTCCTTATTCGCATGAATAATAGGACAAAAGAATGCGATGGGCTATTTCCGGCTTCCAGCTGCGACATTTTTCTTTGGAAGAAGGTTCTTTGATAGGTACTCGGGAATAAAAAAGATTTGTGCGCATTTCCGATTTTCAAGAGAATTAATTAAAATCTTCATTTTCCTTTTTTTAGATTAAACTATGAAAAATGTTTTGAGAATTCTACCTTGAAATATCACTTATTAAATTCTTTAATTATTTTTTTACTTGAAAGTTAATTGTATGTGACTGGAAAAGTCGAAGTTTCTGGAACAGAAAAAATTTTCTCCAGCGGGAAAGCAACTTTTCCCACTGGCATTACTTAGAATTTGTCAGATAGGCAAAACTCTGTAAAAAAGGAATCTTATAACTTATCTGATGGTATCATTTGTAAGCGTCAGCTTATTGACTTTAAACTGAACTATTACCCTCAAAAGATTTTTCGTTTCAAAATAAAATATTACAACCTTAAATTTGACAACTTTACTGAGAACTGCAAACATACTTTTCAAGGAGACAAATCACCCTCTTTACGACCAACGTATAAAATTAATTCATAACACACACGCATGTTAAATTTAAAAACTAGATTATTTTCCAATTTAAAATTTTATTCTTATTTTCCCCAACATTTCACCATCTCTTTGCTTTCTCCTGCTATTCCTAATCCTAGGAATTTCTCGTTCATTATTGATTTCAGGTAATCTCCTATGTAGTGTGAGAGCATGTGGAAAGTACACGCGAGGACGGGAGAAAAATAACGCAATTAAAGCAACTGTTTTAACATCATTGCGTGTGTATAACACTTATATTTTACGATTAAAGAATGGTAACTATAGCAATTAATGTCGCTAAAACCGATTTACCTAGGTGAATAAAACATGATTATAGATTTTGGTTTTCATTTTGTGTGCTAAGCCTAGATAATGAATAAGGTAATTTCATTGTTAAAATAGGTCCTTACACTGAAGTTTTTCATGAAATTATAAAGTAGAGTAAGGGCCATGCTCAGGGTTGCCAGATATAAGAACTGTAAATACGGGACAGGTTATGGGGGGGGGGGGGGGTATTGGGAGATAAAGTCTAAAGTTTGAATTTTTACAACCTTCATTTTAATATTAAACGTTTCTCACATGAAATATATATAAATGAAGAAAAAATACACAATGATCATATGAATAAAAACTTCATTTTTTACCATTGCATAGGTATGTTTCGTCATGAATATTGGCGGGAAAAGGTTTAACAGTAATTATTGTGAAAATTCAATTTTATCAGTATTTATTGTGTGTGTGGGGGGGGGGGGGGATTACACCAAATTTCACTGCAAATTATACCAAAAAAAAAAAGCAAAAGCCACACCCACTTATATGTAAATACATTTATTTCCCAAAACCAGGGGGGAGGCCATTGACCACCCGTTCTGACGTCCCGAATGACGGGCCTGTCTTGGCGTGAAAGATATAATAGTCGCTTCTACTGATGACAAATGTTTAGTAAGTACTTTTTCAAAAACTATACATACCAATGGGGAAATTTGAATGCAAAATAATTTAAATGAGTCATTAACAAAAATTTTTATTATAATTGAGTAGACATAGAATTAAACCTTACTACTGGAACACACTCTAGTTAACCTAAAACAAATAAAAAAATCAATATTAAATATCTTTTGGAGGAAAACTGCAGTTTTGTCAATATTATAGCATGATAATTATTCTTATATAATGTTAGAAAATTCCATTTTTTTTAAAATCATATTTGCTACTTGATTTTACTGCTGAAATAATTCTTTCCAAGTTTTGGTGGTCTTTAGGTTGCCATAAAGCTCACTGTAATTTATATTTCTGTCGCTCATTGTAAAAATTATGCATCGTCATGTTTTAAAAACGCGTATTTGTTTGCCAAATGGAATAACATTTAGTTATATCTTTTAGTATAAAAACGAAGCGAAGCAAATTTCAAAAGATTGAAATTGATTGATTCAAAAAATCTAGTGACTAATAGTAACTGAACAGTGAACACATATATTTCTTTCATAATTGAAAAATTGAGAAGAGCTTTTTATATTATAAAGCAGAGTAAAATCATTCACAAGGAGATACACCACTTTTACAACGAATGTTTGTTGAATTGATTGTCGCAATAATTTCTGCTATAAATGAATAGAACACTAACATTACTTCAGAACAAGAAAATATTATAATTCAATCAATTTTCTTATCACTATTTCTCATTTTTTGTAATACTTCACTTTTTTTCAGAAAATAATGTTTCGTCTTGTAAAATGTTGCTTCTAGCCAGAATACGGGACTTTAGCCGTCCCGTATCAAGGTTCCCCGGGACGCGGGACAATATTTCAAAAAACGGGACTGTCCCTTGAAATCCGGGACGTCTGGCAACCCTGGCCATGCTCCACATCGACGTAAAGCAGAAAAAATAGGCAGAAGCGTAAAATGGATTCAATGGTATTCCTATGGAAAGTACCCGGATTTTCGGTTTCTGCCTTCAGGGCCATGCTCCACATCGACGTAAAGCAGAAAAAATAGGCAGAAGCGTAAAATGGATTCAATGGTGTTCCTATGGAAAGTACCCGGATTTTCGGTTTCTGCCTTCAGTTTCGGTCGCGTTTTACGCTGATGTGGAGCATGGCCCTCAGTTTCGGTCGCGTTTCACGCTGATGTGGAGCATCGACGTAAAGCAGAAAAAATAGGCAGAAGCGTAAAATGGATTCAATGGTGTTCCTATGGAAAGTACCCGGATTTTCGGTTTCTGCCTTCAGTTTCGGTCGCGTTTTAAGCTGATGTGGAGCATGGCCCTAAAGCATAATTTTTAAACGTGAATTTATCAGTGCAAAATTGATTAAAAATATTTTTAAAATATCAGCATTTTTTTCTTTTTCTTTTAATTATTATTATTATTATTATTATTGTTTTGAACAATCAGATAGCTTATTGCTTTTGCCTCATCCGATTAATGTCGTGATAAACAAGGACGTAGTTTATTGTCAGACCTAAATTGATACAAAAGCCAATAAAAAAGCATTAAAAGCACAAATGAGAAGAAAAACCGCAGACACGTGTTTCAGTGTTACAAGGAACGCCCTTTTCAATATAAAAGTTTGAACTTATGGAAATTTTGCATTGAAAAAAGCGTTCATTGGAAGGCCGAAACACGTGTCTGCAGTGTTCCTGCTCATTTGTATATTTTTCAAACACAGAGGTGTTAAAAAATTCCTCACTTGATATCTCAAAAAGATCTGTGCAACCAATAGAAAAATTATATCATTCATACCCCTTCCTATCTTGCGCGAAGCAGAAAAAATATGCTTGCCATAGTAAATTGGGGCTTTTAATCATTGATATTAGAGAAAATTTCCATCTAAAGATCAAGCATAGCGCATATTACTTGCTTATTCTAAATTTTTACAAAAGTTGAAGACAAATTCCTTTGAGAACCGGATTTTCATGGAAAAATTAGGACTTTTCAGAACCATGAAAAGTTTTTCAAAAATCGATTAATTCCCAAGAAAAGTTTGACGTCTGGTACTTTACCCAACCCATGTGCTACGAGATGTGTTTCCTAATTGAATGTAGGAAAGTTTTTTCAAGACCACTGTAGCTAAATAGTATGACGTTTTTCCCAATTAAATTTTAAAATATAAAAATTCTAATTCACAATGAGTCGGGTTAAATTTATTTCTTAAGGGACCCGCGACCTTCCGGTCTTTCTCCTTAGATACGTCTGTAATTAAACTGGAAATTCATTCATTATAATGATTTAAGACTATCTACAATTTTGCTATTTCAAGTGCTCAATTCTCAAAGTCTTAAGCACGTTGATAATATTAGGGTACCTCTTAATTTACCCTTTGAGAACCCTTTGGTTTTTCTAGTAATTAAACATTTATGAATTACAAATGTAGCAAATGCTTATAATGACTTCATTTCTCGTTAAACCCAAGCCACATAATCTCAAAACATTTTTCGAGTCAGCAAAACAATCACAAAACATTGAAGTGCAAGTATTGAGTTAATCCTCAAGTTCAATATTGAGCTTCAAGAAGACAGAAAATTGAATTTCGCTGTGTACGTTCTACTTTCCTTCCGGAAAAGAAGCCATGCGATACTCTTCCATAAAACTTTACGATTCTCTCTACTTCACAAAAAGTCCCTCTCTTCAAATTAGATCATGATTAATTTTGTCGAAAGGTTTTAGTCTCCGTCAACTCTTCGTCGCGTGTTCGCAATTCCCATTTTTCCGAAAAAGTGAAACTGGACGCCTGTTCTTTTTAAATTGGTCCACTCAAGTCGTAAAACTGGAAAGAAACTGGTATTGAGTGTTGCATGGCTACATTGTATGTTTATGGTTAGCTTGTAGTTAGGTTATGGTTGTAGGGCTGTCACCTTTTTCTTTACTTGACTGTCCTTATTTTATTATTTCATTATCGTTAGGAGTATCTTTCGACTTGCTAACTTAAATATATTAATATCATATATTTTGGTTTATTTATTTCATTTTCTAAGAAAATATAATTTATAAAAATGTTCTTTGAACAAAGGAACTTCTATAAAACAAAATAATTTTATTTTGTATTAAAAAATATTAAAACTAATCTAATAAAAGAATACAATACGTTCCTTATTGCTAGCTAATGACGACTTCTTTAAAAATAAATAAATAACTAACACAATAATTTTTAAAATGTTTAAAACTTTACATCACTACCCACTCAGTTCTAAAAAGACCAAAGCTGCAGTCTATGTATAGAATAACGGAGCTGTAGATGTATTGCATGTGGTTTAATGTTTTTTATGCAGAATATAAAGAGTTTTTAATTTTATTTATTTTTTTTAGTTTGATAGTACGCTTTGTTGGTTTTTGAGAGTAGGATTTATTGGAAGACCCGTGTTTCTAATAAGGCCAAATCATCTTTCTTTGTGAAAATTGCTGAGAAAAATAATTGAAACTTGAATATCTACACGGAATTGTGTTTTTTTTTATTTTTTAAAAGTCATGCGATGAGTGTGAGAAATCTAGAGCCAATTGAATCATAATTCATAAATGAACGAAATACTAGGCCATGAACCTAGAATTGGACTTATTTGGCTTACTTTACCTTATAGTATTATTCTATACTTCGTTCGTGGGAAAAAAGGCTATGTGTAAGCAAAACATTTTGCCAGTTAATTAAGCTTTTAGCTTCAACAAGAATACATTGTTGCAAATCAGACGGCGGCCGTGGACCCTATTGGTTGTCTTTTTTTTTTCTTTAAATCCCAGAAAAAATCCCGAAAGTGGCACAGAGGCAAAACCGTTTGCTTACTTTCAGTCTATCTTTTCCGTGAATGGAGTGCAGTGTTTAGTCTAAAGGCCATATCACACGAGAGAAAATTAAAAGCAATCGTATCTGTATCGGCAACCGTAAGCGGAAATTCTCCGGCAGGAGATTGCCTATAGGGTTACTAACGGTTGCTCATACGGTTGCTCGCGTTTCTCTTGGGAGAGGGCTCTATTTTCTGATCTTTATCCTTCTGCGTGCGTCAGAACGTTCATCGTTTTTCTACTAGATAGCCAGATATTTGCACCGCGTGATCGAAGCTCGTTTTCGGCATTTATGGATGAATTAAAAAAAAAAAAAAAGACACAATGCAGCTATTGCAGCTTTAATTGTTGGTGCCATTATGAAACGGAGGAAGAGGAAGAAACAATGGTCAAGGTCATGGCTACTCAGAAGAATTCAACTTGGATGCTATGAACTTGGATGCTTCGATAAATATGATTGTCATTTTCAGTGTTTATTTCAGGCATCTCTTCGGGGGGGGGGGCACTGCCCCCCCCCCGGAGGAAAACTCAGTTTGCCCTAACATACAAAAATAAATTAATTACAGTAAAAAAATAAAAAAATAGGCAAGTAAATATTTAACTAATAAATATAAAAGTATTAACGAAAATTTTATAACATTCATCATGGGGAAGGGAGGGAGGGGGCATCAAAGGTAGCCTTCAATTGCCTTCTAGAATATCAATTTTGGAAAACTGCCGGGGAGGGGTTGTATTTGAACCCCCTTCTTTTTCCCCTTGAAGTCATTAAAAATCGCCTACAGTTTTCTTCTTCTTTTTTTTTCGGTGGGGGGGGGGGGGGTGACTTCCAAGAAGAGTGCTAAGCTGCATCATTTTTTATAATGTTATAAAATATAGTCTATAAATACGTTTTTAGAATATCAATTTTTAAATTATTTGTAAACTCCATCCGTTTACACAACGTCGTCAAAGATATGGCTTGAAATTGCCTAATCATGACTTCATTTTCGAACGTGTTTTAGAAGAGAATATCAAATCGCATTCTTTTTCCTCTACTATTACCAAAGGTTGTCGATAATTGCATTTTTGTACCTAAACTTTCAAAGCTTCCTCGGGGCGGGGGGGGGGGGCATCCGACCCCAATTCTTGTCTATTTTTTCTCAAACATGGCTTATAATTGCATTTTCTGGTATTTCAATTTTGGAAAATTCTGGGGGGGGGGGGGTCTGTGGACCCTTTCCCTTCCCCTAACATCCAAAGTTGGTTTCAAGTCCTGGTTTCATCCCTGGTGTGAAGTCAATTATTAAGGCAAATTTACAAATTGATATTTCAAAATGTTAAAGTTTATATTGAGAGAATGTAGTTTTCAATTTATTTCAGAGGGAAGAGAGGTGGTCCACACCACTCTCCCTTGGCAACTGCGGATCTAGCTTCTGGTTTTGTGGGAGGTCATTTTTGAAAAGTTGGGGGGGGGGGGATGCAATTTTAGGGCTCAAATGGGGAGTGGGCAAATTTATCGAAAAAAAGTCCCCGAAATGCAATTTTAAGCCACCCCCATGATCCCTCCCCTCCGGATTCTCCAAGTGCCCCCCCCCCCCGGAGCAAAACGTCTGAAAGAAACACTGGTCATTTTTCTAGCTATTTCCTCATACGAAAATCTTTTTAACGTTCGCAACTTGTACGCAGGCGAGTGCATGTTCCATAAATGATCTTTCATTCGCGCTTCGTTGATTAAAAATTCTGTAATTTCAGAGCTCCACTCTACATCAACATTCACCGCCATGTGATCGCCATCTTCACGAATGTTTCACGCCACTTCGTAGCGAAGGGGTTGCTGACGTCACAAAATTCCAGCTCCCTGATTGGTTCTTCCGTAAGTTGCCTAAAATTAGAAGCAATTTTTTCCCTGGGCAGAGAAAAAATTGCCTCTATTAGGAGCAACTGCCATTTCCTTTTCACACGAGGGTTTTAGAGCAATTGTTGGTGGAAACAGGTGGAAAAACAGGTTCCAGATAGAGTTGACGATTGCTTTTGCGGTTACGCTCGCCTGTAATTTCTATCGTGTGATATGGCCTTAAGATCCCACTGCAGTTTATCTACACTCATAGCGTACACTCATCACGTATATATGTCAAATTAAAGCTGATTTTTTTTCTGAACGTGATGCACTATGTCCGCCTATGTAAAAGTGCCCGAAACCTATAGGCAGCCTGGCCTAAACAGGTCACATGAATGTAGTATTTCTACACTCATAGCGTACACCCATGACTCATATATCAAATTAAAGCTATTTTTTTCTGAACGTGATGCACTTTGGCTGCCTATGTAAAAGTAGCCGCAACCTCTAGGCAGCCTGGCCTGAAGTTTAGGGTCCAAAATTTCAAATGGTTAAAAAAGACGGAAAAATGGGTAGATTCTTTTGCTTTTTTCACTAAAATTATTCTTATTATGAGTACTTTTTCGAAAAATAATTGATGAATTAAATTAAAAAAATTGCCGATAGGGGACGCTTTAGACTTTGTAGCTAAAAACAACTACTTTTTACCGTTTTATTTTCGTATTTTCGTAATTGATTCAAAAAGTTTAAACTCTAACTTAAATTTTGAGCCCAAAATATCAACTAATTTCCGGCTTTTAGCAATATTCGGACCAAACGTCAAAAAATGTGTTTTTCTACTTTTTAACTTGTCCTTTCATGTAAAAAATATTATTAAAATCATCTGGCAATACTAATAATGTGAAAATAAAATTAAATGCACACTTTGTAAGTTGTAAAATACAAAATTTCTGGGTAAAAAAATGTTGGAAAATTTTTTTTTTCGATTTTTTAGTTACGAAAGGGTTTATCTGATTTTATTTTAAAATTATCAGGTGATTTTAATAATTTTTTTACATGAAAGGACTAGTTGAAAAAAAGAAAGCAAACACAATTTTTGACGTTTGGTCCGAGTCTTGCTAAAAACCGGAAATTAGTTGATATTTTGGGCTCAAAATTTAAGTTAGAGTTTTAACTCTTTGAATCAATTACGAAAATACGAAAACAAACGGTAAAAAGTAGTTGTTTTCAGCTCCAAAATCTAAAGCGCCCCCTATTGGCAATTTTTGAAATTTAAGTTAATCAATTTTTTTTTTTCGTAAAAGTACTCACATTAAGAATAATTTTTGTAAAAAAGCAAAAGAATCTACCCAGTTTTCCATCTTTTTTCACCATTTGAAATTTTGGACCCTGAACTTCATTCCAGGCTGCCTAGAGGTTGCGGCCACTTTTACATAGGCAGCCTTAGTGCACCACGTTCAGAAAAAAATTAGCTTCAATTTGATATATGAGTCATGAGTGTACGCTATGAGTGTAGAAATATTACATTCATGTGACCTGTTTAGGCGAGGCTGCCTATAGGTTTCGGGCACTTTTACATAGGCGGACATAGTGCAACACGTTCAGAAAAAAATCAGCTTTAATTTGACATATACGTCATACGTGTACGCTATGAGTGTAGATAAACTGCAGTGGGATCTTAGACTAGTTGTAATTTACTTCAGAAAACACAGAATCAAGAAAAAAGACAAAGAACATTTTTGGAACTTCTTTTTTAAAACTTCTGAAATATGAAAAACAATCTGTAACGATTTTCAGACATCGGCGTATTAGGATGACTGAAATCTGTCACTGTCAAGTCCTTGAATGTACTCTTAGTTAAGCCAACAACACTTAGACGGTTTAAACTTGGAAATTTGATTTCTTTAGACACATTTTATGTCCTTATTTATGGCTCTTAAATCAAAGATGAAACTCGGGCATAAATATTTAAATTTCAGTAAAATGGTATAAAATGCATCTGTAATTGAATGTATTGCAACATTCGTAGGTTTAACTACGCTGGGGTGGGATATTTTCAATAATATAAAAGTATTTATTTTAACTCTACTGAGCTGCAGAGGCTGGCCGGGTTATAGTGGAACAATAGTATTGCACAGATGTTGGCAAATGGAAATATTGGAATCCAATATTCGAATCAGATAATTTCAATGAAAAGTAGAAGTATGGCCTTTAACAAGCCTTTGAAAGCTATAATAAGAAGGATCCATTTTTTACCTGAGGATAAAATTAAATAATGGTAATAATAATATTGACAAACAAAAATGTTGAAAGTAAGAAGTTATCAATCTGTCACAACAAGTTTTTTCAATGATAAAGCAATCTTGCGAAAACAGCAAGTTTATTTACAAATCGGAACAGTAAGGTAGCAAAAGTAACCGCGGCAATAATTAAATAAATATCCAAACCCACCGTAAACACAAAGGTAACCACGTATTTATGCATATGAAATACTGTTAAAACATGACGTAAAAATCATAGATTTAACAGGCAACACACTGCAAAAAATAAAATGTTTTTTTTTACAGTAAAATACTGGCAGGAGAGGGAGGTTCCTGTTTAAAACTGTAAAATGCACAGTAATAAACTGTAAAACTAGCAACTTTAAAATTTATTACTGTAAACTAGCAATTTCACACTTTACTATTGTACAATTAGCAATTTTAGTTTATTACTGTAAAATTACTATAAAATTAGCTGTAGTCTGCTGTAAAAACAACATTTATTTTTTACAGTACAAAGCTAATTCACAGCAAAGTGATAAACAAGGATGACTTACTTCGAAGTAGTTTCCCCTTTATAGCATTGACAGAATGTTGTCGTATTTTCCAATCAAGGACATTCTATTGCACTCAAAAAGTTACAGGGAGTTATTCATTCATTATAAGGTAGGAGCTACTAATTAGGGATGCATCGATTAATATGCCATAATCAGCCACTTTGCCGAATATTGAAAATCGCCAAAATCGGTGGCAAAAATATGTTTTAAATATTTCTATTTAGTATACCTTCAATGAGAAGCTGGGATGAATAATTATTTTTACAGGAAATTTTGTAATTTTTTGCAAACATTTTAAATATAAATTATTTTCGAAGACAATTTCTTTTTGAGCAACTACAACTCCAGCCCCCAAAAGACCTTACACTTTATTTATGTTCATCTTTCATTCCAATCCATCATTACGTCACCATCTTTGTTCGAACTTGCCCAACAAGAATTCTTTTTATTGGAAGCATAACTAATCGGAAAGCAGACACGATGGAATGTGAGTTATGACTTCCGTTTCCAAAAGAAGCCATCCGTCTTGGAAGATTTTCAGAAAGTTCAAGATCATAGGTGAGAGGACATATTCCCCTTTCTCGTTAATGAAAGGATGGTTTTATTGGAATATTATTTAAGGCCCGGCACAAGTTTCCTATATTTTGTGGAAACTTGTATTTGTAGGTCAAGGTAGGGTGGAAAACTTAAGAATATATCGCACCCTTGCAAGAAAAGTGACACGCGTCAAAAAATTCTAATTTTCTTATTTTTGTATGAAACCGATTGAAATAGTGTGTTCCATTATGTGGAAAAGTGTTACAACTGAAATTTTGATAAAATAGCTCTATTAATGTACAGTATGATTTTCAAAAATGGTGGAGTTTCACAAGGCTACCAATTAGGGAATATTAGACATACATCTTTATTAAAATACTTAAGCTTAACTGAAAGAGCCAGTTGTGAAGCTTCAATTGGATATCACTAAATACCTCTGCTTTTTATCGTATGTTCCTCACTTGATGTTTATCATTAATTTAGTCTAAGGAGCTTTCAAGAGAGAGGTTATTTAGCACTTCATGATTGGTCCCATAGGTCACCAGATCTGATTCCATGTATTTTTTTCTGTAGGAAGAGAAGGGTTCTGTTTTTCTGCCGCTCTTACCTTCTAATCTTGATGCCCTAAATATTTGATCACTGCAGCAACTGCTTCTGTGCCTGCATACATGCTTCAACGTGAATGGCAGGAATATAAGTACAGGTGAGACGTCATTTGGCGTCAGGGGATAAGCAAAACCGTAGTTAAAAAAAGTTAAGTTTGTGAATTATTTTTTTTTTTTAATTTTTGAACCATTCTGCTCTTAGAGACATACTCTTGAAACCCCACAATTATTTTTGAGCCACCCTGTACTTCTGGATAGGGCCCGGCAAGTCGAGTTAACAGGACGTTATATTCAAACTCGGTCTGGGCACAGCATCAACTTGGATTTCGCTATAATCAGATTGGCTAGTAAAAGTATCCCGCTGTATCAAATTAGCAATTTAAACATTCTGAGCAGTAATTTATAACTACTACTTTTATATTTAATAAGCAATGTGTTATGACTGGGTCCTATTGTGACAGCATTTCTTCAACCCTTTTGGAATAAGATTTGTTCGTTGCACCATTCAAATGGAATCCCTTCCCTTTCAGTGTCTTCCCAAAGCAACAGTGGTCATAAATGAACACAAAGCGACGGAAATTGGTGCTTATTAGTTCCGGTCCTGTTCAGGAATAAATGTCGGAGTAATTCTTCGTAGGAAATCGGACTTATTAGGCAAAGTGCTCTCTTTGTTCACGTCTATTCCATAGGATTCACGAATGCGGGCCGTTAATACATTTACAGATAATCCGTCTATATAAAGTGGAATAATACTAAGTACAGCAGCCCCTCGTTTTACGTGGATTTGATTATATGCGGTATAAAATTTGATTTTATTTTGTTTTACGTGGATGAGTTTTGATTTTTCGCGGATGCAACCCTCATTGCAAACATATAAAATGCTCCCCTCTTTCAAAATCCAAACTCCTCAGATTGCGGCATTCTCGTCATTTCAAGTTTTTTCATGAGGGTCCAATGGTACAAACACAAGCAAATCAAATACGAGTAGAACGCAGAAAACAGTCATAAAAGTCATATTCGTACTGAATTTGAGAAATGTTATTATTAATAGTTTCTTTTTTGTGAAAGATTAATGAAAGTTTGGTTTCATAAAATATTAATATTGATTTCTAGTTATGAATGCCAAACATCAACTCAAAGACTATTACGACATTCCCTCCCCTCCGCCAATTTCTTTTCTTGAAGAACAATTCAGTTCACTTTTTTTCTTTAGAAGTAATACCGCAACCTAAATTGAAATATTGAAAATAGATTAATCTTCTTTTGAACAAATTCAAAGCATTTTATTTTCTTTCTTCTATCTAATTTAATGTGTCTCAAAATTTTGTGGTTTAAATTCTCTAACAAATTTCTCGTTTCTATTTATTTTTATCTGGCTTTATTTCAGTTTTAGCTTCAGGTGTTTTTGGTTAATTAATAAACTATTTTTAAAAGGAGATGATAAAAATGCCTATATTCGTCTCAATGCACTAAGCAAGTTTACTTCGACGTAGTGTGGTTATTGAGAAAATAATTTTAATAGGAGTAATTGTTCAGCCAATAAGTTATTCTATGTAGAGGATGGTATTACATAGCGCTGTGCTGAAAAACGAGGGTAAAAAGACAACGATATTAGCAACTAATTCGCAGGAAACTGCAAAAGCGTGTTTCACGGTGAAAATAAACCTCTTTTTTAATGGCAGATAAGGGAGTTATTGTTGGAGTAAACCAGCATTGTGAAAATTACGCAGATCCTTGTCATGTCATTACTACGCTGCCAGCTAAGTTTGCACCAACCATAGGTGAAAATGCATCCAGAAATTTTTTAAGTCACTTGTACTTCATCCATAAGCTTCTTTTGCACTGAAAAAGAGATTCCTTGTCATCCCGAAACAGGTAACTGCATTGCCCCGCAAATTTTTGCTAAATAGTGTTTTGTTATTTTTTTCTCGCTCTCCTATAAAAAAGAATAAGAATTTAAAGCAATATCTAAAACTTTAAGAAAGTAAAGGGCAAACAATCTTGCTTCGAAATTAAACAAATCAATAACTTTAGTAATTTTTGAATGTTTTCTGAATTTTAATTAGAATGAAAGAAACAATCATGAAAATAAAAAAAAACCTGAAGAAGCATTTATTAAGTGTTTTTGGGTAGTTATTTAATACTGAATGCATAGCTGAAAAATTGAAAAATGTTGAGCTTCTTTCTGCTTATATTCCTTCTGTGTGTGTATTAATCGCATTAAATATCTTTACTTTCTTCCTCATAAGTTCTAAACAGTTTTAAAAAAAAAACTGAAACTACATGCGAGTTTAAATTCTACTGTTGGTTTCTATAAGTCATTATCTGTTCTAGAAATAGAGCGCTGTTTTGAAGAATTAGAATGCATTCTAGGAGTTGTTGGAGAATTAATTCTCTAACAGCTCCAAGAAGTCCTTAATAAATGTTGTTTACTTTTTCCTTCCTAAACTAAATATGCTAAGTGACGTAAAATTTATTTTCCCATTAAAATTAACTTAACTTTCAAGGAAGTTTAAATATTCATTATAGTTCCAAGTTTCATTTTTGCACTTTCCACCGAGTGATAAGTCTTTTTCAAGTTAAACTTAAAACTTCATTAGAGATATTCTTCTTTTAAAAATAGTTAACTTCGTTTCATTGAGTTGAAACAAGCATCATAATGCTATTCTAGAAAATGTAATCAGTAATCAATTGATTGCATCTTGCTGAGTTTATTGAACTTTTTTAAATGCTGGTTTAATTGGATTAAACTGAAAGCTCAAAATTTTCCAGCTGGAAAAAAAAACTCCGTAGTAACTTTTAAGCCAATTAAACTTTGACAATTGGTACAGGTCATGATGACATCTTTTTTATCACATTAACATGTGCATTCTTGCTGCAATTGTTGAAAAAAAAATTGTTGACAATTGGTACAGGTCATGATGGCATCGTCTTTTTATCACATTAACATGTGCATTCTTGCTGTAATTGTTGATAAATTTTTTGTTGACAATTGGTACAGGTCATGATGGCATCTTGTTTTTATCACATTAACATGTGCATTCTTGCTGTAATTGTTGATAAATTTTTGGTTACAATGGCAAAATAAGTCGTTTCTGAATATATGGCGATGGTCATTTATCAACGCATAATATTCAAGTAATAGAATGCCTTCCGAATTGCGTAGTTGTTAGGCGTTGGCCTTGTGCACCCAAATGCGCAAGTTCATACCCGACTCCAATCGGCAGATGACAAGGTGCAGAAAATCTACACGATCCATGATGTGCAGGGTGCGTTATGAAAATAATGATAATGTTTTTCTTCTGACCCGACTGATCTATCGTAGCGCCCTCCACTTTTCGGGAGTGACTGAAGAAAACCGGGCTAGGTGTTATACCAAACGAAAATTTAATGGAAAAAAATAATAAATTTTGACATTTTGAATTCAAATTATGTTTTTCGCAATGACGATTTGCGATAGGTGCGTGTGTGAGTGTGTTGTCATGTATGTGTCTATTGTGTGTATACTGTTTGATTTTCTTAGTTAAAACCTTCCGCGTATTTACGCATGCGTCAAGTCTTCTCTTATCTCACCAAAATATGAGTGATAGATAAGAGAGCAATAAGGAAAAGCATAATAAGAAGCATTTTGAGCCGTATCAAGCAACGTAGAGCAATGCTAATTTAAAATACATAATTTAGTTGAGTATATGTCAAACGGATAGCAAATGCAAGTTTTAAATTGAAAACTTCGGATAGTTCCCAATCACAACCGGTCACCCATTTTTTAAGAGGAATTGTTCACGAGTGACAGGCGCAGCTTTCAAGGACGGATAGTTGGCGGTTATCTGTGTGTGTACTGCTACGACACCTTGCGGGACATGGGTACCACCATATCCTGCATGGTGGCGAAGGTGCAGGGGCCGGTGACGGAACGTGTGGTGAAGCACCGGGAAGCACCCTTTTGCACACTTTGAGTCCAATCTGAAAAGAGACTACACGACGTCTAAGGTCCAAAAAGAAAACAAATAGCAATTTCTCATTCAAAAAAAAAAAAAATCACATCTTATGATTGAAAACGACCCAGATTTTGAAAATATATGGTTCCTGCGGGACGGGTCATGGCAACCTTCTGACGGATTAAGTGTATAAATGTTTGGAAGTTTACAATCGGCATCTTTATTCGCGAATTACTATCGATGACAGTGAAAGCCAATAGTGCATTGTTTGTTACTATACTTGAACCTCGTTAATTTGAAACACTTTTAAACGATATACTGCTATAACGAACTGCATTTCCGATCCCTGATCTCCTTTTTGTTCTTCATTGTTTACTGAATAAGAAAAACTGCGATCAAGACGAATTAATTTTAAGAATACCTCGGAACTCATTTTCATCAGGTTCGATTGTAAACCCAATAATTTCAGTAAAATAAAAATTTTGAAAATTATCTATCTTTAACTTGCATCACAGCATTGTTGCTTCAGTGTTCAATAATATTTAATGCAGACAGGTAGTAATCTTTTTGCAACCACTGAAAACTAAATCCAGAAATAGCAAGGGAATAAAGCTCTTCTCGAGAAATAAAATAACAAGTGACGAAATTTTTGTTTTTAAATTCCACGAACAATACTCAAAAGCCTTCGAAACGACCTCCTAAGTTCCATAAAAATTCTTCCCTATAAAACTGCAAACAGCAGATGATGAAACTTTTTCTTCTGTATCTTCTTCAGTGAGGAATAACTTGACGCAGCATGTGGCAGGCGACTCATTCAATCGTGCATGTTGAAAGATCGTTCTTTAAATAATAAAGAAAAGAATACCAACAACTCAACTCCTCTCGATCGATCTATGGGTTTGCTGATAGAGCAGCATGGGGCAACGAAAATACATCTCCAACCGCTTTTTTAGTTGCTTCGTGCTTTTATTTTTTTTAAAAAAGACTTTGCAAATAAATTGTAGATTTTTTTAAATTCTGCTGTTAATATTCATATTTTATGTTTTATTTCCTGTTAATTTTTCTATGCAAACAGATATACTGACTCTTTTGAGGGTTCAAGTGTTAAACTCTGGAGGATTTAAGACTGAAGACTAATTGGAGGGGATGGGGGGGGGTATTAAAAGTAAGATAGTATTGTATTTATTACACTGCTCGACATTGAAAATGCAACACCAAGAAGGAGTGGTCAGAAATTCATGCAAATTTTAACGTAGACGCACGTCACTGAGTTATGCAAATGATATGAAATGCGCAGCTCTCCGATGCACGTGAAGTAAGATATAAGAGAATGAAGTTGAAAAGTGGGCTATGTTCATGTTGGTTTTTCTGCCAGACTAATTATCGGAGAAATTTGGTTTTTGTCTCGAAGGATACGTGTGATAGGAGGAAATGCCACGCCGTCCTCAACGAAGACACTTCCAGCATATAGACGATTTTACAAGGGGTATGGTGATCGGACTGAGAAGGGGAGGTTGGTCCATACGTCAAATTGCAGCTGATACCCACATGGATGCAAGCACTGTGCATCGGCTGTGTCGGAGATGGTTGGAAAGAGGAAATGTAGCCACATTGAGGGGTGCAGGTGCAGCCAGAGTGACGTCAGACCGCTTGGATCGACGGAGTCACCGACAAGCTGTGGCGGACCCGCAAGTCACTTGTACGTCGATTCTGCAGCACGTGCAAGGTACCCTGGATGTTCCTGTGTCGACCAGAACCGTTTCCCGTCGACTGGTTGCACGTGGCCTGCAATCACGGCGCCCGCTAAGAAGACTGCCATTGACCTCACAGTACAGACTCAAACGTTTGGAATGGTGCCGGACCTGAGCGACGTGGATGGCAGAATGGCAAACCGTAGTGTTCTCAGATGAATCCCGCTTCTGTTTGTCCAGCGATAGTCATCGCATACGTGTGTGGCGTCGACGTGGAGAAAGATCGAATCCGGCAGTAACTGTGGAACGCCCCACAGCGCGACAACGTGGCATAATGGTTTGGGGCGCTATTGCATACAATTCCGTATCACCTCTAGTTCGTATTCGGGGCACTATGACGGCCCAACGATATGTAGATAATGTACTGCGGCCGGTGTCAATCCCCTACCTTCAGGATCTGCCAAATGCAATTTTTCAACAGGATAACGCCCGGCCTCACAGTGCTTGAATCAGCCAACATGCTCTACGAGTTGTACAGATGCTTTCCTGGCCACCATACTCTCCTGACTTGTCACCAATCGAACATGTGTGGGACGTGATTGGACGCCGTTTGCAGAACCTGTCACTGCCTCGTTCAGAGGACGAACTGTGGCAAATGGTTGAAAGGGAATGGAGTGCCATCCCTCAGGACACCATCCGCAGGCTTATTGACTCCATGCCTAGACGTGTTTCTTCGTGCATCGCTGTCCGCGGTGGTCCTACTTCTTACTGAGCCGACGCCGTCCTCGCTCTAAATTTTGCTTATTTATTTTGAAATAAATATCACTTATTGTTCCATGCTGTCTCTGTCTTCTTACCAAATTTCATCAATTTCTGACCACTCCTTCTTGGTGTTGCATTTTCAATGTCGAGCAGTGTATCTAAACTCACTCATCTCTCATGGCTGTTCTGAAATTTAAATCAGTGAAAAATGCGTTGGATAGCAACACTGCAATATGTTTTGAAAACAAATCCAATAGTTAAATCAACAGAAACCGGACAACTTGTCTAGTGGTTATATAAGGCTGACAATGATGGTGTGGTCTCGGGTTTGAAGACCGGCTCGGACATGGATGAGCTCTCTCTCCGGTCATTGTCATTTCTTTGTGTGAATTTGTTATGCTGTAAACGGGTCTCTACGGCATGCGTGTACTGTGGAAGTCGGACTTCACACCACATTACGGTTTAGTTGGGAAAGTGAAGCAGCACACCCTAAATTGTTCGCCTAGCTGGTACACGACAAGAACAGCAACAACAAAAAATCAACAGAAATGTATAGTCTTCACCAAATTATGAGCTGGTCAGATTAAGGGACGTTATTGATGCTGATAGGTACTACAAGTTGTATCAAAGAGCCTTAATGATCCAAGTGAAAGTGATGAGCCGTTTCATATTTTATTAAATTTCTCAGTTATCATGGATTGCGCTTCAATCTTTTGTTGTGTGCACTATGTAGACAGTGTATCCCCATTTAACCTGCCAGATTCTTATTTTCGCCGGCTCCAGTTGTAGATGCAAATTTCCAATCGAAAAACTTAAGCTGCAGAGTTAAGGATAACAGTTTGAAGCAAAAAAAAAATAGTGACATTAAACTTCTTATATAGTCTTTGCACCCCCCCCCCTGCATTAAAAAAAAACAATTAAAATGCAAAAAATTTGAAGCATTTATGACAAAAATCTAAGGACAAGATTAAATTTGTAAAAGACCGTGCTGAAAATGAAATGAGAAAATATCGGTTCCACATGAAAATGGTACCTTTCGATCATGGTAATTATTAAAGTAAAAAATAGTATATAGTTAATCTTTTCATTGCTATTAAAAATAAAATGAAATCTGTATACTATGAAATAATATATGAAAACTATGATAGGTAAAAGCACACGACAAACGCTCTTTCCTACAGTTGAGAAAAAAAACTCCGTTTTATTTAGTCGCTTGTGGCCCTTAATAATCAGGAGTGCAAAATGGTATTCCTTTTCTGTGTGAAGTAAGGACTATTGTCCTCATTTTAATGGGAATTATTAAGGACTGTTGTCTTTATTCTCAATGGGATTTTATTGACTGGTGGTATCTCAAGTAAGGATTTTTTAAAGATGAGATTCTGCTGGGGATTTTAAGGATTGTTCTCCTAATTCGAAAAAGGATTTACAGAGTCTGCTGACACTAACGTGACTTGTACCTTTAAATCAGTGACACTAATGTGACTTAAATATTATCCTTATTCATTCAAATATTGGGATATTTAGGGGAGTGTTAACTTTATTTGCGAAATTTTCTCTCGAATGAGCGTTCGAAATATTTACCCGGACAAATTTAAGCAACTGACGTAAAAAGACTGAAATTAGAAAAAATCATATCCAAGTCATTAAAAATATCCTTTTTTTTTATTTGTAATAATTTAAAATGTTGCTGCTTTTGTTAGTTTTATATTGAACAATCTCCACCCCCCTACTCCTAATAAAAAGGCTAACTTACTCTATTCATACTCTTAAAATGTTTATTCTAATAAAACAAAGATGCAATTTTTATTTTGTATATTTTAGTACGGTAAAACTTTGATGTCCTATTACTTCTGCTCTTTGATCAAGAAGTTCCTTTAAGAAAACTAATCTCAAAGGGGGCTAACAGTGTGAAAAGTTGAATCCTCCCGTTTTAAACTACCACAAATTTGTCATTTAACAAAATCATCTGATAACATTTCCTCTGCAAAAGACTTAAACAGGAACCCGACCGAAACCCACAAATCCGATACCATTGGACGCTTGCCGACAGAAAGAAAGAAAAAAAAAAAATAAAAACCGCTTTCTACAACAAAAGCAAGATGGAGCGAATGTTGCCACCAGATGTTTCGTTTACGTCCAAGAAAGATGGCAATAACTTTAATAACCGAGATTCTTTTGGACTGACGTTTCTGCGATTACGGATCCAGTTACAAAACATTAGGGGCGTAACCGGTCGTGAATGAGGCCTGTCTTACGCTCTTTCCATCGGAAGTTTTCGTTTAGTGATACGGATTTCTAATCGCATTTCTGATTTGATGGGTTAGGGAAAGAGATACTGTTTTGCGCCGGGAAAAAAATTGGAAACATCACTCTAGTTTGATAACATGTGAGCGAAGGATTGGTGGTGTTGTCTGTTGAGTCATAGTTTCATTCCGAAAAGGCGATTGTAACAGGTTTTATAAAATAATCGCCTGCTGAAGTCTCTCTCCAGATTTAAAAAAAAAAATGTAATACACTCTTGCTAACTTTGCTTTAGCACTACGAACTGCGAAAAATATGCTCCAGTAGAAAACAACATTTATGAATTAAATTTGTACTGATTATACCATCTCATATTTTAAATCCCCAACACAAAAGATAAGAGTATAAGCTTGACGTGTATGGCAAAGTATCTGTCTGTATCACCGTAGCTTCTAAAAGGATCAATCGATTTTATATTTATTTATTTATTAGGTCTCGTCTTTTTATGACTTTAATTTTAATTTAGCGCAAATACTAGTGACTACCCTCAAAAATTGGCGTTTCTTCGACGTTTTGGTAGCGAAACATACTTGCATATTGGAAATATTAGTACCACAGAAATAACTTTTTTTTAACGCCTAGCAGAGTGGATGCGTCCACTTCCTTCGTAATGGATGCGTCCACTTCCACCTGTGAACGGGATGTATGCCTCTTCATGTCATCGGTAGTCAGACTGTTTCAGCTTTTATTCATGCGTTTCGAAAATATTTCATTGTTGGCAGACCAGGATAGAACTTTAAAAGTAAAAATTTTTTATTGCTATTTTGTATTTGACAAATAAAATATTTGAAAAAGATTTAGATAAGAGTAAGGCTTTTTTAAAACGATTTTTAATTTTTCTTCTTTTACGACCAGCAAAACTTTGCAGTTGTGATTATTTTCCTCTTCCGTATTTTCCCATGTTACCAAGAACTTTTTTCTGAAAAATAATTAAGCTTTTGCTGACTTAAGATTAATCTCAATATGAAGTGAGATTCTCGGAGTCAGGTTTTTTTTTTTTTTCTTTATGTCTTTCTTTTTTTTTAATTTAATAATATTTCTTGCACACGTCAGTTCAATTTTTAAGAGAAATAACACAAAAGGGAAAGAAAGTTAGGGTAATTTTCGATTCAAGTAATCGGAAGTGCAAACTACAAAATAATAATAGTAGTAGTAGTAGCAGTAGTAGTAGTAGTAGTAGTAGTAGTAGTAGTAGTAATAATAATAATAACGTCACTAAGTGGCCACAAGCAACAATCGTGAATTTTCGACCTCAAAAGTTCTTTTTTAATAAAAGAGCTGAATTGTTAAAGTTGAAGAAAACTGAATTGTTAAAGTTGCAAAAATATTTTTAAGAACCAGTTTTCCACTCCTTTATTGAAACATAACACCGAGATCATACCTATTCAAGCGAAGAACCGAAATCAATATTTATTCACAGATATTTTCCTTGGTCGATATTGCTTCTGGGGGGGAGGGTGGAACGCATTCGGCAGGTGGTGCAGTGTTCTATCTCTGACGGAATGAATTCGGAAAAGAGAAACTTCCCCCTTTCAATATTCAGTTAAATCTACCGAAAACAGAGAGAAAGAAATAACGTATTGCTTTGGAATTTTTTTCTGGTCAATGAAAAGCAAAAATATTTTTTTCCCAAATATTCGAGTATTGATCGTATGCTTGGTCTTTTCTTTTGTTAAGTTCGAATTTTTAAACAAAGCCGAAGTTAGTCGGCTTTTTCGTACAGCTTTTTTGCTGTCACGGAAAGAAAAGAAAGAGAAAAATTATGTCTGTCGTTTTTGTAATCAATGATTTATTATTATTTATTGTCATTGTACTATTAATATTTCATTATTATTAATTTATTTTTTTAACCGTTCGTTTTTCTCCTTTCAAATTTCTGTGTTCCATTGAATATTCTATGCTTCTAAAAGTTAAAGCATTGCAACAATATCAGACGATAGTTTCAGTTCTTTAAGTCCCATCAAATGCATAGTCAAGCCCACATATAGAAGATCAGTCAAAAGAATATCCCGCTTAATATAATACATTTTCAATGTAAACAACAGTTGAAATTTAGTGTTTCGATCCCGGATAATGGAATATCCCGCGTATTAGAATATTTTTCTAGGCAAAATAAATGTTCCATTAAGTGGATTCGACTGTAATTAGTTGACTCAAAAAGGTTTCTACTTTCATAGTTAAACTATGATACATAAAGCAACCATTTAAAAAATGCATTCATGCAGTAAGAAATATGTACGATTGTAATATTTAATGAAAACATGCAGTTTTCAAAAATATAAAGTATGCATAACTAAAAAAGGAACTTATTACTGAGTATTATAAAATAACCTTCTTTTGAATGGATGTTAATTTCGTCAAAACGTCTGCGAAGAAAGCTTGTTAGAAAATGAATCCATTGTAATTTATTTCTACCAGCTTTATGGAATCATTTCGCATAATGATGATTACTTTACACATTTGCAAAATCGAAATTTATTCAGAACATGCAAATTAATATTTTTTAATAGTAATTTTGGGTAAAACTTTTTATTTTGCATCCTGGAATAATGTATCGAATTCCTTTTTAAGATAAGATAATAAAAGTAATGGTATAACTTTTGATATAACTATGTATAATTTATTTTATCTACTTCCTTTATTTTGAAGAAAATCTTTTGAGTTAATGAACATTTAACTATTTGAAAGATTAATTTAACTATTCGAAAGATTAATAGCTAAAACTAAAAATTTCGTAACATTGCATTTCAGTTAGTTAGTTCCAAATCATTAAAAATAAATGCTTGGAATGTAAAAAAAGCAAAAATATTATTTTTCCGCAAAGAGTAAAATTAGTAATACGCAGTAAACAAGTTAATTGTTAATTTTCAAAATGTTAGTTTGTAGAAACAGTAAAAAGGAGGTGAAAAAGAGGTTACAAAAAAAAAGTGAAACAGAAAATTACTTTGCTTAAAAGTAATTAAAAAAAAACATTTTTTCCCTTCTTATTATTTTTTTAATCGCCAGCAAAACTAAAGATTTTATTAAACTGAGTCTCTCAATAAATTTGGCGAAGTGGTAGAAATATTTGTCATATTTTGCTGCCCGAAGTAGAAGCAAATAGAAATAAAAGGATGCAAGTGCCAAAGTCTAACATTTGGAGATAACTGGTGTAAATGGTTAAAGAAACTTTTCAATAAAAATCGGCTTAGGGTTTGAATATCTCACATAGTTTAATCACTGCTTTAAAATATGTACTCACTTCCATTTCGCTCCTCTCTGCCTCATTTTATTATGTTGTTTCTAACATGAAATTGCTTTTAAAGAAGTTATTACTTAACAAGTATACAGTAAAAAAAATTTTTTTAAGAACGCTTTAAATTGATAATTGATTTGAATCAAGGACGTTTCATTTAAAAAGCTTCAAAAGCCTCAATTCCACTAATCTCAACTTGCTTAAGGTCATTCTTGAAATGACTTTGTCAAATTTATTAACAAAATTTACTTCAAATTACTATTTTTCATTTTTGGCTTTGGCAACGATCATGGGCACCTCAATTTAAAATTTTTGGGAAGGAAAAAATTCGCAGTTTTCTGGATGAAATTCCAATTTTTCCAAATACGATAACGTAAGACTATGCATGCATGACATACATACATAATATTTAATGAAAAGGAAAATTAGGTACCAAGAAAATACAATTTTAAGAAATTTTAACAAAGAAAAAAAATAGTAATTTGTAATTTGCAATGTTGACATTTAATGAAAGTAATTTGCAATGTTGCAATTTCTCCTTTGCAACTTTGCAACGTCAGGAAAGTTTGCCAGGTAAGGAAATTTCGGGGAGGTCAAAGTGACCTATCGTACCCTTCCATTGTTATAAAAGCAATTCGGAAAATTCAATCTTCGCTGGTCACAATTGAAGGGCTTGGGAGATAAAGGAGTTAAGAGACAAAATAGAAATTGCGAGTAATATAAAGTTCAAAATTTTATTGTTGCAGTTGTTGCAGCTTTTTTGTTTTCTGGTTTTGTCATTAGTGTGCGAATGAAATTGATCTAGTGACATCTAAAAAAATAGTAATTTGTAATTTGCAGTGCTGAAATTTTATGAAAGTAATTTGCAAGGTTGCAATTCCTCCTTTGCAACTTTGCAACGTCGGGAAAGTATGCCAGGTAAGGAAATTTTGGGGAGGTCAAAGTGACCTATCGTACCCTTCCATTGTTATAAAAGCAATTCAGAAAATTCAATCTTCGCTGGTCACAATTGAAGGGCTTGGGAAATAAAGTAGTTTAGTGAGAAAATAGAAATTGCGAGTAATATAAAGTTCAAAATTTTATTGTTGCAGTTGTTGCAGCTTTTTTGTTTTCTGGTTTTGTCATTATTGTGCGAATGAAATTGATCTAGTGACATCTACTGTTTGATGTACCAAGTTTTATTTGCTTAATTGTATCCATTGCTTACTATTGTACAGAGTTCATTTTTTAAAATGTAACTTAGCCCCCTCATCCTCCAAGCCCTTCAATTGCTATACTATATTTTTCTTAAACTGAAATTTTAGTTGACTTTCAAGAAGACAAACTATATTAAAGTTACAAAAAAGCATAGCACGTTACAATATTAAAATATTCTGGCTGTTTATAGGGCCAGCGGCTCTCCCTTCAAAATCATAAATCTTAAATCTGTTCTCTTCTTAGAATTTATCAGTTTTAAACTAGGGTTTGCCTTAAAGTTTGGCGATATTTTTTATCACCAAAGTAAAATAAAAAACATATCGACCCACCAACGAAATAGTAAGTATGTTAAAAGTTGATAAAACAATAATCAAAGGTTCAATACAATAATCAATATCAATATATTTCAAAAAGTCAACCTTCAATTTTTTTTTTTAATTGTAACCACATTTCGAACTTACGGAAAGAAATCAATAACCATATTTTAAGACTTTAGAATGTTTACGGCATATTCGTTTTTTTTTTTCAAAATTTCAGTTGTTCTTCTTTATTTTAACCATGAACTTTTGTGTGAAATACGGAAAAAATCATAAGAGATATAAAAATACTTTTCAGACACATAACATTGCGAAATAGCTAACTCACACTTTATGGCAAAAACAAGTTACGCCTTACGTAGACAAAGCAGCTTGCTTTTATGTTGATCCCGATCGAATCAAACTATGAGATTTCTATAAATTTTTATGCCACTTCTGTATTTATTAGCATAACCCTACTGGAAATGTTTCCCTTGCATAGAGAAAACACTGGTGTAACCTGAAGCAGATATTTTTTATGCAGATTACATGCAAATAATTTTTACGCTCTAAAATGGAAAACAGATATTGTATAGAAACTCTTGCATTGAATTATCTTGTTGGAAATATTGCATAGAATATTTACTTCGGTGAGCGAATGCGAAGTATTATAAAGAAAAATAACGGTTTATAGAAAACTTCAGACACGTGTTTTAGATTCCGAGGACCCCTTTTTCAATGCAGAAGTTATCCTGATAAGTTGGATGCTTGGATGCGAATGTGAGTTTTCAACTTTGTTTATATTTTTATAAAATGTCACAATGGTTGAACCAATGATGATTTTCGAGTGAAAGATGAAAAAAAAATCCTTTAACTTACTTGGTGTCATGCTTTTCAACCAACAGAGAAGATATGTTCCCAATCCTCCTATACGTGCAAGTGGCAGTTTTAAATTGATAGTAGTATTATAGTGCTCCTCTGCTAAGTTGACCTTCGACGTAGACAATGTTTTCTCTTTTTCGGGTAATGGGAAAGGGTAAATGGCACTAAATTGTCTTAGGTTCGTAGTTTCCCGAAAAGAGGGAAACATTGTCAAGGTCATAGCTCAACTTATCAGAAGAGCACTACGAAAGTGAATGCAATACACCGACAGCTCGGTTATTTCATCCAGAGACTGCAGTTTCGTCTTTATTATGGACTCATCAGGTTGGAAAAGAAAGTAACCGAGCTGGGGGAAGATATCCTCTTTTGAAGCAAAGAGTGGTTACTCCCTATTCTAGATTGACGAGTCGGTAATAAGGACGAAACTGCATTCTTTGGTTGGTTGGTTGGTTGGTTGTATTGAGTTTATTGGCGCAAGAGCCTTAATAGGCTATACTGCGCCGAGCGTTCTCTGGAGGGAATGGCAGAGCTAGCGGTATATTACATATATTTCTGCATTAGGCTTAGGAACGGTAACTTACATACCGTTCTTAATTTAAAAATGGTTTATATTTGCATTGTTTTATTTGCTACTCGTTTTTCCCCAAAATTTAGTTTTTAGAAGTGGCGTTTTCTTATTTGTATTGAGCAAGTCTTACTACTTGCACTATTTTGTTTGCGGTACAAATATTTTTAGTAATTAATGTGTGTTCCTAGTTACTATAGATTTTTTCTCATTCGAAGAGTAGTTTTGTATTTATGTTTCGATTTTATTGATTTTTTTAAACAGCCCAAACTCCGCTAATACAGTAAAATCCCAATTATCCTCGAAATGGGTGGCACGGTAACGGCGGATAATCCGCAAAGTAGGTGGAAAACTGCTAATGTATTCAAAAGCTAAACGAATAAAAAATACGAACACATATTGTCGGCACCATGCTAAAATTGCGAATGTGAAAATTGGCACTTTTAAGGAGAGTCAAAACGCTGAGTATAATTTTTTCCCACCTGACGTGTTTAGTTATTTTCAATTTTTAAATTTTTATAGATATCTTTAAGTGTAAAACTATCGTTCGAAGGTATCATTTTAATTTTAATTATTTGTAAAATTATCAATAATAATTGTTTAAAAATATTCGCTACCGTGCAAAATGAACATTTTTGGTCGAAAGTTAATGAATTGACGGTAAAGTATCGAACATGAAATTTTAGAGAATATTCAATAGTTTGCAATGAAGTTTCATGGCATTCATTTTCGATACTTGACATCTAGGATACAAAATTGCTACAAAAATGGATAAAAATATTATGGATAAAATAAATAATGGATAAAAATATTTAAAAAAACGTTTTGTTTTACTAAGAAAAACTTTTATTGAACACAAGATAAGGCAATAAATCCTTAAAAATATACTTTTTTTACTGGTTTAACTGTGCAAACAGTTAAATATCATATTCTTAAATATAGCATAACTTAATCGGGCAAAGCTGCGAATTCGTAAAAAGGACATTGGCTTACGACCATCTAACAGATTCATCATTTTACCAGTAGGTACCTCTTTAATAGTACTATGGGAAAACATCAAATTTGAAAAACGCGAATTTCACATTCGTTATTTAAACATGGTGCCGATGATATAATGAAATTATATCTAAAAACGATATCATTAAATTAAAAGTGTAGGTAAAAGCTATAAGCGAGCAGTAACACCTTCATACATCAAAAAGGAATGAAAAGAATATCCTTAAAGTTGAAACTGTATTTATTTAAAATCTATTGAACTGTCTATTCGATCTCAAAAATAATATTCATGCGAATTTTTTTTTCCTCACTTCTTATTTCTCTGTCAAAAATTTTGCTCATGCAACGACGCTTCGCCTAAACTTGTTGATTCTGCACTTTTCTTGAATATATGATTTTTGAGAACTCTCGCTCATGTATGATTACATCTCGATTTTTCGACAAAACCTGTGTGCTCCAAAGAAACAACTAATTGCCTGAATGAAAAATGTCGGCTTACAGCATGATGCATTTTACTGTTGGACGCTATCAGGCGTACGGATCACGTCCAACAATCAATTATATTTGTTTTCGGAGTAAAGTTGTTTATGTCCTTCTGGTCTGAACGCAAGTCATGTCCCTTCTATGTTCATCTATCTCAATTTTCCCTTTTGCCATTGATTTATTCCAATTTGATCAGTTCATTTATCATTGAAACGGGTGAACACCACGGCATTTTGATTTGTGCTTTCAACAGCTTTGAGATGTCTTTTTTATGTTTGATGAAAGCCGGACGTGTTTTCTTCGTTGGAGGCAAAATACGGGCCGATGATTCTCAAGATATGCATGTTTTTTGACTGTAAACATTTCGCAATTCATCAAAATAATAACTGTTTGTTTTTTTCCTATTTAATTATTAGTTAATAATTGGAATTAGAGTTTACTATTTGATTCTCAAGATATGCATGTTTTTTTTATTGTAAACATTTCGCAGTTTACCAAAATAATAAGCGTTTGTTTTTTTCCTATTTAATTATTAGTTAACAATTGGAATTAGATTTTACTATTTTTTTATATATTCGTTATGTTTCCTCCCCTCAAACATACATAAGTAGCATTCTTTTCTTCTTCGTGAATAAATATAACAGAAATTAAGTTTCGTAAAAACAAAAGTATTACGTCTGTCAAATAAAAATTCTTAGCTATATTTTCACCAGGGTGTAAAAAAATCATGATTATTTTTCAAAAAAAAAAAAAAATGGATTTTTAAAATGAAAATCAGATTAGATGATTACTTTTAAAAGACTTTAGAAAATCTTGCAATTGATTAGTTTATCCTTTCAAATATTAGTAAGCTTGAAATTGAAACTAAAAAATTTCAAAACAGTAAAATTTCAAGTATTATGTCACCAAAAAGTTTTTATAACATTTAATGTAAAGCCAATTTAATACAAAGGCATGTGATTCAAATAAAAAGTAATACATATAACATAAACAGTAATACAGTTCACACATTGAAAGGCATAAAAACAGGGGGAAATGAACAAATTGGATTTTGATAGGTGTCATTTCCTCAATATGTTCTTTTACTTATTTATTATTTATCTATTCCTTTCTTGAAAGTAGGATTTTTCCTAACTTTAAAAAATGTGTCTTCAGTTTCCAACAAATGTGTGTTTTTCAACACAGTATTATTATCCTTTAAATTAAAAGCGTTGTATGAGGCAAAAATCAAAAGAGATTAAAATAAAGAGGAAAAATATATAAAATAATATTTTTGATGATTTTTTTAAGCACACGTAACATTAAAAAAATAATAATAATAAATTTACTCGTTATGTTTCTAGCTGGTATCTTAAAATCTGGCAGCTATCCATTTCATGTGCTCACTTTCTGATAATAAAAGACCGGCAGACAAACCGACACACAAATTACCCATCTCAATCCCTACTTTCCAATTTTTAATTTTTCGATATTCATTTTTTTCTTTTTTTAATTTCTTTTTGACTTTTTGTTTGGACTTGGCGATATTTTTAGATGCATTAAGCCACTTTTAATACTTTTTCGTTTTTCTTTTATTTTTAACGGAAAAGTAGGCTAAAAACCAGGAAGATATCTAGTTTAGGGTCAGGAAGGTTTAAGTTGAAAAATGATTTAAATCAATGATTCAAAAAAAAAAAAAAAAAAAACATTTGCTTTAAATCAGATTTAAAGTACTCGGTTCAAATAGTTGACACCCTGTTTTCGTCTAAAATAAATTTTGAAAAATTCAGATCTTTCTTGAACACATCGACTGCTCAAAATCTGAGACTAAGCCTTTACTCCTAGCATATGAACAAAATCCACACCATATCATTACATAATTTGTATCCAGTAAACAAAACTATAAACCATACCCTCAAAAGAAGACCCTCAATATATCGTTGACGTGTACTTCCCATTATTTAGTCTCCGTAAGGGGCACTTTTTAAAGGAACTGAGTCATCCGACATTTTGGTTCCTAAAGGGAAACTTTACATTGTACAATGTACATACAAAGTACACCGTACAAGTTTACGAAACCCATAATGAAAAAAACATCTCAGCTTCAGACTTGCTTGATGCTTGATACTATCAGTTTGTAACATAAGATTTTATTAAATGATTCTTTCATCCCATTTCTTTGTAATTTTAAAATGAATGTATTTCTAAATTGAATAAATAAAATCAAAATTTTCGCTTTTTTTTCCTAAGAGATTTTTAATCAAGTGTTAATGTAAAAATATAAAATAATATTCTGAAATAACAACGGGTGATAAAAACACGATCCACATTGTAGCAAAATTATTCAACTAATCTAATGATTTCCTGTATCGTTGCCATTTCAAAAGACAATAAATAGTGCAGACGTTAAAAAAATTAAATAACGCAAAGAAGTATAAAAAATACAGATGATATGTGTTTAGGCTATTTAAATTTGTCGTCTTCTGTGCTTTACATTTATTATCTATCAATTTATTCTAGTACGCACTATTTTGCATTTCTCTGTACTTTTTAAGTTAATCACCATTTTTGCTATCTATTATTTTTTGCAATAGCCAACGGTGAAATAATTTAGATAATGCTTGGAAATATAAAACGTTGCAGATGATAATAATTTGATGTAAATGCTGACAGTAAATTCAAATAGCGGTAACATTAATTTGGATTCAAAAGAAATAAGATATGAAAATGATACTTGTTGCGAGAAACTTTCAGGATATTCTTTTATTTAATATAAGAAATCAGTAATGTAAAATTTGCTCAAAGTGGAGTTCTACTCAACTTCTCCTCTGTCTTTTTAAAACGTAGCAACCAGCGAATACAATAACGTATTTTCTATTTATTCTTGAAGCAAGACAGGATTTACGCTGCAAGAAAACAAACAAACTGCAGTGCTACTAGAATATCTCTGGGAAAGTAAGATTCCTTAAACTTTTTTAGTAACGATGCAGCTCCTTCTAGAGTAGCCTTTCTTAAAAAGAAGTTATATCGTTGCAGTGTGACTTAAGAAAAAGCTGTATCTTCACTACACTGTAGAAAGTAACTGCAGTACTAGTAGAAAACTACCAGGAAATTGGGATTCCATGACCTCTTTTTAGTAACGATACAGTATTTCTTTTTTTTTTCTTTTGTAATGAAATGGACAGCAGAACTGAAGAATAAGCTGTACCTTTACTAAGAAACTTCAAGAAAGTTTCGTTTACTGGTGATTTCCTAGTAGCGCTGCAGGTTTTTTTTTCGTTTTCTTTTTAATTAATTTTATTATTTTTAAGATCAGACTCTCTTAGAGCCAAAATGGTGGATAGGTCTTCCTGTCCTATTTAAAGAGGCTCTAGATCTCCGTCTTGACGTGCATATTCCACAGTTCAATGAACGTCACGGAGAGATATAAATTCGCCCTCAAGATTTGCAGACTGTTCGAAAATCGAGAATTCGGCAGGAAGGGCTTCGATTTATTAGGCAGTAAGATACAGGACAAAAGGGGATTTTTATGACAACAAACAGTTTTGTCTTAAAATTTAGAACCCTTTTCCAATGCTTCGCTTTTATTGGAGCTTTTTAGATCAAAAATGAGATGACTTTCCCCTATTTATAATGTTTTGCTCCCACTGTAAATATTTTAGTGGATATTTTACATTTATAAGGGTTGTACAATAGTGCAAGCATGATAGGGTGTATACTGTATAATGCCGTTTAAGAGACTCAGCTGTTCAGGTGTGACACAATTAGACTAATTTTTTGCAAACATTTTTAATTATGCATCTTATTTAGGACTAAAAGTTAACATAAAGCAATAGAACTAAAAGTAAACATTAGAACTAAAAGTTCTTTTAAAAAAGGATGCCCAAGTGAAAGTTTTTTATTTGTGTAATTTGTTAGGCAAAAATTTATTTCCCGATGTCATTTTTTCAATTGTAATTTTTTAAACGAAATATACCTGTCTTATGCAAAACCCACATTTGGACAGCAGTTTTAGACTTTTAAATTTCTGAGGAAAAAAAACTCCAACTCTATGTTTAGGAAGAAAAAAAGAAATATGCAGTTTACTTTTTTACATTTTTCTTAATAGTTCCTTCAGGCACAAATAGTGGGCCATCCCACGGAAAAAGCACACGTTTTGGTCCGCCTATGAAAGCACTATATTTTATTTCAAAAGTATATTTACAAAAAAATTCGAATTAACTTTTGTCCTTAGAAATGAGACATAAATGTGCACTTTCTATTTTTTAGATATTGTATTACGTCACTTCCACGGAAATGTATAAGTATTGGAATGTACATGACAGTTTTGTGTTTGATTTTAAAAGTAATATAAAAAGCATTTAAAAGATTTTTCCCGTTAAGATATCAAACATACATGTACGACTTCTTTGGAAATATAGGAAATATGTTTTTGTTTATTACACATTTTGAAGTATTACTTTTCAGATCTTAAATAGAAATGTAATGTCTAGGACAAAACGTCGTGAAATAGATAACATACATACTAATTATTCATAGCTAAATCGATAGAAATATATTCGGTTCAATATACCGATGGTGGAAAGTGTTAAAAGCAGAATTATAAATTAGAGTGTTGAATGTTTAAAACTTTTAAATAAACTGTGAAAAGCTTAATTTAATTCTTAATGCTTAGACGGGATGTAAAAGTAATTACAATGAATAAAAATATTCATTAAAATATTTTCGCAATTGCATTCTGGATGTCAAATAAGCAAACTAAAATAGCTTGTATGCATGCAAAACATATTTGATAAAACACGTTAAAAATTAGTTCAATTGATTCGTGTTAAGTATAAAGCAGTTAAATTAGGTTCTAA
This sequence comes from Uloborus plumipes, assembly GCA_038373865.1. Taxonomy (NCBI): domain Eukaryota; kingdom Metazoa; phylum Arthropoda; class Arachnida; order Araneae; family Uloboridae; genus Uloborus; species Uloborus plumipes. The sequence goes on from JAXGGA010000749.1 coordinate 38,865, forward strand.
AATAATTTTGCGATACATTGTACACATTAGGTAAAAAAAAGAGAAAATTATTCATACCACGTTTTTTACACACAATTTCTATATCAAGAATGTAATTTACCCATTTTTATCTCTAATATTCAGTGTGGGTTGCAAGTAAATTGTTATTTCGTTTCAGTTTGAGAAAAAAGTGAATAAATTGAAACAATCATCAAAAATATCTATATTGTTCTTTTGAGGAAGTAAATTTGGAACATAATTTAATAATACTTTTGACTATATCAATAGAAAATGAATGCTCTTAACAAATTACGTTCACTGCCCATTTTTAGGTTTCAACTAATTCTGTACTGAAATTCTAGATTATTTCAACGTCTGCATAAATGTCATTTTACTGAGTACATTTTCAAAAGGCACTTCAATAAGTTTGAAAAGAAATTGTACTCTTTTATTCACAAATAAATTTTAACAGTCTACTAACATAAAAAAAAAAAAAAATCCATATCACAGCTGATAAACATGAATATCAAACGACATTTTTAATTGAAGAGGTACTACTGAACCCAGCATTTTTTTCCTGAGTTGTTTTCTTTCTGCACCTGAACAGAATCCTCGCCCTATTGTTTTTGAGAAAAAAAAAATCCCAGTAAAAACTTGCGGCGGCAACATCTGAAGCTCATCAGGATCAGTCATCAAGACATGGCACTTAAAATATGCCACCCAAGATAACGAAACCAGTTTCCCCGGCATAACTCTTCCTCGCCGCAAATTTAAAATGTAGGAGCATTGTCCCAGATACTTTGACGAACATTCTAAGCTCCTTTAATGCGTTTACATTTTCCGTACCACACCCCTGTCAGTTGTTAATGGATGGGGGCCTGCGGGAACGTTTCAATCCTTTTCTTTTCATTCCCTCTGACACTTTTTACATTTTTCTCGGCTGATAAGGGGAATATAATAGTTTCCTCTAAATCTTCTTTAACGATGGTGAGTGGGATTTTCACACGTTTAGTGCATGTTGGGAAGGGATTTATTTTCTTTGGCATGCGTAAATAGAAAACAAAATCTTGCAGTGATTCAAACAAAAAAGTGGAATTTGTGTTTGAATTTTTTCATTTGCAATGGTAATTTCAGAAAAGAAGTAGTTTTATTATTCATGTGCTTGTTTCATCTTACTTTTTATTTTTTTGTTGATATTTCTTTGTATTGGTTTTCAAATACTCTTTTTTAACGAGATTTATTTTGTTTGAAATTAACAATTGTGAAGGTAAAACCACAATGATTTGATGCCCACACGAATTGTTGGCACTGCAATGGTTGTTGACCCTTACAAAGAAAAATAATTTAACAGCGGAAATTATAAAATTGTTTAAAAAATTATAAAAAAATCAAACGATACTTGAATTTGCAATGCTTATTTTTAACATCTTTTGGTGCGCGTGTTTCTTTCTGTTTTTTTTTTTTCTTTATCAGTGTCAACTACTAGTGCGGGTGTCCACAACTGTTTGTTTTACCATGTTTTACCAATCATTGGCAACTCATTACAAACTCACAACTAACATTTTAAGCCTTTGTTTCCGTTCTTATTACTTATGTTTTAATGTTTAGTTTCGTTTTCCAATACATATGGGAAAGTTTACGCAACGTAGGCTATAAATTGTCTTGCCCTAATGAACCCATTTGAATTAACTAACAATACCAGAATTTTATGTACTTGGTTAAGAAACAGAAACGAGCACTGTTATTAATTTTTACATGATTCAGAAAATATTTCTTGATTTGCATATTCAGGTTTCCCTATTAAATAGCGTCAGAATAATTAATGCCTGAGAAGAAAACTAAAAATATTGATAAGCAAAACTGTGGTAATAGTTTTCTCTGTTTTTATACGATGCAAAATTTAGAAAGCAACTATACAGATTCGAAAAAAGAGTGGAAAGCTTCCTCTAAGCGACAACAGTTCAGGAATAACTGCTCTTAATTCTCCATCAGAAATATTAAAGAAGGATTTTTTTCATCAAACAAAAGAAAATGTATTATTTTTTCCCTTGAATTTATCATACTGTTGTTTTTATCCTGGAGGAATTCTTCACACAGAAAATCATAATTGCTTCTCAGCTTTTCATCATCAGATACATTGATTAAAAATGTATTTACATGCATTGAAAATTTATAAAACCCCTATATTTGCTTGTTTTGAATGCATGGATACATCTTATGTCAATATTTTTCAAATCAGTATTTATTAGCAGTTTAAAAAATAAATTAGTTTATATAAAAAGAAGAGATTGTCAGGTTGTATCGAATATATTAGAGATGGACCGAAGCTTCGGCTGTTTTACCAAAGCTTCGTTTCGGTTTGGGCCGAAGCATGAGGTGTGATTTGGCCGCTTCGGCCTATAATAATTTATGTTGTAAAGTACCATTTTGCAACTATAATTACATAAAATATTGTTCTTTAAGCTATACACAATTAAAAATTATAAAAAAAAATACGGAAGAAAATTATATTTTATTAAATAATTGAGTGTATTGAAACCATAACTAGATACGGTTCAATAATTAACTGTATATTTTATTCAACTTGAAAACTTATTTATTCTTATGAAATAAATAAATTACGTTAAAATGCGTTTAGTTAATAATTATATGAACACTTTTGCTCTTACATGAAGCTACTAAAACTTGGCATTCTTCAAGCATTTCCAACACTTACAAAAAGAAAAACAGGTTAATTTCTATCATCTACTAGACCAAACATTTTTTAAAGTCATATTCAATTTAATAGAGTTAATAGAGTTATAGGCAGAAAAATTCTGTTTTCTTAAATTTAATAATATGTTAAAAATTTTAACCCATTTTGTAGATATTGATCGGGATTATTAATAAGAGTCTAGAATTATAAAACATCCTGAGAAGGAATAAAAAGTGAATTGAAGCTTTTTTTTTTTTTTTTTTTTTTTTTACACTTATCAAGCAAAATACGAGGAGAATGCAAATTCGTTGCACATCCACTTTTGATGAAAGATATTAAGTTTCAACTTCATTTGTTACTCAAAAGAAAACGTTTATTTTTCATTTTATAATTTTTGATATAAACAGTTCCAAAATTCAACGCATTAAATATTTTACATGAAATATGAGTACTAAATGATAAGTAAAAAATCGCGTGTACATGACTACAACAAATTCAACTCAAGTTTAAAAAATTTGAATGAAGAATATTTTACTAACCATCACAATATTAAGATGCAATGTGAAAAGCAACTAATTTCTAATTTATTCAGTGATTTAATATTTATTCACTTATAAGTTGGTTTTATCGTAAACATCAACTTAATTATAGAACACGTTTTTCATATTCCAAATAATGCGTCATACTACTTAGTTGCAATAAAAAAATTAGAAATATCTTCCTTGCTGGCACCACCAGTACAAAGCAAAAATAGATTCTTCAATTAGGGAATTTAATTAAAACAATGAGACATTATGCTAAAACTGTTGTATAACACTACGAATATTGAAACATATGAGTATAATGTCATATCGTATGCATTTATTATACTGTCAAAGCCCTAACTTCAAAATGTGCGAGAGCCGAAGCTTCGGCCATTAGTTAGCCGAGGCTTCGGTACTCGGCGCTTCAGCTAAACTCCGCTTCGCGCCATCTCTAGAATATATATATATATATATTATATAATATTTAATTATATACAGTAAAGTACCTTTTATACGTCATTAGAGGGACAGACGTAGAACGGGACATAAATGTAAGCGGCCTATAATCGAAACATCACTTTTATTTTCCTAAGTTTAGCCCTAGTAATGCAATTTTATTCAAACAGAACAGTTTTAAGATTTTAATAAAGTTTTACTTTTTTCTCAAACATTATTTTGTAATAGTTTAGTGTTAAAAACAAATTATAGACTTTTCAAAAACACTTAATAAAAATTATACCTTTATTGCTTGTCCTGAAATACTGATTTTTATAAAAAAATCCAAGAATTAAATGTGATATTAAATGTGAAAAAATAATTCCAATATCAATCCAATTGTATTATGCTGATATGTGTTCGCTTTAAAAAATCTTTTATAGTCGTCTAGCATGCTGAATGCTTTTGAGCATTGCTTTTCGCAATAGGAATTGAATAGACCCATGAAATGTTTTTTCACTTGAGTTTTGAGAAACGAAATTAGCTTTAATTTTATCATTGCAGCGCTTCTTAATTTCTTTGATACGGGGAACTCTTTATGATGCCCACTTTTTTTTTGCGGAATCAATTGGTTTTCTTCGATAGTATAGTTTGAAGGGAAACTAGCAAAATATTTTCCCTTTTCAACTAAAACCACATCGTATACGACAGAAATACCGATTGCATTAGATCTTGGTTTTACAATATTTTTCTTATTTTCTGTAAAAACTATGTATATATTTTTAGGGGGAAAATTCATATGTCATTCATTGTATCCAACGCTGTAAGATTTTCTATTACCGGAAAGAAACACTGTGAGAAATTACAAATTTTGCATAAGATATAAATTTTTTAAGTCCATAAATACTTTTGTAAAATACCAAATACTAAATATTCAAAATTTCATTCACTAAAACTAACACGCTCGCTCACTTCAAGGATATATTAGTGAAGTTTAAAGCTGGTCTTATTCATTTTAAACAGTGACGCCCAACCAACAGCCGCAGATCACGTGTGGCCCTGGAAGCGGACCCGTATTTAACGCTCTTTTGTTCAGAGTTACAAATTGAAAACCACGATCACTCAAAATACCAAATATGGAACCAAATTTTCAGAAATTGAATTCTAGAAAACAACCGCAAATTTCGTATTAATAGAACAAGCATCAAGTAATGGTAACAATTTTGGTTTGTAGTTTTCATTCTTTTTTTTTTTTCATGCTCTCTGATAGTTTTTAGAAAACATTTAAATGTTCTAAAATTCTATATGTATGGCAAGCTAGAATCATCTTAATATGCTTAAGTGTGACCCTCGGGTGAAAAAAATGTTGAGCACCCATTGATTTAAAAATGTAGCAAAAATTGCTATTTTGTTCATAAATAAAATAAAAAGCTGTAACACGATGCGTATGAGAAAAATTGAATCTATATTTCAAAACCCAGTCAAACACAAAACTTTTTTAATTTTGAGAAAATATTTATGTCATCAATTTAAGCTATTCAGTCGATATTACCGCATAGAAAACAACCGAAGAAACATACCGAACTATGGACAGATTTGCGTTGAAAATATTATGATACTTCTCGAAAAATTTTGATTCGATATTTAGAGCTTGTCGTTTGACTGGTTTTGAAATAAACGGTTCATTTGTCTATACTGCCACGCTTCGCGCAAAAGTGGTATCTGCAGCTCAGCTCAAAATGAGAAAATACTCTAAGTTTTACGCACCCATGTGTTCGATTCGGATTTCAGTTTTTAAAAAAAATTTCTCATTTACAAATTAACATAAAACATTGTATACAGGGTGATGCAAAACTTATCGTACAAATTTCGTGGAGAGGTAGGGAATACGTTAGGAAACCGATTTCTTATGGGGAAGTATGTCCGCAAAAGTACGCATGCGTATGTAAAGGGCGCTGTGTGTAGATAACCAGCTCGCCCGATCAATTCCCTGGCCACCCAGGTCACCTGATTTATCGGCTATGGATTTCTTTTTTTGGAGAGCATAGAAAGACCTTGTGTATGAGACTCCTATCGACAGTGAAATGGACTTTGCTGTACAACTATCTACCACCGCAGGCACTGTTCGTGACATGCCGGGCGTTTTTGAAAATGTTCGGCGGTCAATGCAACGGCCCTGTGAATTAGTGTTCGTGTAAATATTCGCAATTTTGAGCGCCTACTGTGAACCTGTACTTTATCTTGCTGTAATAAAAGTCACATTCCTTACTACATAATTGTACTCATTTCTTTTGTTCTCTTTACTTGTCCATTTTGTTTATGTACATGACGTTTGCGGATATACTTTCCAATGTGAAATCGGTTTCCTAACGTATTCCCTACATCTCTACGTAATTTGTACGATAAATTTTGAATCACCCTAAAAAGGTAAAATAGTTGAAAAGAGTAACCACGTGACAATAACTCAAGTTTGATAAAAAGAGGATATACGACTTTTGTGCTCAGTAAGCCAGTATAGGAGAGATATTTGCACGACATTTTAAGAGACTAAATCAGCTGTTGCATTCTACTTTACATACAAATAATTTTCATTTGCTCCCTCTCCGCCCCCCGTTTCCAAGCGTTAATTTTTTTTTTCTTATTATTATTTGGTCTAATGCGATCTGTTTCTGACTCGATGAGGAAATTTAAATCGACTCTGCATCGATGATAGATTACAACTCAACTCATCCTCGCATGCATACTTTTCAATCTACGCACCCTAATTAGGCCTTCATTACCATCATCAGATCAAAAACAAGCATCCTCCTCAGTACCACAATCCTCGAACACTAATTACAAATTTGACTTAAAGAAGACAAACCCCATTCGATTCCCAGCAATGGAAAAGCAATGGCTATTCGATTTGTGTTTCGTTATCATCAATCTTTGTCTCAGCGACATCTTAGATTTAGTGACGATAAGCGCATGACATATAATGCTCCAGTGTCAGCTGTCACAATAATGGTTTAGCAACCATTGAGTTGAGGCATGTTATCACTGCTAATGCTGGATGTTATATTATTATTCGATTTCATTTCGATTATGATTATGGATGTATGTCACAGGAGCATTGCTTACATACCTAAGTGATCAATTAATAGTTTATACTTCTTTCGGACTTTTTTTTTCTCCCAATATTATCAAAAGTTAGTTCTTTAGAGCTTAACTCATTGAAACGCAATCTTATGATCACAATGAAATTTGCGTATGAATAATTCTGATGAGTACCCGATTATGTAATATTGTGAGTTACTCTTTCTTGTGGATAGCTTGTTATAGATTCTTGTGGATCTATATTTTTTTTAAATTGAACAATGTTCAATGTCATATTTCTTACTGTTTTCGAAACGTTATTTTAAAAGTTAAGAAGTTGAACTGTGTTAATCGCAAGGGGTTTACAAAATACTTAAAAGCTTTTTGAAAATTACGTACGCAGTAGCTGCTATAAGATAGATACTGCGCATATAGCTGTCATGAGCTGTTCTATAATGATTGTACAGTAGCTGCCACATAGTATGTAGTGCATGCATAGTAGGTGTCCCGTGGCAGCTACTGTGCATATAAACTTAAAAAACATTTTGTATTCAATATAATGCCAGAAATGCTTTTGAGTGTAGGTGAACTATAGAGGTTTGACAACTTTTTAAAAATTCAGTTTTCTATTTATTTCTGACCGTTAAATAAATTTTCAAATTAACATAATTTCTTTCTTTATGATGTCTGGCAACTTTTTATGATACGATTTTTTAGGTAAATTACATATTAATTTTTTTTGTTACCAATTTTTCAAAGAGTATCAAACCGGGAAAAGCCTCACCACTTGAGGGATGCTCCACCCGTTATAAGGGAAGTTTGACTTATAGAAACTATTGAAACACTATTTAAGAAAAAATCTCTAATTTCAATGATACAACAGTTGTTTGGTAGTCTTTGAAATAATCTAAATCATTTAAGATTCGATATTATTTTAGTTCTGATTCATTAGCGGAACACAAATCTTGTTTTAACTCTGTTGCTTGTTTCTTATTCCTTTTCCTAATGTTTTGATTTTTATTAGCTTAAGCATCGTTCTGATTTCTATTAGCTTAAGCATGGGAACAAAATCCTTGATTTGGAATGTTTTCTACCACATTTGCCTTTCTAAATCCTTATTTGGCTAACTTTCATGTTATAAAATAAAAGTAACCGAATTTACGATAAAATAAAGACATTTAGAAAGTAATTGTTGAAAGTAGAGATGAGTCGAGCTTCTTGGTCGAGTAAGTTTGCTAACAAATAAGAAAAGTAAGTTTTAGATATTTTTAGTTTTATCAGAATAATGCATAAATGGATGATAATACTTCAATTGAATCTTTCGGGACCGATTTCAAGTTAAGAGCAAAAAGTATCTTTCCTTTAAATTAAAAATATTAATTTTTTAAACAAATGAAATGTTGTATAAAGTTTAAAAAATATTATACAACTAAGAAACCAAATGGGGAGGTTTGACCCTTATCAAACCTCGCAGAATTAAAGTTCGCCAAACCTCCCACAATAGCCATTTTAGCAAAACTACTAAAAGTAACATTAATATAAAAAGTGAAAGTAAAAAATAAGTATTTAGTCTTTTAGTATAGTAATCTGAGTACACAAATAATCCAATTTAATTTTGAAGTAAATACACCCCGACCTCGGCCATGACATGCTGGATAACAAGATGTCATGACCGAGCTGTGGGTGTATTTGCTTTAGTTCTGCCTAAGCCCTGGCTTATGGGCGGTAACTGATTGCATTTTTCAATTTAATTTTGCTTGTGTTAATGACGAATAGTACAGGTGAGACGAACTTGTAACAAGAAAAAATACTCTTTTTTTAAGGAAAAGACATAAAGTACCATTGCTCCTTGTTTCCACTTCAAAATGGCTAAATAATAAAATCAACATTTAATTCTATATTATACCTTCCTTTGATTTGATGCTCACCAGTCAAACACGTGTTTAAATATAGCAAAGAGAGGATGGGTCAAACCTCCCTAGTTCATCCAACAAGATTTTCTAAAATTGCAAATAAACTTTACCATTTCTACTTTTAGGGATATTCTGGCAAAACTCAGGAACCTCAATTACATGGTTGTTACTGGTGCTAAATCGTCCAGGCGGGATTCGATTAGCCTCAAGGTTGCGTTATGGCATATTTGTCTTATAAGGTCCAAAAAAAAAAAAAAAGCAGCAGCGTTTTCCATGCATCAAGCTGCGTTATAACTAATTTGTCACAGGCAATAAGTGCATGGAAACTGCTGTCAAAATGTAATTCAGGAACAGTATCATCTTCGACAATTTTTATCATTTAAACAATTCCATCTCACTGCCTCGCCCCTTATTACAGCTCAGCGTATAATGTTTCAAAATTCCAAACGTGCTATTTTCCTACCTTTGAAATCAGCGCGAAACGATTATAACACACATAGTATACACCACTTCTTATAAGGTTCTCGCATCCACAGGTTTATCGTTTGATGGATGATTTGTTGGAACACTTGTTTTCCCCAGCCCGTCGATTATATTCCTTGTATGCACCCATCCATTGAGCAAACAAGGGCTTTCGAATTTCGTCGGCTCGGTATGCTCACAAGATGAGAAATGATTTCCAAAAGGCCAAACGATAGGGTTGGGTGGCGGTTCTAGGCGTGCCAAGAGTGGAGGTAACTGCTTCATCATGTTCGTCGTAAAACTCTGTGCTATAATCACACCCCGAAACAAGAAAAGGAAATCATGTTGTCCTCATGAATATAACTTAAATTATCACGGTCTCAATATGGGTGTCGGAGCTCGTATATTAAACTGCCTTTATTTGAATTTGAAATTATGTGAATCGGCTATGTTTAAGATTTTTTGCAGCGTAATCACAAAAAGGAAGTTGTTACAAAGTAAAGTAACAGGACAGTGAGAAAAATGAGCAGAGGTTGATATTGGCGGTATGCTGATAAGTAAATTGGCCGATTACCGATTAATCGACTAGGATCGATAATTTATCATGATGATTTTTAATACCATGAGTTCCTCATTGGCGTTTTCATTTATTTATTTATTTTTTTTTTTTCAAAATAACATTTTGTTTGATTCACTTTCTGAGCATATTCATATAAATAATAATAAAGTTTTAACAAGACATGACAATTCAATATAAGTTTGTTACCTGTATCCAGTTGACGCTTTTAACTTAGTAGCTTTTTTCTTTTGGTTATTTTAACCATCACATCCAAGGCTCTTATTTGTCATGAAAATTATAAGTTAATCTTAAAGCACCAAACTAAAGGTAGGGCGTAGGGAAAAGTACTGCATGTGAAGTATGATACAACCTAAAGCACTAAGTTGCTACCCCTAAGCCAGGGCTAAGGCAGAAACATGCAACACATCGCCAGCTCGGTTATTCCATCCAAGGACTACAATTTCGTGCTTATTATGCACTCATCAGCATGGAATAGGAACTAACTGAGCTGGAGGCAATTTCTCGTGATATACAAGATGTGACAGTGAAATAACGGGATTGCGCATGTCTAGCCGTTAAACTTATGTACAGCAGTGATCATGGAATTGTAGTTGATCTTTATATTTCTGGTGCCGCTGGTACGTTAACTACATCTTTCAGTCCAGATTAGTTATGATTTTATCCTTGTTTGAATAAAACATCTTTGTGTTAAGGGGTCTAGTACCCTTTCGGTGAAGAAAATATGTCGAAAAATTGGTAAACTTTAAAGTGACTTGTTTCGAGATCTATTAGTTTTAATTTTATGAAATTTTAACCAATAATGAATTCAACTCTATTAATATGTTCGATTCCAAAATGTAAGTTATTGGTGTTTTTGAAGTTTTTAAGCAATTATTTTAAAAAAGTGAAATTTTTGTTTGCCGATAATTTAAAACATACTGCGTGCAGCATTACTCTTTTGTAAAACAAGATATCCACTTATTTTTTTTTCTAGAGTAGAAAAATAATGTATGTTCAAAATGACGAGGAATTAGATTGATTAAATACTCCTTACCCACAAAATAAAATTTTTACATTCAAAATTCAAATTTTTATGCATTTTTTAAAACTTTTTATAGCTACAATTTGAAAAGTTTCAACACAAGAAAAATTTTAGTTCATTAAATTAAGCATAACTAGCACATGAGCACTAGGGTGGAGCGAAAAAAATGAATTTTTGATTTTCGTAAACCGGTACCTTTCATTTACTGTGAATGAGGATAAGTAACAATTCTGTAAAATATTTCACTTTTGCGACGTAATCTTTAGTCTGCGCATTTGGCCTAAAGTTTTGAAATTTTTGATTTTTTTTAGATTTTTCAAATTTTTTTAAAAAATATTGCAAATGATAAAACTAGTGACGGGTGGTTATTAAATGGAAGAAAAAGGTTTGAAATAGACAAGGAATTTTTTAAAACCATTTTAGAATATGATTTCAGTTCGTGCATTACGCTCAAAGTTCATCAAATTTCCCAAAATTTCTGATATTTTCAACATTTTTTAACTCAGTATTTCCTCTCAATATTCGCTTGAAGTGTCTTCAAACCTGTTTTTATTCATTTTGTTATTACTTTGAACCCAGCAACTCTTCGCTAGCTCGTGTGGAACTACCCAGGACTCACCACGAGGAGGTGACCGCACTTCTAGTCCTACACGTGAACCCTTCCTTCCAACCAAGGCGAGCACGCATTTACATTTCTTAGATACGTCTTTCACAGTTAAATTGTTCCTTTGTGTCGTAAATTGATCAAATATTTGTGTCAGATATCCTGGTTTTCACTAAACGTTTTCTTTTCCTGTGATTATATACCAATTTTGAAGAGCTTGTGATCTATTTGATAGCTCTTTCAACTGATTGAGTCTTGAATGGCAGTTTAAAAAGAGCGCATTCAGAAATTATCTTTAAATTCTCAGCTTCCATAATCTTTGTAAATATTGTGTTGAATTACCCGTAAAAGGTGGCTTTGTAATTTCCACATCATGACAAAAAATCATATCGATGTATACTGACTTTTAATTTATGTATGTAATGTATAAAAATAGATTTTTATCTATTTTTGGGATCTGAAGCATTCTCACTTGTTTGCTTGTTTGTTTTCTAGTCTTTTAAAACAAGTTTCTTTATATGCTTTCTCTTATGAACTAACTAGATTATTTCCCGGCGTTGCCCGGGTGCTTATTAATACAACATAGCTCTAAAAAATATTTGAATGAATTCTATCCACATGGGAATATGAAAACTTATTTCATGCTAAAATGAAATAGTGCTGAGTCTTAAATTGATAATTCATTGTTAATCGTAATCTTTGTTGGAAACTACTCCTATTTAAATGTGTTACATTTTATCAATTTGTATGCTTAAAGTCTTATCTTTTTTACTCTATCTATTCATAATTGAAAGAAAATGGCCATTTTGAGACAAAAGATTTGAATTTTGAGCTTTTTGGATTTTTTTTAAATTTCAAAACCCCCGCCTATGTGAATTCTAATGCATCAAGGAACCTCTGTGCCAAGTTTGTTGAAAATCCGACGAGAACTATGAACTTGTATAAGGAACAAACATACATACATCCATTTATGTATATATATATATAGATATCGATAACAGCATATGTCTTGGGTGCAAAGTATACATTGTTTTGAATAGATGTGAATACAATTTTCTGCTTTTTCCCGGATAGATAATCTTTATAATCTCACACAAATTCATAGCTAAATTAGTACCGTTTGCACTTCATCCTAAAAGCGACACTTTTACCGCGAACGTTATGAACTCTTTTAAAAATTATAGTCTAAAGATTATGTTAACTGTAGTCACCATCTGGCTTGGGAAAGCTTTCTTGGACTTCTGTTTCATATTTTTTTGGATATCTTTCCAGTCAAAATTACCTTGCTCATCTCATGAAGTTACTGTTGCTCAGTACTTGAATCATTTTTATTGTAAAAATCAATCTGATCAATGACAAATTCTATAGGTTCATATTGAACTGATTTGAAAGTATAACATGTTGTTTAGCTTCGTCCAACAGGCCCAAAAATCACTTTGGTCCACTGGTAGGTCCATCTAGCTTTTGCAAAAAATGCAGCAAATTAAGTTCATTCAAATGTAATTGGCAAATGTCCCATTACAGAGGTCTACCAAGTTTTTCTTCCAGTTTCCGTATTACACCTTTGTATTATCCTGTCTCTGTAGTGCATCCATCAAAACCAACGCAAACAATATCCTACTCAAAGAAACAATTTATTGTTCCTGACTTGTCTAAGAAATGTAAATGTATGCTCTCATTGGTTGGAAGCAAGGGGAGCTCGGGTGGCACCCAAAATGCGGCCACTTCCTCGTGGTGAGCCCTGGGTAATTTCAATGAGCAAGCAAAGAGTTGAGTAGTTCAAAAAACAACAAATTGATTAAGTAAATGTTTCGAAGGCATTTTAAGTAAATATTGAGAGGAAATATTGAATTATAAAGTTTCTGCTCAATGTTGAAAATATCGGAAATTTCTGAAAATTTGATGAACTTTGGGCCTAATGCGCAGACTGAAATCATAATCTAAAATGGTTTTAAAAAATTTCTTGTATATTTCAAACCTTTTTCTTCCATTTAATAACCACCCGTCACTAGTTTTATCATTTGCACTATTTTTTAAAAAAATTTGAAAAATCTAAAAAAAAATCAAAAATTTCAAAACTTTAGGCCAAATGCGCAGACTAAAGATTACATCCCAAAAGTGAAATATTACACAGAATTGTTACTTATCCTCATTCACTGTAAATGAAACGTACCCGTTTACGAAAATCAAAAATTCAATTTTTTCGCTCCACCCTAATGAGCACTTGTATCAAGTTTCGTGCACTTGAGATCATCCGTTTCCGAGAAATGCTGCGCGCAACGAGTAAAAATGTAGTTTCGAGAAAATCAACTTCAAAAGTCGGTTTTCAACATCTATCATAATGTTTAACAAATGCGATTTGCAAAATTCGGTTTCTGCTGTTTTCGTCATATCTTCCGTTCTACTGGGAATTTTATAACGGGGTTTGTCTTAAAATATTCCCATTATTTCCCAGTTCCAAAAAAAAGTTAAATACGAAACATCAATTTTTTGAACTCTTAAAGGGTACCAGACCCCTTAATGTGCCACGATTATGATAAGCTTAAAATTTGAGCAGCGCATAAAATTGGAAATCCTCATCATACTTTTTTTACAAACACCCTCTGAATGTTTTGAATTGTTAAAAGGTATATTTGGCATGTTACGGTGTCAGAGTTTGTTAGTCATAAATGGTTTTTTGAAATATACAGAGGTTGCTGAAAATAATGAACGTTTCGGTCGACCAGGGACAACAACAACTGATGACGTCATTAAAAAAAGTAATGAAACCGTGGCCAAAGACAGATGTTTTGGTGAATACAAGAAATACCTTTGTGCGATTGATGTGAAGTTTTAATCCAACGTTAAAGAAGCACAAATGTACAGGTATACTGCAGACACGTGTTTCGAGGCTACAAGGAACCACTTTTTCAATGCAAGAAGTGTGAGCTTTAGGGTGAAGAATCATGCGATAAAAGTTAACTTTTATCGGAATGCAAGAAAGGTCGAGCGTTAAAATATCAAACAGTACATTTCTTAAATTTGCTGAAAACAGGATCACACAAACATTTTAAAGACAAATAATCCGATAATATCCGGAAACTCATATTTTTCATTATTATTTTTTCTTCAAAGATTGTGCTATCCTATCTCTTCTTCGCACATTCAATGCAATTATAAATCATTAAAAATAAATATAATACGTTTTTATGCTACAAAAGCATAAACAATGCTTCTTTTAAGCAAAAAATATTGAAAATTAAGTTAGGAAAATAACTAGAACTTTAGAACTTTCAAAAATGTTGGTACTGAAATATGTATATTGTGCAATAGCCACAAGAAAACGAAAAAAAGCCAGTAATTTTATTCTTTGCAATGATAGAACACACCTTTAAGTTTATTTCGAATGCTTCTATTATTAAATATGACCATCGCCTCTTCATAAAAAACTACTAAAGTAAATTCGTGTTTTACACATCTTTATTCTACAACTCAATGGCGTATCCAGGGGGGGTGCCAAGGGACCAATGCACCCCCCAAGACTTTGTAAGACTATAAAAAATGGTGGCACCGAATTTTGAAAAAACACGTAACCTTCATGTAAATATGCTTCAAGTTCTTTCAATGAAAAATACTTTATGGACACTGAAATATTGTCATATTATTTTCTGTTTTCGACAATAAGAAGCAAAACTAATTGTTATTCTGTAATTGTGGAAATGTAAGAGAAAAATGAGCGATGTGTACCCGCGCCTTATTGTTCTTGCATGATATTCATTTTTGTGGGAAAAAAAAAAAGAAAAACAATCTTTGAGCAACGTTCAATAGAAAAAATTAAATCGAAATACTGCGTTTTTAAAGTTTCACCATATTTCTTGATTTTTTTCCGTTCTCATCACAGTGTCGATGTTCGATGTGCACCCCCCAAAATCAATTCCTGGATACGCCACTGCTACAACTGATATTTTGCTGAACTGAACAACTGCTTTTGGGAGTCATAAATTATTTCTAACTTTTCTTTCTGCTTAATAAGGGATTTAGATGAGTTTTAAGTAGTATAATAGGGCTGTAAATACACTTCAAAGTAAAGGTATGTTTGCTTTTAAGTGAAATTTAGGTTAGGAAAATGACTAGAACTTTTTTTCAAAAATTTTGGTATTGAAATGTGTATATTGTGCAACAGCAACGAGAAAACGAAAAAAAAAACCACTAATTTTATTCTTTGCAATGATAGAACACATTTTCAGGCTCATTTCGAATGTTTCCATTATTGAATAGGACCTCCGCCTGTGCGTGAAATGCCACCTAAGTAAACTCATGTTTTGCACATGAAGAGAAATAATTGTCGTAGTTTATTCAAATTTTATTCTAACAAAATTGCATTATATAAATTTCAAGTATTTTTTTATTAAATCCACTTACTTTCAGCAACATATCTGAGAATTTTTGGAGATATTGAAAGATTTCTGCACCCGTCACAATTTACTGAAGAGATACGTATACATGCAGATTAGGCTTAGCGGTTGACAGAAAATGCAATTTTTTGAAAAGTTTGACGGCCTGTAAAACAAAAACCAGATCACATATGGGCAAAAGAATTCATATGGTTACTTACCACCATAAAAATATTAAATACACCAAATTTTATCAAAATCTGAGGACATGGGTTACAAAATCCCGTTTTCCTGGGTGATTTGACATGGATTGACCCAGCTATCATGTTGCGGGAAATTTGTCATGTCGGCAGCGCCGAAGTAGAAGATATTTGTTACGAAACTGATGCGTGCGTTACCGATGTTTTTTCACAATTCTTTCTTCGTGTTAAGAGTTAAGTTTTGTAGAACAAAGATAATTTCAAGTGCATTATTTTTTCTGCCAAATTTTTCATTATTGGAAGCAGTTTATTTATTGTTATTTTAAATGCTAAAAAACATTAATTTTTCCGCAAAATTAGACAAACAAAATTGTTACCATTTTTCACCCTCTTTTCTTTTACATCAGTATTTAGACCTTCGTTCGTAACTACTGCACCCAAAAATATAATTTTGTTTTAAAATAGAAAACTTACGAACAGTTTAGTGCAAATCTCCCTTTCCCGAAAAACTCCGACTGTCTTGAATTAATTTCATTTTAAAAGATTGTGTTAAGAATTTTATTTTATTTTGATTTTTTAATTATTAACCTATTTATCTGTTTGAAAAAAACTTTGTCGCACTAATTTAAACTTTAACTAACTTTTAATTAGTATCTAATTTTATTTATAAAACAAAAAAGCATTCAGGCTGTGTGAGTTTTATGAAATTGTAAGTAATAATTATTTTCTTTTTAAACATAAAAGGTAGTGAATGTGTTTACTTTTGTACACTAAGTATGAAATCTGTAATATTTGTCAGATCGGTATCATTCTCATCATGTCGTAATGTCATGGGTAAATGTTCACCTTGACCATGCCCCTATTTTTTTTAAAAAATTGTTACTAATGTGTATTTGAAATATCCTATTAATTTTATTTTCTGAGCATCTTTAAAAATTTACATGGGTCAAATTGACACTTTTCCTAATATTACCCATATAATTACTCTTTAACGAGAAAATTTGGCAATAAGTAAAATAAAATGAGTTTGGGGAAAAAATGAAACTTGGTAGAAACTTTCTGACTTTGAATTTGATTTCAGCTTGCTAAAAATACCCCAAAAGCATTTTAACTCTCCAGACAGCAAATTTAATCGCAGGCTAGTTTAATTAAATATCAAATGAATTCAACTTAGAATAATTGAGTTTTCACTGAACAAAAACTTCCTCATATTACCATATAGTCGCTTCACTGAAAACTATTTCCTTCCGAGAAATTTAACCACTTCGCTTTTTCGTTCTTGAAGAAAAGCAAACCATCCGCTGACACGTTTGTCTTGGACATGTTATAGGAATTCCAATGACAATGCGATGAAGCCTGGAACTTAGTCGGGGCGAGGTTGACAGTTATTAAGAATGTCGTAGACAGCACAACAACAATCAATAAAAAGAGAGAAAAGAATCTTGTCTCGCTCTTGGCAGAATTAATCACCCATTGCGTGTGCGACTACAAAAGTAAATGTCGAGGTTATTAATTCTATCGCTCTTTTTAAATAAAAAAGGAGAAGGATTGAAGAATTTCCAAATGCGAATTCTTTCAATTTAAAATGGCAGCAGTTGTTTGATGCTTGTTTGTGTTGCTATGACAATTTAGGGTTGGATGTTTTATTGCTGATGTAAGAAATAATGGGCTTAATTGGTTGCTTTGAACTTTGAAATGAGTTGTTTGTACGTTGTTTTGAGGTTCATAGTAATTGAAAAAATCAAATTTTTTAAGGGAAAAAGAGATGAAGAATTGTAAGTTATCGAAAAACACGAAGTTTTTATAGAGAGAAGGACAGCAATAGTTCTAAGTTATTTAAATACAATGAGTTTTTGTGGAGAAAAGGAGATGAAGAATTCTAAGATAAAGAAAAATACGAAATGTTTTTTGGAGAAAGGGAGATGGAGAGAAAAGGAGTTGAAGAATTGTAAGTTATTGATAAACACAATTTTTTTTCAAAAAAAGGAGAACGAAAAACTCAAATTTCTATGGAGAATGGGAGATGAATTGTGAGTTATTGAAGAATGTTAAATTTTTATGGATAAAAGAAGAAGGAGAATTGTTAAGTTATCAAAAACACGGAATTTTTGTGGAGAAAAGGAAATGAAGAATTGTAAGGTATCGAAGAACACGATTTTCTTTTCTTTTCTTTTTTTTTTTTTTTTTTTGAGAAAGGGGGACGAAGAATTATAAGTTATTAAATACATGAAATTTTAATTGAAAAAAGGAAATCCCTTATTTTAAGCTATTTGAAAACTTCAAATTTTTGTGGAAAAAAGGAGATTAAGAATTGTGAGTTTTCGAAAAACACGACATTTTTATTGAGAATATTAGAGTGAATAGTGCCAAACTCTTATGAAGAAAAAGAGATAAAGAATTGCAAGTTACAGAAAAACAAGAAATTTTTATTGAGAAAAGGAGAGCGAGTAGCACCAAATTCTTATGAAGAAAAGGAGACAAAGAATTGTATTCAAAGAATTGTAAGTTATCGAAAAACACTAAATTTCAGCCCATTAATGCCTGACATTCCCCCCCCCCAAAGACATTTTGTATACTGGTTACAAACAGTGTTTAATGGACAGGAAATATAATTAAAAAAAATATTATGTAAAAAATATTTTTTTTTATTAAGGAAAGAAGAATCGTCTCTTGAAAGTTACGATAGACCCCAGAGGGTACATACTTTTTTTCTAAAAATTTTTTCTGCCTACAATATGATATTTAAAAAGACATTTTATAAGAAGAAATAAAATCAGCAATTAACATTAACTGGGAAGCTGGGAATAGCTTTGAAAACTTAGCTTTTTTTCTTGAGATTGTGAACGATGTCATTTTTGATAAAGATCACATTAAAACTGCAACAAAACACACTTTACAATGTTTATGTGCTGCAATCTGTTAATAACGAATTGAAACAATACCAAGGTACTAATTAAACACTATTATTTGGTTGAAATGTTCATTTTTCATTTTGGGGAAATTCAGATCCTTTTTTGCACCGTCCTAAAAAAAGGACACTGGGCATTAATAGGTTAATGAAGAAAAGGAGATGAAAAATTGTAAGCTATCAAAAAACACTTTAAGGAGGAGAATCGCTATTAATTTAGACTGTAGTTTGTAACCTATCATTTTAACTCAACATTTTAAGTTTAAATGCGAGCTATTTTCAAGGTAAAATAACGAAATGTAATGCCTTTTCATTACTAACAGCAAAGAAATCTTTGAAACAAGTTAAGGAATACGGTTTCTTAAGCATATCTGGTAAAAGGTAAATCAGAAGGATATTGATAAATGGGAAAAAATAAATGAGAAGAAAGCTGAAGAAAAAAAGCATATTATATGTTTGGGTATTTTATGTTCTCTTCATTTTAAATTAAAATGCAAATTAGTTGTTACCAGGGGCAAGCAGGGTGATTACAATTTTCAAAAATGCTTTTTAAAGATCACTTGTCAATCGCCACCTCAATAAATGAATAAATGAATAAATAAAGAAAAATGTCCCTAGGCACAACAACAAAGGGGGCAAATCTTTTACACTGGAAAAAATATACTTTACAAAATGAAAAAATAAATAATGAAATTTCCTCTTACATATTTTATCCTCTTACATAATAAATCCCCTTTCACTTGTCATTGCCAAATATAAAAATTTATTCATTCAAAACTTAGGAATTAAAATAACAGCAAACCAGAATGAAAATAAAAATCAATCCTAATAATATAATAAAAAGAAACAGCAGCCTTTATGTTTTACCTTTTAAAAATGTATTCACTTGAAATTATTTATTTATATATATTAAACTCAACAAATGTAAGAACAAAAAAAGATGGTTTAACCCTTTATGCGTCAAATTAACTTTAAAAAAAATTGCATATTTTTTTGGTTTTTTGAGTTGCAAACACATCAAAAAACATTTTTACGGAGTAAAAAAAAAATTGAAATTTTTGAGGGTCTAAGGCTTTTTTAGGGCCCCCAAGAAAACTGTTTTCGATCGCAGGAACTGTCTGTCGGCCTCTTAGCGAAGTAAAAGGAGTGGTACTCAAAAGCTTCAGCATGAAGCAGTGAGTATCGCCCCTAAGCAAGGGCTAAGGTAGGAACATGCAATACACCGCCAACTCGGTTTCCAGCCATTTAGGATTCACAATACTAAATTAATAAAAGCGGGACTTCTAAGTCCCTTCGGGGAATAAAGGGATAAAAAACTAAGTAAAAAGAAGTGGCAACTTATGAAACTGACACTAATACGGTTAAAAATTTCCCGAGCTCTGCATTTTATTTTTACTTAGAATATTTTATATTTTGTTTTTAACATTATCTATATTTTGCGTTAGTTACGTAAAAAATGTTGTCTTTACTTATGAGAAAAATGTGCATAAATCACAAAAACAGGACTAGAACTTATTTTTTATATTTCTTAATTAGTTTACATGAACTAAGTTTGAACTGCAATTCCGTCATGAAAACTTACTTCCAAAACAGCAATTTTTCATCCGACTTCAACCCCTGAGGCAAAACCAAACTTCCCTCAAACAAATAAATCACCAGGACTTGAACGAAGTTTCCACGTTAAATAAATCAGCATAAGAGAAGTGACTCTATTAGAGCTACCTCGTTTCTCAAAGCCGAAACGTCAGCTATTTTATTCTAAATAATCATACCTCATTACTGTTGGTTGAAAGATACCGCCAATCGCACTCAAACTGCGGTAAAAGCAGCTATCCATAATCCTGTCGACAATTTAACGTTCGCGTAACGATCGTTTTTGTTCGACACAAATTAATTTTTCTAGCGTTAAACTTTTGTTTGAGATAAAATTTACATTTATCTTCGGAGAACATATATATTTTTTGTGATTAGCATCAGAAGAAAGAAAGGTAATGAATTGTGACGGGAGTTTTAAGCAATCGGTGATTATTTTTCTGGAGGGTGAAGCAAGGGCGTAGCTAGGGGGGTGCAGAGGGGTGCAGCTGCACCCCCCTAGATCAGAGCCAATGGGAGGTCACTGTGACCTCCCATTTTATTAATTTTTTTGACAAACGATTTTGTCCCCTTTCATGCTTTTCATTGTAACATGCTGGTCACCAGCATATTACTACAAAACTACTGTTTTGTTCTTTTAGAAATATTTTATACCATCCATTGGTTTAAGGTGTGCATGACTGAATAAAGTATAGTTTCTTTGAGTTCATAATTTCTTCCTTTTTTTGTGCAAATAGAATTTCAAGCACTTTTTTCTCTTTCTTTCTTACTTTTTTCTTTCTGTTTTTATTGAAAAATTTGACTTTTATGCTAATTTTTGGGAACTTTATATAAACTGCGTTATTATATCTAGTATTGATTACTTTTTAGAAAATGATAGTAAGATACCTGTTTTTGAGGAGAAAATTTTTAATTTACCGAATGAAACTCAGAACTTTACTGAATGATTAAAAAATAAATAAATAAAATACAAAAACGCATACTTATCTATGTCTACCAAAAGCGACGTGAGGCATCACGAAAATAAATAAATTTATTAATTATAGGAAAAAAAAAGAAAATGAAATAAAACAAAGAAGTTCAGCCTTGCAATATTGTCTCACTGTTTTCAAATTTCATCAGCCAATTTGTATCGGATAAGAACTTTTTGGGAGGTCGCAGTGACCTCCTATTGGGGTGCCACTGCTTGCACCCCCCTAACGTGAGTCCTGGCTACGCCCTTGGGGTGAAGTCAGACTATTTGATTTTATTCAGTTTTTATACAGATGATGCATGGTATTTTAATAGAAAATGAAACTAAATTATTGTGCCTCAAAAACACTGCGCAGGTTACATTATTTAAAGGCAGAAACCGAAAATCAGGGTACTTTGAATTTAAAGGAAATGAAAAGTACCCTGATTTTCGGTTTCTGCCTTCTGTTTCGGTTGGTTTTCTGCTGATGTGCAAGGTAGAAAATGCACTGTTGAAAAAACACTGTAATTTTTACGGCAATTTTGCTGTATTTTTCCAGTAGCAGTGCCTTTGAAAACGCTTGTTCTGAAATCGGAACGTTTTTGTCAATTGAGCCATGCAACTAATAGGGAGCACTGTAACCAATTTTTGCGGAGCTCACGGCTGCGGCAGCATGTGCGTGAGTCATTACTGAAGGCATAATCAACGATTCGCTGTAAAAAAGTATTGTTACAAATCTTGTAAATAGTTGTGGTTTTTCCTGCCTTGCTTTATTTTCATTAGTTTTGGTTTTATCTGGCGACATGTTGCAAATGTATCTGAAGATATCACTTTTATCATCTGTATACCGGCCCTGAAACACTTTGCAGTTTTTACACTTGCCCTAACTTTAATAAGCGTGAAGACATTTTCGCGTGGTTTTTTTTCTTATCGCTAGAGTTTGTGAATGGATTGTTCAAGTTATGAATGAAACGAAATATTCCGGTTTTTCTAGAATATTGTGGACATTTCTTTCCGTGTATAAATAGCTGGCCTTGAACACAAGTCAGTTAGTTGTTTTCAGATTTGATCTGGTGACTCGTTTTTTTTATTCGCTTTGAGCGGATGGTTGTTTTGCTTTTGTAATTGCTTAATTACTGTTCACGTTAGATACGTGGTGCTGAATTACTGTACAGTGTACTGTTTGCTGCTTAATTGCTGATGTTTAGCAATTGTTTTCTGCTCTTATTGTAAATAGTGTACATACTTGTAAATAAATTTATAGTTACTTCCTCAAGATTGGAATGCTCATTTGAAGAAAGTTGAAGGTGCTACGGACTCGTTACAATTTTGGCGCCCAACGTGGGGCATCTTCAAGGACTTTCTTGGAATTACCTGTGAATTCGGACTTTTCTTCCTAAGGACTTTTTGACTTCGAAATTAATTGGGAGTGCAGCATTATCGAAGGATCAAAGATACGCTGCGGAAAAATTGGTGGACGACTTCAAGCAGGTGTTTTCATCTACACCCGAAGATGTTGGTCGCACGAGTTTAGCGCAGCATAGGATCGACACTGGAGATCATCCCCCTATCAAGCAGCATCCAAGACGACTACCGTTCGCCAAGAAGGAAGAGGTTGAGATCCTCGTAAAAGAGATGCAGGAGAATGACGTCATCGAACCCTCATCCAGTCCTTGGGCATCCCCTATCGTCTTGGTCCGAAAGAAAGACGGCTCCACCAGGTTTAGTGTTGACTACCGACGTCTGAATGACATCACCAAAAAGGACAGTTACCCTCTTCCACGGATCGATGACACTCTGGACACAAGTGGTTTTCGACCCTGGATTTAAAGAGCGGCTACTGGCAGGTGGAGAAACACCCCGACGACCGAGAGAAGACGGCGTTTACAACCGGACAAGGCTTGTGGCAGTTTAAAGTGATGCCCTTCGGCCTCTGCAATGCACCAGCCACGTTCGAGCGTCTAATGGAATCAGTGCTGCGAGGACTCTCTTATGAATCCTGTCTTGTCTACTTGGACGACATCATCATCATAGGACGCAGTTTTGAGGAACATTTGGTTAATCTTAGGAAGGTGCTGCAGAGGCTTAAGGAAGCCAACCTGAAGTTAAGCCCGTCCAAATGTAATTTGTTCCGCCGTGAGGTGAACTACCTTGGTCACATTATCTCTTCCGAAGGTGTACGAACAGATCCAGATAAGGTATCTGCAGTCAAGAATTGGAGCCGCCCCGAAAATGTCCATCAGCTGCGAAGTTTCCTGGGGCTCTGCACGTACTACAGGAAGTTTGTGAAGGGTTTTTCCAACATTGCACGACCTTTGCATAAGCTGACGGAGAGCAAACAAAAATTTGAATGGTCCAAAGAATGCGAGGATGCATTTCTACAGCTGAAGGAGGCTTTAACATCAACGCCTATTCTCTCTTATCCTCAGCCTGAAAAATCCTTCATACTTGACACTGATGCGAGCCACGAGAGCGTTGGAGCTGTTTTATCTCAAGAAATAGACGGTAACGAACATGTCATCGCCTACTGGAGCAAATGCTTATCCAAGTCGGAGCGAAATTATTGTGTCACGAGAAAGGAATTGCTCGCCATAGTTAAAGCTGTAGAACATTTCCATCATTACCTCTACGGCCGTAAATTCCTGCTCCGGACTGATCATGCCTCTTTAACTTGGCTTTTGAATTTCAAGAATCCAGAGGGCCAGGTAGCCAGGTGGATACAGCGGCTCCAGGAATATGACATCGAGATTAAGCACCGAAAAGGTTTGTCACACGGTAATGCTGACGCATTATCAAGAAGACCTTGTTCCGAGAACTGCCATTATTGCTCCCGAATTGAGAAACAGTACGGGACGACAATCCCTACTGCCTGTCAAGTTACTGCTACTTCATCATCTTCAGATCCTGATCCATGGAGTGACGACCAAGTTAGAAAAGATCAGCTTGAAGACCCAGACCTAAAGCCTATCATAGAGTTAATGGAAAAAGACAGTCGGCGACCTAGCTGGCAAGACATTTCTATCTACAGTCCTGCAACGAAAAGATACTGGGCTCTATGGAAATCTCTCCAGTTGCGAAATGGCGTCCTGTATCGGAAATGGGAATCTGACGATGGTAAAGCATTCAAATGGCAGTTACTCCTTCCCAGATCAAGAATTCCAGACGTTCTAAAGGAATTGCACAGTAGTCCGACTGGAGGACACTTTGGTATCCTGAAAACCCTCCACAAGGTTCGAGAGCGCTTCTTCTGGAGCAAGGCGAAAGATGACGTGGACAAGTGGTGTCATTCTTGTGACGCCTGTGCTGCCCGTAAAGGACCGAAGAGAAGAAGCCGCGGGAAGCTACATCTTTACAACGTAGGAGCTCCTTTCGAACGAATCGGGATCGACATTCTTGGTCCTCTGCCGAAAACTACTGATGGGAACAAATACATCCTCGTTTCCATTGACTATTTCACCAAATGGCCCGAAGCATATTCCATTCCGGATCAAGAAGCTACCACTGTAGCAGAGACTCTAGTCCAGCATTGGATCTTGAGATATGGGACACCTTTGCAGATCCACTCCGGTCAGGGGAGAAACTTCATCTCTGCTGTGTTTAAGGGCCTATGTAAAATCCTCAAAATTGAGAAAACTCGAACGACACCACTACACCCACAATCGGACGGCATGGTGGAGAGATTCAACAGGACAATCCTTACTAATCTCTCGCTTATGGTTTCCAAAAATCAACAGGATTGGGACAAGAAACTCCCTCTGTTTCTGCTGGCCTACCGCAGTGCTGTCCACGAGACCACCGGATATTCCCCATCACAGATGCTCTTCGGCCGAGAGCTTCGGCTACCTGGTGATCTCGTCTTCGGTCTCCCTCCAGATGCGCCTTCATCGCCTGAGGAATACGTCCAGGATCTCCAGGCCCGGTTGGAGGACGTTCATCACTTCGCACGGGAGCGAATCAACATCGCGACGGAGAAGATGAAGACCCGATACGACACAAGGTCCACTGGTCATGACTTTCAAGAAGGTGACAAAGTATGGCTATGGAATCCCATCCGACGTAAAGGTCTGTCACCCAAATTGCAGTCGCATTGGGATGGACCCTACACAGTCCTTCACCGGCTGAACGACGTCGTAGTGAGGATCCAGAAGTCATCACATTCAAAACCTAGGGTTGTCCATTATGATCGGCTAGCCCCATACTATGGCCATAGTTCGTAGAATAAATTTTCAGCTACCATGGTAATTTGTTTGTAAATTTTGTAAATAACTTTTGCCTTTAATTGTCTATAATATTACTCCATCAATGTTATTATTTCCTTCATGTTCTCATTGTTATTGTTTATCATGTTTATGATTGGTTATCACGTAATGTGTGCATCTGTAAATTTTCCCTTGCTTCTTTTCTGGGGATTGTACTGCCCGGGACGTGCAGTCCTTAGGAAGGGGGCAATGTTACAAATCTTGTAAATAGTTGTGGTTTTTCCTGCCTTGCTTTATTTTCATTAGTTTTGGTTTTATCTGGCGACATGTTGCAAATGTATCTGAAGATATCACTTTTATCATCTGTATACCGGCCCTGAAACACTTTGCAGTTTTTACACTTGCCCTAACTTTAATAAGCGTGAAGACATTTTGGCGTGGTTTTTTTCTTATCGCTAGAGTTTGTGAATGGATTATTTCAAGTTATGAATGATTTGGAATACTCCGGATTTTGCTGGAACATTATCGAAACTACGTTTCGAGTATAAATAGCTGGCCTTGAACACAGTCAGTTAGTTGTTTTCAGATTTGATCTGGTGACTCGTTTTTTTTATTCGCTTTGAGCGGATGGTTGTTTTGCTTTTGTAATTGCTTAATTACTGTTCACGTTAGATACGTGGTGCTGAATTACTGTACAGTGTACTGTTTGCTGCTTAATTGCTGATGTTTAGCGATTGTTTTCTGCTCTTATTGTAAATAGTGTACATACTTGTAAATAAATTTATAGTTACTTCCTCAAGATTGGAATGCTCATTTGAAGAAAGTTGAAGGTGCTACGGACTCGTTACAGTATTGTATAATCTTTACTCCAGAAGTACCTTGGCAGCAGTGCTTCGTCCATTGCTGTGGAGTAACTCAACCGATATATCTGGTGTAAAGTAAGACATTACTTGTGGGAAGTCACTCCATGGTAATTTAATTGTAGCTTAATGTTTCACAAATTTCTGTGGGATGAATCCTAGTTTAAGGTCCGGCGATAAATTATTAAATCTGGCAACCATTAGATTTATGGTTTCTCCTTTAGATTTATGGTTTTCTGGCAACCATTTATTAATTCTGCCCTCAGTCTGAAAAAAATCGCCAAACCCAGACCCTAAAGTAGGAATTTACCATTTCTGTGTAAGGTTATACTAGAACTCATTCAAAAGAAAGATGAAGAAAAAGTGCATTCATCACGAATGAAGATTACTTTTAATTATTTGTTTATTTAACATTTGTCAGGCTTATGCTTTCCCACTAACAATAAATTTTACACAAGTTCGTAAGTTATTTTAATTATGCACAATGGAATCGAAAGTCGAACCGGGAACTTACCGCGTATAGAGCGCTCGCAAAGCAAGCGCGTTTGACGAATGTTTATTAGACTTTAAGAGTGATGCTCAGATCTTTATCTTAACGCATGCGCTCTAAATAATACCCCAGTCATTTCGACGCTTAGTGAAATTTTACACAGGCTACATGAAAGTTTCCTCCAACAATTGGAGTTTTCTTAAGATCGGAACAGCTGTTACTCCAGAAGTGTTATAACGTTACACCCGTCAACAATGGTAACCTTACACAATGTTTTTAGTGTTGAGGGGCCTCATGAACTGAGTCGTCTGTTAGATATCTTAAAGGAAACGAAACTCAACTTTTTTTTGTTTTATCACTGCAGTGTGTTGTAATATTCACAGTATTGTTAGAAACAGCACCTCCTGAAATTTGCGACGACGGCTGCTGTCAGCCACGCTGTTATAAAATAATATTAAAAAAACTATATTTACTTCAAATTCTTCCAAAATAGATTTTGTTTATCTGAAACTGAAGAATGAGGTTGTAGGCTGAGGCAACCATATCTTAAATTTTTAATTGAGGGGGGGAGGGGTGATTTTCAACTGAACTACTGAAACTGATTTTTTTTCCAAATGCGAAAATATCAACAACAACGATACACAAATAAATATCTACATTTAACTCGGTATAGCTCGCGTGGGGTCCTGAATCATCCCATCGCTGAAAACCTTTTACTTTTCATTTTTAAAATTTTCCTTTTAAGAGCACCTGCCTTTATTTGTTAAGAAATAGCATTCATTGTTTTGGAAGGCCATCTGCAACTGGAGGCCAACTCCAACTGTGTGCCAAATCCAAATAATCAAAATCTTATGTATTAATTGTGAACAATTTACTTGCAAAGCTCACTCTAATTTTGTGTGTAAATACTGCATGAGCAATTTAATGTAGAAATGCATAAAGTCTCGTTTCAATATTTTTTCTATATTTAGTTTCTTTTTTGGGAAGTTTTTCAAAGGAACTTGCTGTTTTAATCAATTTAAATTTTCTTAAATTGTCATTTATGTGCAAAAATGTCTATGTTACCAATTGACAATGAACTTTTTTCAAAAATTACATGTATAAATTGCATTAAATAAAAATTAGTAGACAGGGACGTAGAGGTACCTCGAGCAACCTTTTGTGTGCTGGCTAGCACGCAAGTTCTACCGGGTAAAGCGAAGAGACTCAAAACTTCAATATATTTGCTTAAAGTAATCTTTATCTGGCTGTACTGTCCTCAAATTTTGCTAAAATAAAATTGCTTGGAAGAACCCGTGACTAACTATTGGGGTGCCCTACATGCAAGGGCGGATCATGCTTCTGGTTAAAGAGGGGCCATTTTGGGAAGAGAGGGAGGGGGTAATGAGTCATTTTATACCATAAATAGGGGGTGTGGGGCTCAAAATTTACGAAATATAAATCCCCAAAACGCTGTTTTAATCTTCTTTTGGTGCCTTAAGGGGGTCATGACCCTCATGACCTATCCTATGGGTCTGCGCCTGCTTTGGTGCGAGGTAAAAAAAAACCTACTATTTTCTTAGAAATAAAGATGAATGCACCCTTGAGCAAAAGAAGTGAAATCAAACTCACCTCCCCCCCTACCCCTCACTCCGTTTAAAATCATTGAAAAGCCCGCAAACGATATATTGAATTTTGGACCACATCCTATTTTTCAAGCAAACTGGTGCCCGGAAAAGAGTTGGAAGAAATCTCGCAGCCCCAAATGAACATCTGCGCCCATTCCGGAGCATGCAAATGCCCGATAAAATAACAGAAACCATCATTTCTCATTACGAACGAGAGAGAGAGATAACGTCAGTTCGAATAGCTCGAAAAAAATGAAGGATGCGAATAAATGGCGCGCCATTCATAAAAATGACTTCCCGCCAAAAGCCGTCCGCAATCAACGGCAGACGTTTGCGTCGATCATTTCACTTCAGATTAATGCACGCTGGTTTATGAATGTGGCTCTGCTGCCAATAGACGCCCAAGTTCAAGACGCAAATGGGGCTGTGTTGTCTCTCCGTCATTTTTTTTGCTCTTTCGATTGGAGACTTCTGGAGCTAAAAATAAATGAAGTCGAAACTTACATATTTGGATATCGTCGAGTGAGTTCACATTTATTTCGTGCGGACACGTGGCCTGTTTTTAAAGTTTTTTTATGGAAATAAAGAAGAAATGTCAATCAATTTCCTGCATTTATCAAAGAAGCTGATTGAAATTATTGCAAAATTATTTATTTGAGTTGAAGATGATATAATTAACTTTGCTGTTATTATTATTTTTTAAATACAAAATGAAAGAAAACGCAAGCAATCGTAAACACGTTGCAAAAAAAAGAAATGGTCAAAAATAAACTAAATAGTTAAGTTTCATTATTGCAAAATTAGGAAATTATTGCAAAATAATTTATTTGGGTTGAAGTTGATGTTTTTAGCTTTATCGTTATTAAAAAAAAAAAAAATACATGAAAGAAAACGCAGTGAACCATAAAAATGTTGCAAAAACAAAAATGGTCAAAACAAAATATACTTGAGCTTATATTGAAGAAGAAAAAAAAATTAGTGCAATTTGTGAGATGGGGACATTTGTGTTAGTCGGTATATTTGTCTTCGTCCTCTTTCGGATGAATAATTCGACTGAAAAAATATTATTTGAAAAACCTCGCTCATATAGGGAGTTGCTGGACAATAAGACAACCCATTGTGTTGTTTCGCTTTCAACTTGATATCTTTTTTTTTTTTTATTTTTGCAATTTTGAATTGAATAATTTTTAAAAATTACGCTTAAAATGTTAATCGACATTAAGCCTTGTGATACATTAAGCCTTGCCCACATTCCCATCATTTCGTGCTTTCCGGGAGGTTGGGGGGGGGGGGGCAAGGATATATCATCAGTGTAAATTCATCAACAGCAGAAATCACGCTCACTTACATGTGAATACATTAATTTTCCAAAGCCAAGGGGAAAAATCCCCGCTCTTGAAAGTTACTCCCGATACTATAGTATCGGGGGTTACGTCCTAACGCTCTTAAATAACTGGACTGCTTGCATTTGGCAAATACCTCCTCTGAACTATCTCTATTTGTACGCAGTAAGAATATATTGTATGTATTTTCCATCTGAAAAATTCTATCTGCAATGATTCGCTTGTTTTTTTCCGTTATAGAGAAGATCCTAATCGGAGGTCTCAAGTACCTGTGATGAACCAGTTTCTTGATTAATGTACACAGTGTGATCTAAAATTAACCAAACGCTTTGGAGAAAGAATAAAGTAGGAATAAAAGGCTAATATTTATACAAAATAAGTGTCCGTTTAATTCATTACAACGTTTTGAAGGGTCAACCATTTTTATAGACTTTTTCATTTGGTTCGGATTGTAATTTACAGCTGTTGAAATCTTGAAACCTTTGGTTAAAAACTACATATCAGAAACTTGAAATGCATCTCTCGGTTCTGTCCTCCTTCAAACTATTTAAGGAAGGGTTAATGTGAAATAAAACCTTCCTCTCTTCCAGATATGTCTCTTGGGGAAGTTCTCGTCCCTCTCCTGGGACGTCATTATCGGTCAGAATGGGGGGGGGGGGGGGGAAGGGCTGTGGCAGAATCGCAAACTTTCTTTGGCTCCTAATTATCAAGAACTGGCGACTAATGAGCTTATCCAGGCGCCCCGACAACCCAAACAGACAATAGTTTTCGCTTTGACATCGTCAATAATTTGACAAAGCCATACACAAATCTTTCTAACTGTTCCGTTAAAAATTAGCGCATTGATTAATGTTATGGAAGCTCACTGAATCACAGAGTGTTTTTAAAGTCTTACACTGCTTTGAAAAGTCTTACACTGAAAAATATATTTGAAAAAAAAAAAAAAAAAAACTAGTTCAAGTAATTGTTTCTTCTTTTATTCTTTTCTTTTCAATTTTTATCATTATTTAAAAAGTTTTTTACTGTTTATTTATTTTTATTTTTATTTTTTTCAAGGCGTAAAAATAATTCCACGTGTGCACCATCTTTAAACCTCTGACTCCCAAACTTTTCCAAGTCGTGATACCTTTTGAAGAGTTGGAATTTTCCCACGGCATCCCTAGTCAGTTATTGTGTGTATTTGCGGACAATAAATTCTCAATCGACAAGAGTTTTTTTTTGGCAGTTCTACTGCAGCTTCTTCGAAACAAATAAATAAATAAATAAATAAATAAATAATAATAATAATAATAAAGAATTAAATAAAATATAAAAATCTAAATCTTTTAAACCTAAAGACCATTTCTTGCATCTTGATTCGGTGTAAAAAGTATGATATAAAATAAGTGCTTGATTTCTTGATGACAACACTTAAGAATTTCATTTGTGATCGAATTTTAGCTTTATATTTAGGTTAATTCTAAAGCAGCCAATAAAATTTGAATTAAAATTTCGGGAGAAGAAATATAGGCGGTATAGTAAAAGCTACTCGTACTGAGCAGTATACCGCCGGTTTTTTCTCTTGTCTTTTTATTTAACTTTTATTGGCTAATTTAGCACTAACCTATATAGCAAAAAACAACTGAAATTTTTGAGCATTGTCATCAAGAAATCAACTACTTGTTTTTTCATAAGTTTTAATGAAAATCATGCTGATAGAAATTGTCTTTAAAAACAATCATTTTTTATATTTTATTTTGAAGTTTTTTTAAAAATTTATTTGAGGTAAATAGTTTTGAAATAAAAAATAAAGTAAAATAATGAAAAAAAAAGGTATCGATTTTTGTTAAAATGTAAATGCACTGCGCATAAAGAACTTATATTTACCGTTAATCTGTTCTAAATATTACTAAGTTTGTATGGTGGAATTTAAAAAAAATTTTGAACAAGTAGCGGGAAAAAAGAAAAAGTCTTTGTCACCGATGACTTGTAACAAAGATTGCTTTTAGAACTTACACTAAGTGAAAAGTTTAAAATAATCAAAACCCGTAAATTCGGGTTACTTGGACCCACAAGGAGGTTACTTGAGCCCACAGTAAAATGATAAAATATGGGTTTGGTACTAGCGTTAGAGACTGCAGAGTGCTTCTACGTAGAGGAGAAACGAGGAACTACGTGCAAGTCTTCAACTAATAAGTACCAAACCTAGATTTTATCATTTTACTGTAATGGGCTCAAGTAACCCCTTGGGTCCAAGTAACCCGACTTTACGGTAATTGCTTCTCATTATTTTACATTGTTTTTGGCAGCATGCAAAAAGCAAAAGTAAAATTTGAACATTATGATAAAGAAAGTAAACAAAGAAATAAGCAAATGCACCCACAGCTCGATCATAGCATCCTAAGTTTCGTCCATATTGTATACTCCTCTGTTAGGAATAGCCAATGATCGAGCTGGAGGCAAAGATCCTCTACTCATTGCAAACAAAGAAATAGTCTTTAAAAAAAGACGAAACAGGATTTTCAATAACAAAGCGGATTCAGCGCTCTAAACTTTTGTACAATTTTCAATTATAACTTTACAATAAAACGGGAAATTTGAGTTTTGTATTCCATGAAATAAATTGCCCATCTTCATTAAAATTAATTTTACAACTGATATACTGCTTGTGAAGTTTATAGGGAAAGCTGAATAATGAATGTTTGGAATCGTCAGATTTGGACTTCATTAATTATGCCTTTATGCTACAGATTTATTAATGATGACAGGTTTGGATCGTACGTTATGTGACAGTATTTGTGAAGATAATGAATATCAGACAAAGGAAATGGTTTTAACCAATACTTGGAATATTTTCTGTAGTCATTGACGGGATCGCTCATTTTCGTGAACCCAGCAATTCCGCGAGTTCTGTACATTTTAATTACTCTATGATACATCAATTTTTTTTATCTAATAGCTTTCAAATGCATTGCCTACAGAAGATATTTCACTTATTTGAAACTGCAGTATGAATTAGATTTCGTCACTAATTTTCAGAAATAGTTGTTCTATTTTACTTTTGCGAATACTGTGATCATATTGCGGCCATATTTCAGGACTCTTTTTCTCTAAACTCATACCAGTAGATCCACAGTTCGGGCTTGTAATGTTACTTTTTGAATGCTAAAGACAGAGATACTTTTAACGCTAAAAGTTAGCTTCATAAAAAATTGTGGACAAAATAGTTTGAATAATTTTAACTATGGCATTTAGTAAATATTACAATATTTCACTTTTTTCAATGAAAAATTGTTCTTATGAAAAATGAAGTATTATACATCTCTTATTTTCCTGCAGTTTTCCATTTAAACCTCAGAAAGTCAATGCATTATTATTATTATTATTATTATTATTATTATTATTATTATTATTATTATTATTATTATTATTATTATTTTTATTATTATTATTATTATTATTATTATTATTATTTTTATTATTATTATTATTATTATTATTATTATTATTATTATTATTATTATTATTATTATTATTATTATTTATTATTTATTATTATTATTATTATTGTTATTATTGTTATTATTGATATTATTATTATTATTATTATTATTATTTTTATTATTATTATTTTTATTATTATTATAATATATGTAGGTTGACTGGACTTTTTTTTACGAGATGTGATCAGCTACGAAACGGAAAACTCAGGAAAAATGAATGCCCTCTTATTTGGAATGTTTACAAGTGCATAATTTAGTTGGTTCTCTACATTGTCGCAGTTCCAATTGAAATATTTGTCGTACCGTGTCCTCAAGTTTACCAACCGTGAACCGTCGTAACTTAAGGCACCCTTAACTATACCTCAACCGAGAGAAATATAGTTAATTGAGTTTGAAAAAAAAAAAAAACTTAGCAGCGATGATATATTTCATAGTTTAATAAACACAACAAAAAGTTGACAAATGGAGCCCGCTGTCTTTTTCGCAGTTTGGGGAGAAAACCTGCCGCGTCCGCAAAATATGTCTCCCCGCCTGCCGAGCGGACATCATTAGCCAGCGGGGTAATTAGCCGCATTGCGAGAAATAAAGAAGGTGTTGGGGAACTGCACGATTCCAATTCGAGTCGTTTCTCTCTGTCACTCGCCTGCCCGGTAATGGTCGGGAAAAAGGCGGGAATCCTGCCTGCGGGAAATGGATGGGGCCGCTTTTTCCACAGACGATGGATAAGCGGCAATAAATCTGCAGTGGGGAACTTGAAAAGGTTTCAAGAGTACACTTGTTTTTGTTGAAAGTGAAATTGGATAAATAGCGATTTTGATGATGAAAAATAAAGTAAATTATTTCAGTGAAGATTAGAAATAACTGTTATACAGTCGAAACTCGTTAAAACAAGCCCAAAGGGATTCTTAAAATCAAGCTTAGCCGTAGTTCGTCGTATCCCAACCAGCAATCAATAGTAGACAATACGACGGGGATCACAAGGGTGGTTCGTATTAGTAGTAATTCGTTTAAAGCGTTAAATTAATGAGGTTCGACTGTATTCCATCACAACGAAGTGACCGCAAATGGTGATCAGTATAACCAAAGTTTGGTTGTAATGAAATTCAACTAATATATCGGCAATTAAAACGAGATTGAACATGTATTTCGTTGCAATGGTTATTGCGTTGTATTGGTGTTCGTCGTAAGTAGATTTTACTATGCAAATAATATTTGTACACAACAATGGACTTTAGCTTTTAATTATTATATTTCTAAGTGTCCATAGCAGGAGGGGCCATGGTGTAAACAAAACCATTTCAATTTTTATTGTTTTAGGACTTCCTCTTTTTGTAAAGAGGATTTGGGGTGATCTCGTTCTTAGAGGTTGTAGCATTGAAGGTGAACGCCCGTTCTTGGGCATGGGAACCTCTGAATATCTATTGTTTCATTGTGATTAACCCACTATTAAAGAAGATGCAAAGGCAATAAAAGGCCTCATTGAAATTTCCACGAATATCCGAATCTTTAATGGTTGATATGAACAATGCCACGTGACTTGAGGTACGAAGCTTTTCCTCTTGAATTTCATTCAGTACTCAAAGGTTAGCGCAGAGAGACAGATGGTCTGAAATTGCGTTTAAAACTTCAATTGCGAAAAAATTCCGGAGGAGAGCCCCATACTCTCTTGCCAGTAATGTCATCAAAGCTCGTCAAAAATTTTGAATCCCATTGCCTGTACCTCGGGCGTTTCCAAACCACAGCGTTCGTGTTTTCTTTCCTGCAAAATTTAACAGTTAAATGGGATTTTACAGTGAAAAATTCTGGCAACTTGAATACCAGTGTTTTCTCGTAAAAACTTAGGTATTTTCTTTTTTTTTTTTACACTACCGGGTACAGGCACTCAGAGAAGTTAGACGAGGTTTGTTGATGAATGCCCTCTATACTACTAAAAAAAAAAACCTCTAATCTTACTAGAAAATCTCCAGGAAACTGAGATTCCATTAACTTTTCTAGTAGCGATACAGTTCCCTCTTGAGTAGTTTAACTTAAGAAGAAGCTGTATCATTACAATATTACTTGAGAAAAAAGTCGTTTCTACAGAAAAAACTGTAGTTCTACTAGAAAACTTCCAGGAAACTGAGATTCCACAAACTTTTCAAGTAAAAGTAAAATTAATAGCATTACCAAATAATACGCTATTCCGTTACTAGAAAACTTCATATAATTCCAGTTTACTAGCGATTGCCAAGTAGCACTGCAGTTATTTTTTTAGTGAAAAAACCTTTATAGAAGTCCAGTGTGCTTTAGATTTGTAATATTAGTACACCAGTTGCTTCTTTTTTTTTACAATGACCTCAAGAGACAAATGCAACATATAAAAAAAAGCATTCTCTTTCTTTCAGTTATCCTGGGAGCCTCTTCGATGTCAGTCAGCCTGCTTCTAACACCAGTCGTGGTCGCCCTGTGCAGACGCAAAAGCACGCGGCTCCTGGCCGTCCTGGGTGGCCTAGTTTGTGCCCTGGGTTGTCTCTTCACCTCTTTCTCCACCCAATTCCACCAGCTCTTCTTCAGCTACGGCATCATCCTGGGGGTCGGATCTTCTCTGGCCAGAGCCACATCTTCCATCATGGTGGGGCAGTACTTCAAGAAGAAGAGGGAGCTGCTAGAGGTGTTCGTGATCGTTGGAACGGGGATGGGCTTGATGGCGATGCCTCTCCTGATGATGCACTTTGTGAGGTGAGTGATAAGGAATGCTTTGCTCAAGGTTTGCTTTAATTTCTGGTGGTATTCTGTTTACCATAGCGCAGGGGCGGCAAATAAGGGGGGCAAGAGGGGGCGGTTGCACCCCCAAATATTTTTCGCAGAATGTTAAAAACGCGAGTAAATTCATTTTTTTCACAAATCAATGATCACATGCAAAAGGAACAAAAAAAGCTCGTCAATTTTCAACAAATATGATAAGAATCATCCTTAAACATATTCTTAAGATGATTTCTAATAAGAGAGGAATCTGAAAAAAAAAAAAAAAAATGCTCTGAAACAAGTATAACGGGATAAGAAAGTATTTTCAATTTTAGCTGTTTGGGAAATAGTGCAAGACACTGAAAATCGATGGAAGAACACTCTTCCTCTTGATTCCAAACATTGCAGACTAAAACTTGACTAAAAGCTAAAAACTAATTTTTAATCAAAATATTGTATGTGATAACTAATTAGAAAATAATTTTAAAGTTTGGTCATAAGTATTTAAATTGTTTTAATACCTCCAATTTTTCTTAATATTTAATCCAGTTTCAGATATCTTTCTTTTAACCAATATGTTTTTTTTTTCCATATTGAGGTACTTCATATTTAACAAACTCGCCCCCTCAAACGAAATGTTGAAATGCCGCCCCTGCCATAGCGTCAGGAAAGCATTTCTGAGCCTGCTTTGCTATATGATTCTTCAATCATCAGATTGTACCCTATCATTCTAAATTAACTAATCATACATACCCCATCATGCTAAGATAGACGATACAAAAATGTGCAGGGCTGCAATTGTAATTAGCACAAAAAAATTTTACACATTTATTAAAACAGTCTAAATTCTAAAACACGTGTAAAAGTAAAAAGTAAATCCTGTTAAATGCTAAAACATTATTAACTCGTGGCTAAAGACGCATTGCTAGTATAGACTGCCCGCAGTGCCTAATTGATGAAAAAACATGAACGCGAGCTCTTCTTTCTCTCTGTGTCCAAATTGAGGTTTGCCGCTTTTCTTGATTTCGCCAACTGGAGGTAACAGTTTTCTATTCTTGGCAATCTCTCGCAGTGGCCGTCACTGCTGTCTGCTATAGATGCTTTTTGAGAATTTAAAATGAAATTTAAGGGCAAATTATTTTTAAAACATATTTAAGCTAACAAATATGATAATTACTTTATGTTTTGTGACCAATAAAGAAATAAATAATAATAATAATAATAATAAAAATTTGTATACATGATTTTTTGTTTCAAATTAGGCTTTATTATTTCAATGCAAGCGATTTTCTCTCCGGTGTATTCTCTTAACTTTACTGCAATTGATGGTTCTGTTTTAGCAGTGATGCTTTCAATAAAACATTCACTAGCCCTTTTTCCTAAAGAGTAATGCATAAGAATTTGGCGAAAGCATTGAAAACATTTCTTGCAATGTCAATCTAAAAAAACTGCTTCATCTAATTCTTTTCCAAGCACCCTGGGCTGGCGTCTGGGCCTCCAGGCCATCACGGGGATGACCTCCCTGACGTTCATCCTGGGCATCTTCTACCGTCCGGCCTCGCTCTATCATCCGCAGCGCCGCGCCATCCTCCACCTGAAGGGGCTGCAGAAGCGCTCGAAGGCCAAGGACAAGGCGGCGCAGAAGGAGAAGCCGCCTTTCTTCGACTTCGCTGTCCTGAGGTCCAGGACTGTCCAGATCCTCATCTCTGGGACGGCCCTGTCCTCCTTCGGTGTGCACGCACCTCTCATTTTGCTGGTGAGTATGAGGTAAAAAATTGTTCAATGTACAATAGCTCCAAAACACGTGTCTGCAGCATTTTGCAATTTTTGCTCGTCAAAGAGTTAAAAAACCTTAAATTGCAGGGGTAATTCGGTCAACCAAAATTCTGGTTAAAGGGGGGAATTATTTAAAAAGGTATAAAGTTGGTTAGGG
This sequence comes from Uloborus plumipes, assembly GCA_038373865.1. Taxonomy (NCBI): domain Eukaryota; kingdom Metazoa; phylum Arthropoda; class Arachnida; order Araneae; family Uloboridae; genus Uloborus; species Uloborus plumipes. Next base: position 76,817 of record JAXGGA010000749.1, read on the forward strand.
TAAGAGAAACCCCTGTTTACAACAGTTCGTTTTTGAAGTCTTGTACAAAAGTTTTGAAAAAAAAAAAAATCAACTTATTGACTTACTTTGTCTTCGAGCAAAAATTTATCATTAATTTCTAACATAGTGCTTTAAATGTACTTCGCGATTACTGTTTCTAAGAAATATAAAAGGCATCACCACTTACCCATACGAAGAGGTAAGTGGTTTGCTCATCTTATATTTAAAGCAAGCTTATCTATAAAAAGTGGGTCAATGGATCTTACTAGATAATGTACGTAAAATTTTAATAAGAAATCTGTTTTTGGGGATGCATTTTTTTTATGAGATACCAAATGTCATTTAAATTTGTATGACGAAAAATTATCTCTATAGAATGAAAAAACGTTGTTTGTTTTAACTTTTTTAGGGACGTTTTTCTCTGCACTTTTTAAGTATCTGCAATGAACTGACAATGTGAACGGATCCAACTTGTTTAAGCTAAACCCAAAAAACCTGAGGAGTTAATGGAAGCACGACTTTCACTTTAAAGTTCTTCAGGAGGGGAAGGAGCAAAGGGCACATAACTCAAAGCATATTACGCCTAACAAGCACACATACACAAATGCATCCTTACATTACGTTCCATTTTCTGAAGTCCAACAATGCCCATGTGATGGACCAGAAAAGAAGGATTCTTCACACAGGAAACAAGTGTTGCATCGAAAATCAGACCTAGCTTTGTTGCTAAAATATGCGATTACTTTAAGTGTAGTATTGTACTAGCTGTAAACAGTTCTTCAAAAAGATTATCCAATGATAGCTTTTCTTTTTTTGGAAGCTACTCTAGCAGCACAATCTCATCGGCCGATGATCGGCCATTCATCGAAACCCGATGAAATTCTCATCGGCCGATGATCGGATTTCGATGAGTTCTCATCGGGAATTGCTCCAACATGTCTCATCTGCCAAACAGAATCCGAGCAGCAAAATCCGATGAGTTTACGATGAGATTTGGAGCAATTTACGAGCAGTGCAGTCCCGTGCCGATGAATTTAGGATCAATTTTGGATGAAAATACGATGTGATTTAGATCAATACGCGAGCAGTGCTGTTCCGTGGCGATGAATTTAGGATGAAAATACGATATGATTTAGATAAATATACGAGCAGTGTAGCTAGTGGCGATGAATTAAGGATCAATTTTGGATAAAAATACAATGAGAGTTGGATCAATATACGAGCAGTGTAGTTCCGTGGCGATAAATTTTGGATCAAAATACGATAAAAGTTGGATCAATATCCGAGCAGTTTAGTTCCGTGCCGATGAATTTTGGATCATTTTCTTAATTTTTCCTCCTACCAGGTGGGACTGGTCAACTCCAGGATCGAACCAGAGTTATCGGCGCGGATAGCTAACGCTCTACCACCACGCCACCAAGTCTACGATTAATGAGACCAACACTGCATATTTAATACAAATTTGAGATTGGGAAAATTTTCATCAGAAAATTTGACCATTACGACCTCTTTCCGATGAAATCTGTAGCTTGGCATATTTTCATCGGAATATTTGATTGGAAGTATATAGTTTTCCGATGAAACAAAGCTCGGCTAATTTTCATCGGGAAATTTGATCGGAAGGATATCATTTTCCAATGGAATATAGCTCTGCTTATTTTCATCGGGAAAGTTGATCGGAAGGATATCGCTTTCCGATGAAAAGTAGCTCATCGAAAACCGTGCTCGGATACTGATCGGAACGATATCATTGTGCGTTACGGGATCAGTTTACGAGGAGTTAGTTGATCGGCCGAGCAAAATCCGATGAGTTGATGCTACTTGATAAGTACATAGTCAAATGAAATAAAAAGATACGTGTAAAGAATTTTAGAGCTGCTCACAAAGTAACAACGTTCCCAAACACAAAAAGCGCGAAACCTTCCGACAGAGTCTTTTTCGCTAGAAATGACATCAGAATCTGCAGTCAAAAGATCCATTAAGTTCACAACTGCAGCTCACACATCACTGTCAGAGCAATCTGCCGTCCAAGAAAAACAACACTCGAAGTTTGTAGCAACTTCTAAAAGGGCGTTTTAGCCACAATTTCGAAGCCAAGAACTAGTTCCGAGTGCCACCTGCGAGCACGAGGGCTGTTCGTTTGAGCGAAAGTGCTGAAATTTTTAAGCGTTTCTGCTGCAGCTTCCGGGGGTGGGCAGAACGAATTATGTGAGTGAGGATCGTATTTTTAGACACCTTGTTTTCAACTTCGCGTTGGATAGCTAGAGAAGTATTTAGTAGCTCACAAAACTTCACGCTACATATAGAATTTAGATCTAACACATTGGGTTTTTTTTATTTCGTTTCGGGAGTTTGAGATACGCTTCTGCACTCCTGAAGGTTTTTTTCTCTTCTTTCTTTCTTTCGTTTAGTTTCAGTGAAGACCGGATGTTGGTGGGAGAGTTATATTGAGAAGCAGCATTCTTGGAATAGTTGATATGGATTAATGTTTTCATAAAATAAACTTTTGGATCTTACCAAGCAGCAATATATGTACATTTTACAGTCGTTATTCTACTGTAGCTTTACTCGGTTACTGTACAACTAATTCATTTGTTTTCGAAATGCTATGTATTCAAAAAATATTGCTCTCACAACGATGGTTACAAGAAAGTAACCACAAAGTTTCCAGTGGTCAGAGACGTCTGACCGTGATGCGGTGGCCCTGGGCTCAAATCCCGGCTCGAGCATGGACGTACTTTCTCTCTCTCCTGTCATTGTCCTTTCTGTGTGTGAAAGTGTGTTGTGAATGGATGCCTTCAGTGTAAACGTGTCCTTATTTCATGTGTGTTGAGCTAAACGATCTTCCACCTTAATCGCGCCCGTAAAATACGGAATCCGTACCTACCCTGCCTTCAATCGAGTAGATTTTATCTACACAGGCTCGGATACCAGAGTAGTATTTGCAACAACAACAACCATAAACTCACTGAAATTTGGAATTGTGTTAACCAGGTGCTTATGCGAGTGCAACATTTTTTAAATAGCGACGAAGCAAGAGCAGCAGTTTTTCTGTACAGAATGTATGCTATTCATCTGATTTACTGTACTTTAAGGGCTCATTAAAGACCTTAAAAATGTACCCCCACTACTAAAAACGTTAGAAGAGCTCAAGAATAACATCCATGCGGCAGTAATAACCGTTAGCAGATGACGCTGGACGCTACTCGGAAGTCATTGACGTTGCCAGGACGTAACACACATGCTCAAAGTAAAAAAAAACGGTTTTCGTGTTTTGTTACTATTTAAAAAAGTACGGCACTCGTATTCACACATGATCAACACAATTTCAAATCTTGATGAGTTTGAGGTAATTTTTAAGCATTCGTCATTATTCTACGAGCAATACTTTTGGAGTTCTAGTGTTTTAAAACAAGAAACGATGTAATATGAGATATCTCACATATTTCCCATTTGATGTCCAATTAGTTACACAAACGTTGACCACATCTTAATTACAAACAAATTAAGAGAAAATATGCAACGGGGAAACACCAGCTATGCTTACTTCAAATTTGTTGCAAAGCATTCGAAAAAAAAATTGAAGTCAGACTTTCTCTCATGCAATTATAGTTTTTACTTATTTATTCTTTAGATTGTTTATTTATTTATTTATTTTTTTGTCAAATAATGGTTTAATATACATTTCTGTCAAAATTACCGCAAAACCTGATTTTTCAGATGTACCAAGGAAAACAAGAAGGACTGGACCGCTTTTCACTACTCCTCATACAAACCTACCTAGGCCTTGGCTCCTGCCTAGGCACTGCCGCCTTAGGCTTCATTGTCGTCAAGAATAGCATGCAGTGCCTCATAGCCAAGCAATACCTTCTCCAGGCCTCTACGATCCTAATGGGTGCTTCAATGCTGGCTTTCATTTCTTTGAGAGACTACAGCGGATACGTCCTCTTCGTCTGGATATACGGCTTCTTCTACGGAGGATATATGTACTCCCTGAAGACCTTCACTTTCGAAAAAGTTCGGGCGAGAAATTTTGCAAGAGCTTGGAGTTTCGTGCAGTGCAGCCAGGCTGTACCAATGGTCATTGGGCTGCCTCTGACTGGTAAGTTTAAAACTGCAAGCTGGGTTCTTCTCTTTACCAGAATCAATTTAGCGTACATTGAAACTTTTCTTTTTGCCCAGAAATTTCCACCATCTTTTGATGCGACATACCACATTTTTTTTGAGTACGGGAATGTGGCACACAGTGAAATCGGTAAGATAACCTACCTGTTTAAAAATGAGCAGATTGGAAATTTGTTCGGAAACTTATAGTACGTACATAAAGGAGGAATAATGTACTATTTGGCAGTACCAGTTAAGTTCGGTAGTTCTATTACTTTAATATCATTTTAACATCATTTACATAATCTCCCCTTTAACAAATTTTAATTTCATGAAATGAGATTTGGATGTGGGAACAAATAACAAATCAGGTTTAATTGTTATTCCCAAAAAAGGGTTTTCAGTTCAAATTGAAATACTACAAACATGCTTCCAAAACCGTCATTTCAAATTTTTACAGGGGGGGGGGGGCAAAGGTTCTAAATACAATTCAATTTCATCGGAAAACATTAAAAACCACGCCAACTTATGTGTAAATACATTGATAATCTCAGTCAGAGGGGGGGGGGCAATCGACCCCCCCCCTGACCGCCCTAAATGACGGCCTACATGCTTCAAAAATTCAAGCTACTCCGAAAAATGTACTCTAATTAGATGTCAAATTTTTAATAGTAGCTCTGAATGTGTTCATGTCTTCGTTGATGAAATTCAACTTTCAGTTTTTCCTTAGTTTAATCCTGAATTTACATAAAAATTCTTCCTATTACAAAATAGCTGATTATCATGTACTACACACCGTTAAAACCAAAGGTGTTTTTCAAGGGCGACACGTACTTTGCGCATGTACTTTGCCATAAGTTCATCTCCCTATAGGGTGCCCGGTTGACAAATGAAATGACGAACATCTGGTTTGCAGGCGGAAATCTATCAGTTTAATTTGATGTCAGTTTGCTGTTAGTAATGTTCTTCAGGTTCTTTGAATATCTAAATTAATCAAAGTGACATTGAAATCAACAAAACCCTCCCTGATTCACATAAACTTCACAGAATAGTCTTCACTGGCTGCTTGCCAGTTCCATGGCAAACGTAGGCAGATAATATAATTACTCGTGTGTGCAATCGATTTGTAAAAACCTGTTTTTGTTTAATATGTATTTTACCATTTAATATAGTTCTTTAACACATATTTTCAACGTTCTTTTCAGGTTATTTGAATGCCAACAGCGGTGGTCGAGTGGGCTTCTATTTTGCCTCAGCTTGCATTTGTGCCGGTGGCGTTTTGCTGTTCCTAATAGACGTACACAAGCGTAACGTTAAGCGTCAAAAGAGTGCTACACTCAACTCCAACTATGATCCGACCGAAAGTGAGCGTAAAGAGCGCAAAGCTGCGTACTACGCCAGGCGGGTGTCGCTCCAAGAGCTTGCCAACGCGAGACTTCTCGCCAAGCAGCACATCGCCAATGAGCTGCTTCACAAGCAAGAGCTTACGTGCATTTCCGAAGAGGCCATTATGGAGAACTTTTTGGACGATTACGTCGACGACTGTATCACCTCGTGCAATAAGGAGGAGAAGTACCTCATGTTGAGCGAGTTCGAAAACAACTTGATAAACACTCAAGAGTCCTCGAGTGTCAGTCAAGAAGTTCGGAAACTCGCCAAGGAGCGAAAAGTATCTACTGTCACTCCGCCAGACTTGGAACAGTGCCCTAATTGCTTTCGAGTCGTGGCGATAGATGGCAGCACGAGTCTCGAGAAAACTCATGTTTCCCGATCATCTGCCAAGAAGCTGACTGCTTCGAGGAGAAAGGATTCTAATAAAACGGATTGCCACGAAATTTTGCATCAAGTCACTTCAACTCTATAAATCCTCAAAAAACACCAATGATTAAAAAATAACCTTTTTTTCTTTGTACTTAAATACTTCCAAAAAAACTACTTTAAAAACGCTTTTTATATGGCTACTTTCTATTTTCAGAAGCTGTAAGATCTCTTTTTTTTTTTTGCTAAAAATGCTTTTTAAAATTTATTTATATTTTAACTTTCTATGCCAGATAGCCTTTTGTTGTTCTTAAAAATGTGTTGAAAATTCAAGCGGTTTCCGAATTCAACTGTTTGCATTCAAAACTCACAAGTATTTAAGTTCTAATAAATATGTTTTATTGTGTTTTTTTTTTCAAGCTAAGCTTTAATTCGGTGTCTTCCTACAATGTGTACACGGCACAAACATTCTGTTTCAGGATTTCATTTCGATTTCGCTAATATAGCGGTAAAAATACATAACTAGAATTTTCGTTAATAAAAACAACATGTATTAAACTAAAAGACAAAACATTCAAGATTTTAACTGGTTTGAAAACCAATAGTGCGGCAGAATAAAGAATATGCAATGCCACAGGAAAATACTAAAGTGAAATTACTTTAGAATTTGAGTTTTTCAAACGAAATTATGATATTCAGATTTGAAGAGATTAAATCAAGTTTTATTGAAATGGAGAACTGGTAGTGAGATATTGAAATATTTTGATAAATGTGTGCACTACTTGCTCTCATTCTCATGTTCTTTCATGTTGGTATCGGCTGCTGTCTGAGTTTAGAATTTTAAGTCTTTTCAGGAATGACATTTCTGCGTGATGCAGTTTCAGCGTCAATTGGCGATGCAATGGTTTTATCGCGGTTGAAAACTGAGAATTATGGCTGTGGTACAGTCGACGCTCGATATAACGACCGTCTCCATCCTACAGAAAACGGTCTTTATAACGAGTGGTCGCTATAAGCGGTAGAACATAGAGTATGTTGGGATACAGTTGGGCAGGGCCGGATTAAAGATTAGGAGGCCCATAGGCATTTGAAATCAGGGGGCCCCTTCACTATATGGATTTGATAAATGAGATTTTAAATAACTGATATATGTTGAGCATATATATTGTAATCATTTAAAATTGTTATTATGGAATGTATAACCAATCATAATGATTGATTATGTTACAGGTATAAATAGTGTTAATGGTGAGCAAGGCTTAATTTGCATTACGAAATTTAATATTTCAGGTGAAATTCATGCTATTCAAGTGATAAAATAAGTTGTGTGTACTTTTGGGCTCTTGCACCTCTTTTGGTAGAAATTATGCGCTGGTGGTGAGAAAAAAGTTGGATGGAAGTATGAACGTTTACTTAAGTTCTATTCGCATATTGCATCAAATAAGGTTCTTGACGTTTAAATCAGTGCCATCTAAAGTTAAAAAAGCATATCATCACGATTTCTCGGGGCCCCTTTAAAAACCCCGGGGCCCGTAGGCAACTGCCTACGCTGCCTATTTAGTAATCCGGCCCTGCGTTGGGGGTTTTCTCACCGGTCGTTATATTAGGATGGTCTTTATAACGTGTGGTCGTTATAACGAGCGTCGACTATATAACTAAATGCACAATTCCGCAACAGTAATCACTGATCATTATTGAAATCGGAGATATTGGTGACTCTCGAAAGTAAACGGGCAAAAATTGCTTGCAGCAACTGTAGGAAAGACATCATGCTCTCATTGACTGAAACTTGCAGTGGTTTGAAAATTTTACAACAAGCATTTCTTATTTTTTCTAAATTGAAATCAGGATTTTCCTTCTTGAAGAGATTTTTCAGACGCTTGCCCGTTTATTGAGTGGTCTTGCTCGCCCATGGAACCAGTTTCTGGTTGTGCATCTATATTAAATTCAAGGAGAAGCGATAGTGGAAGTAAACAACGCGGGTTACTTTTTGCCGCCAACATTTGCCACTTTCATGAACTTTTCACTAGATTGATAATTCTGTTCATTAACATGTCGTTTATCTGATTGGCGCTAATATCAGCATCCTAATCTCCAGGCAGACAACGGAACCGTCACGCTGCTATGTTAATTCCACTATCAGTTCTCGCTGACTTCACTACGGTTAACTTTTCATCTGTGCTAAGGATTTTCTAGTTGGCGACATTCTTCAACCGAATAACAACCCCAGTATTTTCCGCCATGTTTGGTCAAAGTCACAAGAAATCTCATTTTTGGTCAAAGTGGTTCTATGTTTAACAAAAGTGCATTGAAACAGCTCTTGATCTATGTAACCTTTCAAAGAAACAATACCAGAAACTCCTTGAGAAAGTGTTACTGAAGTTCGTAAAGCATACAAGATGGTTTACGTTTCTCTCCAATTATAAAGTTACTCTCGCACGAAAGGATTTTGTAATTTCTCAGTGAGCAATGTGTGGTGCTATTCATCGGGTTTTCTACCGGTATTTTCCAATGATCGTTTCTAACTAGGGTGCTGCAATGTGTATAACGCGATGTATTCTTCATATTTTGTGTAAAGTAAATTTGATGTGGTTCATAACTTTGCTATTGTGTCTGCTTGTTTCAGTTTTTTGTTTCCTCTGTTTTACATCGGGACTTCAGCAATGTTAATTATAAATTAAACTATAAATAGATACAACTTAGAAAGAAATTTAAAAGAAGAGATTTTAAAACATGCAAAACATATTTTACCAAAAAATGAAATTGCGAAACGTAACAATCAACAAATATGAGGACACACCTCATATTGAGTAAGTTCGGAAACAACTTGATCAAACGATCATTGATTCCAACTTTCGAAGACGAAATTATGAATTCTAGATCCTAAAACTGTAGCACTTTTAATAAAAACTGTGGTTACACGCTTTTATAATTCAGTTTTTATTTATTTCTTCCATCATTTTTCACATAGATTTTTTGTTTCTAACTGCATGGGTACAAATCTGAGGATCAGTGACCACTTATAGTTTTCCCTGGGAGGATTTTTCGGAGTCTGAAAGTTAAATTTTACACTGAATGATCCAATTGACAGGTGTAGATATTTTTGCGTCGCTTTTACAATTACTTCAACATTGCTACATCAAAAGTATTGCTCTTATCATTAACTAAACAAGAAGTTCTGTCAAGAACTAAACGAGCCTACTTTCCCGTACATCGACATCGGCATTGTAGCATCTGATCAATATTCTCTTGATTATCTGAAACTAAAAATTATGTCAAACATATCTTTATAGCACTTAAAGCTGATTTCTGAAAGCAAAATATACCCCTCTCATCAGATAAAATAAACACGTAAAAAGTAAATAAACGAGTCAATAAAGTTTTGTCGCACCTTTTAAAGAATGTAACTGTTATAGTTCTTCCGTAGAAAAATTCCACAATCGTTTTCAAAAGAAAAAAAAAATAAATAAATAAAATAAAAGTACAAAGAGCTTCAAAACACATTTTATCAAAGAAAGAAAAAAAAACTCGTTCGTTAATAAAATGTCTTGAATTTCATTTTTAATCCGTTGCCAGTTGTTAAATATAAATAAGGAATAAAATGCTCTCGTGAATGAAAAATTTTTGTTAACAAAAAAAAAATCGTCTGATAAAAAAAATAATAATAAATTAAACAAAACAAATAAATAAATAAACAAAAATCGTCTGCCTGAGCCTGCATTTCCGCCATGTTTGCGGAGTCGGAGTCGGAATCAGAGTCCTCACAGAAGATTATTCAGAAAAGTACTTTACAATACATTATTTATCAAAACCATTTTCTTACAAAGTTAGTTTGAAGGAAATCCGCCTTGAAGTTCAGAATCAACATTCAATTTAAATTTCTCTGTAGGCGCTCATGTTAAAAATTTTTCTGAGCGGTTCATCATTGAACGAAAAATTTCAAATTGAAAAGTGAAATATAGGAATGAGCCTCTCCGAGATCTTTCGAACAAAAAAAAGTTTATTCAATTCAGACGGTTCACTTAAAAGTTATTAGGTGGGGAAAGGTTGTTTGAACGGTTCAATGTTGAACGAAAAAATGTTCAAATTGAAAATTTAAATACGGTAATGAAGCATCCTTGCCGAGATCTTTTGAACAAAAAAAAGTTTGTTTAAATCGGACGGTTCACTCAAAAGTTATTAGGGGTGAGAGCTTGTTTGAACTGTTCAATGTTGAACGAAAAATTGTTCAAATCGGAAATTTAAAAACGGGAATGAAGTATTCTTGATAAGATCTTTCGAACAAAAAAAAGTTTATTCAATTCGGACGGTTCACTTAAAAGTTATTTGGTGGGGAAAGGTTGCTTGAACTGTTCAATGTTGAACGAAAAATTGTTCAAATCGGAAATGTAAATACGGGAATGAAGTATCCTTGAAAAGATCTTTCGAACAAAAAAAAGTTTGTTCAAATCGGACTGTTCATTAAAAAGTTAGTATCGCGAGGCAGCTTGTTTGAACGGTTCAAAGTTGAACCAAAAATTGTTCAAATCGAAAAATCAAATATGGGAATGAGCTGTACTCGCCGAGATCTTTCCAACAAAAAAAAATTTGTTCAAATCGGAATGTTCATTCAAAAGTTATTAGGGGGGGACAGACAGACCGACCGACCGACCGACAGACCGACACACAAATTCCCCATCTCAATACCCTACTTTCAAATTTTTAATTTTTCGATATTTATTTCATTTTTTTGTTTCTTTTTGACTTTTTTTTACTTGGCGATATTTTTTGGACTTGGCGACATTTTTTAGATGCATTAAGCCAATTTTAATGCGTTTTTCGTCTCTTTTATTTTTAACGGGAAAGTAGGCTAAAAAAGAAATTTCTATATGTTGCATTTAGTGACAGTACCAGCTCAATCCATGAACATTTTTTTTTCGTAATTTAATATTTCTCTGTCTATACTATCACGTCACAAAGAAGGTTTGAGAGAATCCCTCTTGATCAAGTCAGAAACTAATTCAAAACAGAAACAAATTTTACTTCAAAATCAGTTCAATCCATGAACAAGTTTTTTCTTTTTTTTTTTTTTTTCATAATTTAATACAGTGGAACCTCGTCAGTTCAAACACGCTTAAAACAAATTACTGCTAAGCCGAACCTCATTTCCGATCCTCGATGATCTCGATCTATTATAAAACTTGAGTTGAAACATCATTTTTATTTTTGGCAGTCAATTTAGACCTTCCAAACAAAATGTATACAATGAAATTTTACCCACTTGGTTATTAAAAGAATTTCCGATCAAGTGAAGGATTACATAAAATAAGGAGTAAATAAATAAATAGAAAATGAAACAATGAACGAATACATAAATTAACTTATTAGTATATAGGAAGAAGTAAATGAATGAATAACATAATAAATGAATAGGAAGATAAGTGAATGAATCAATGAATAAGTGAACTATTAACTGAAGGAAAAATAAATAAATTAACTAATAAATGAATGCGTAACTGATTTAATGTATTATTGAATAAGTAAACGAAATGAACTATTTCATTTCGTCCCAGCTTTTTGACCCACATGCTTTGCACTGTAAAACTAGCTATTCTACAGTTTATTACTGTAAAACTAGCAATTTTAAAGTTTATTACTGTAAAGTTAGGAATTTTACCATAAAATAAGCTGTATTGTACTGCAAAAGTAACAGAAAAAAACTGTCAGCAGAGGTTTCAGTTTAAAACTGTAAAATGCACTGTAATAAGCTGTGAAACTAGTAATTTTACAGTTTACTACTGTAAAATTAGCTGTATTATACTGTAAAAACAGCATCTATTTTTTAGTGTGGACTAATTGTTCAAGAACATTTAAAATTAAATTCGCTTGATATTAAACAAATAAATACTACACCGGATAATAGTAGGTCTCAGTGTTAAGAAAAATAACTTTATTACTTTATAAGATGCTCTTTTGACTTACAACATAACATCACAATATGAGCAACAATTTTTAAATATTGCTTCTACTATCTTACTAGCTGATCCGTGCGATTCATTCGCGCTCGATAAAATGAATTCAAAAAAATGTTTGTTTCTTTTTCTGTTTTTTTAAAGTAGTTTTTTGAACAATAGCCAAAGTGTTACTTTGTTCATTTTCTACGGATAGCGGGGGAAATATCTTTAAAATTTAGTCTTACTTTTAAAGTTTGATGAAATATTAAAGATGTCAAGGCAGTGGCGTAAATAGTGGCATCTACTCGGCGTGGAGGGAACGGGAGGTTTGAGGGAACGGGACCCACAAAAATAGCACTCTGAGTTACATAGAAAAAAAATCATAACTACAAAAAAAAAAAAAAATCTCCTAAACCAATGTTCACACTAAACTCCTCCTGTGGGGCGCACCTAAGTGTGTGTACGTTACTGCGTCATGACAAACTCATAAAAAATACCTATAAGAAATAATATATATGATATTGCCAATCACAATGTTAAAAAAACCCATTTTTTTTTCCTATTTCAACGCAACAACGCAACTGTGGATTTTAGAATCCTGCTACTAACAAGTAAACTTTGTATAGTCATGGAATTTTGGATCAGAATTCATCGGGGGTAAATTAGTCGTTCAAAAATTAAATTTTTTGCCTATGGGAGGATCAATCCCACGACACTAAAAAGCAATCCGTATTAAGTTTTGAGGATTAGAACTCTTTCACGTCGCATTATCTGCTCGAAGCTCGACCCTCCAACCCACTGAACAATGGGTCTCCGTTTCAAGATGCCACACATTGAAGCAATGTATAATATTAATTTTTAAAAAAATAGAATAAAATAAACAGATAGAGAGAGAGAGAGAGAGAGCGCTCTGAGAACACAAAAGAGCATTAGTTAATTTTTTCCTGAAATTTATAAAAGTGGCATGCAACTGAAACAAAATTCTGTAGTGAAACTTTACTAATACGAAATTAAAATAAATACATAAATAAAACAAATCTGGGTGAGGGGGGGATTGTATCACTGATTTTGTTTCTCGCTTTCCGTATCTGGGGCGGATACAGAAATAGTTTTTGGGAGGAACCAAAAAAAGTTTCTTTAAAATGTTTTTAAAAAAGGGGGGTGAGGGGGGAGAGAAAAAAGCATAAAGTCAATTAATTAACTTTAAATTACAGAAAGATTGCATACATGTACTAATTTACTTCGAATGTGTGGCGGAAAAAATCTTTCACCATTTTAAGCCAATCAACTATTAAACCTTAAGTCAAGTTATTCAATATGATTTAATCTAATTAGTAAGTAATGCACGGTATCAGAGACGTCATTTCGAAATTTTCCAGGGGGGGGGGGGCAAAGAATGCATACACAATGTAAAATTTGCCAAAAAGTAGCAAAAACCACGCCCACTTATATGCCAATACATTGATTTCCCAAAGTCAGGGGGGCAATTGACCCCCCCCCCTGCCCCTCCTAAATGACGGCCCTGCACGGTATTACTTAGAAACACTGTTGATATGATTTTAAATAAAAAGTTATCAAAACTAAATCGTCACTTTTTTCCATCGCAGATCAATTAAAGAATGGATCGTGATAATGTGAGCCATTGATTTTTCAATGCCCGAGTTTTATGTTTTCTTTTACACAGTGTTTACCCCCTGCCATGTTATTCCCATAGCAAACTAAAGTTATATTATTCATATATGCTATTAAATGTGCCGTAAAATTATGTTTATCCTTTTGGTAGGCCCCCCCCCCCCCCTAAAACCCGCTACTGCCCCGTATCAAAACTCCGTAAGAAATGCAAGTCCTACCAAGAAACAATCCTAGGTGCGCCACTTGTTGTCCACCAGGTGAAGAAAAACAAAATCTTATGCTTCGAATTACGAATAGAAGCTATCGGGATTCTATTTTAATTTCACATCAATACTTTTAGGCAGCACTATAACTGCATAAAGTGATCGCATAACGAGCACAGAAAAAGTAGTTTTGATTTTCATTGCAGGAGCAACCCCGTCATTTGGGCGATCGGGGGGGGGGCGTCAATTGTCTCCCTCTCCCCCTCCGGTTCCGGAAAATTAATGTGTCTGCACAGAAGTGCGCCATAGGCGGACTTACGGGGTGCCAGGGGGTACCCCGCACCCCCAAAATTTTGCTTGAATTTTGAAAAAAAAAATTAAGTATATTCCATCAGGAAACAGTTTAGAAAATTAGAGATATTTTTTCATAGCTGGGGGCAATGAAAGTTAAGTTACTTGAAAGAAAACCCAAAAATACAACATATTATGCAGTTCAGAGGTTCCCAAAGTCCAGATCATCAGGGATCCCTTCCTGAAAATTGCTACCCCCCCCCCCCCCGTGCTCCAAAAAAAAAATTGCTTTCAAGCTTTATTTTTCTTTCCTTCCTATAATTTATTGATTCATTGTCCTATATGTTTTGTAGAGCTCTTGTCTAGTTTCAGTAGCTCGCTTAGGCTATTTTACTGAGGGGGGAGGGGGCTAGAAATTTTAAGAGGAATTCTAATACGTGAAGTGAGAGGCAAAATCGGAGAAATTTCAACAGTCTTCCCCGTCCTATAGTCTGTTACCTTAAAAGAGATGTATCAAAATCACAAATTTTGATTCACCTTCATGGAAACCTAACTCCAGGAGCCTAAACTAAATGAATTGTTTTAGCAGTTTCCATGGAGACAACGCAAAACTTGTAATCTTGATGTGTCTATTTTAAAGTAACAGACTATAGTTTTGTATATATATATTTTTTAATTTAATTTTTGCGAAGCTTCATTACACAATTTTTTACATCAATTAATGCTGGTTCATAAAATTTCAGAGAAGAACGAAATAGTACTATTTTCTACTTCTCAATGCTTCCTTTTTCTCCATATATGTATCTAAAAAATAAGTCTAAATTTGCAAATGATAAAAATCACACAGCAATCTAATGCTTCCTTACGTTTAAATTAATAAAAACACATCGAACAATGCAACAAATATTATTTTTTTTTAAAAAAAGGAAAAGGGTTAGCACCGTAGGGGTGGATAAGTTTCTTGTAAGATTTTTGTAGCAACTGTATTTTCAGAGAAGCAATCTTCAACCCATTACGGATTATGTACAATTTCCAAAATTAAATACCAAAAAATTTTCAAAAATTTTCAAAGGAGAGGCCTGGGACTTCTGTTTGTCCTGAGGAATACCCCACACCCCCGAAACCATGTGTTTTGGCACCCCCAGAATTCACAGCCTAAATCCGCCTATGAGGTGCGCATGGTTTTTGCTGTTTTTAGTGTTATTAACAGTGAGCATATACCCTTTACCCCTCCCCCCCCCATTGGAAAAATTTGCAATGACAGGCCCGTGTAAGAGTTTAAAATTTCAATTTTCAAGGAAGGGGATCATATCCGGGGACCACTACGTTTCGTACAAAACTGGTCTTCACTCCCCAATTTTTAAGTTTCAAAAATTCCAGCAAGGTGTAGTAATAATATCGTTTGTTTCCATTTATCTGCAAAGCGAAAGAAATAACGTTGGTGTAAATGAGGTGGCGTCATCTAGTGCAAGAACTTAGCACTCATTCATCTAACATTTCTCCCAACAGATGGCATTACTGCTCGATGTATCGAAATGAAAATGGTAGACAGTTCTTGCACCCAAAATTTACGCTATTAATATCAATTTTGGAAAAATACTGTAAATTTTTTCACTTTTTTGCGGATTACGAATATGTTTTTTCCAGAATTTGAGGTCGGTATCTTTTTTTCTGGTATAATTTTCAAAATAAACTTCAAGCATTTTTTTGTCAATTTGAATATTTTACTTATTTTTTTCCCCAATGTTTTTTTTTAGCTGATAATGATTTATGTACATATTTCTGCTATTTTTGCTTTTTGGCAATAATGTCTCAAAAGAGCGATAAGGTATATCTTCAAAGAGGGGGGGGGGGGGAATTTTTTAAATTTTACACTGGTGAACAAAATTTCAGGCATTTTTTTTTTTTTTTTAATATCACGAAGATGAATGATTGAAAACATAGCTCTAATTTCAGTATGACCCATAAATTAAATTAAAAAATTTACCTGATTTAAAAATACAAGTTTAATATTTTATCATTCAGCAGGCCCGTCAACTAGGGGCGGTCAATTGCCCCCACCCCCTGACTTTGAGAAATCAATAAATTTGCATATAAGTGGGCGATGTTCTTGTTGTCATCTGATGAAATTGTGTTGTGTTTTTACCCTTTGCCTCCCCCCCCCGGAAAAACTTGAAATGACTTGCATGTCATTCCGTAAACCAGGACAAAATTTTAAACTCAAAGGTAGAAAAATCTGGATTATGATATGTTCAAATAAATACACTTAAAGCTAAGAGAGGCACCAATTAGTGACCGTTTTTATGAAGAATGCTGAACATTAAAATACACAATGGAACAAAATTATTAACTCAAAAAAGTTCAAATCTTTTCCTTCATAACTTCAGTCAATTTAATGTTATTTTGTTAAGGTGAAGCTGAAAAACTGACAAAAATCTCTAATTTCAGTAAGCCGAGTTACTGAATGTAACAAAACAGTTAATGCTATTTTTTAAAAAGGCAACGTTATTATCTTCCTAAACAAACTTATGAAACATAAATAAAAGTACAAAGTGGAACATCTATGGATTACAGTACACTTTGATCGAATGAGTCGGTTTAAAGCCATAATATGAACAAGTGTTGCTACTTATTTTTTGAAATTAATAGAATACAATAAAGTATAAAATAAAAACGAAAAATCTTCTTGTGAAATTATAAATTTCTTATTGCTGCTCATAACTGGCTTTTATGGCTGGAAAATAAAAGTCAGCTAATTTCATCGTCGTTAGATATTATTTTCTCTCTTTTTTAAGTATGTCAAACTCAAAATCACTACTCAAAATAAAAAAAGTTAGTAAATCGATATTTAAAAAAAAAAAACTTTCATCGTCCTCCTCCTCTTTAAAAAATGGTGAAGGAAAACTATTTCATCAGAATGTTTTGAGATTTTTAAATTCATGTTTTTCTATTTTGTGGATTCGGTAAATACTGTTATTCTTACTTTCAAATTCAAAGGATTTTGTAATGCCACGAATTTAACCCCTTACAGAGCTACAAGTATCGAAATGGTCAAAAGTCGCAGCCTTTTTCGAAGATTTAAATCAAAATGGTAGCTTTCGTTACGCGCTTCCAAGGAGCAAAAAAAATGTGCTGATTTTACATTTTGCTAGCAGCTTCGCATTTGGTTTTTTAATGTCCCTTCAGGTCATAATTTTGACCACTTGCAAAAGTTAAAACTCAAAGCACTTCAAAATGCATTAAAATTCAATTTAGGGTGCTTACATGCCTCACACATGTTGGTCAAAGCAACACACTTGCAGAAATTGTTTGTTCAGATGGCATGGATGCCCTTTTCGTTCTAATGGCGTTCATTGGTTAACTGAAGAGTAAAGTTTATGCTCGAGGAGAAGGGGGAGAGGAAAAGAAAGGAAAATATTATGATTTGCCTTCAAAATGTTGTTGTTTTGTGACAGGCTGGTAATTTGGGGAAAGATGTTTCACTTTTCCAACTGTACCCTAATTTGATGTGCAGTCCGAGTACACACTTACGAGGGTGGTTCCATAAGTACCTGGCCTGACTGAGAGATTTCGGTAGTTGTTTGATAAACACCACTGTATTAGAAATTACGCCATCTACAAAGAATATGTTTTAAACTAGATGACACAATGTTGTTTAGTTTTTGTTTTCTAACCATCAATAGTGAACATTGTCAGCAACTTTGTGAAAATGGAGAAAGTTGGTCATCGGTATGTGATACAATACTTTTATTTGAAAGGCCTCAACCCAACCAATATAAAAGCTGAACTGGATTCTACTCTAGGTGAGTCGGCTCCTTCGTTTATAACGGTAAAATATTGGGTAGCGGAGTTTAAGCAAGGACGAACGAGCTGCCAAGACGAGGATCGCAGTGGTCGACCAAATGAAGTGACGACTCCAGAAATGGTGAAAAAAAAAAAAATCCACAAAGCGGTACGGGAAGATCGTCGACTAAAAGTGTGTGAGCTAGCAGACATAGTGGGCATTTCAAAAAGTGCGGTACATCGCATATTATCTGAAAAAATGAGCATGGGAAAGTTATGTGCCAGATGGGTGCCGCGTTTGCTCACACTCGAGCAGAAACAGTGTCGGGAAGAGGATTCAACTAAGTGTTTAGCGAAGTTTCACAGCAACAAAGCAGGATTTTTGCTCCGTTTCATAACCAAGTGATGAAACATGGGTCCATCACTTTTCTTCTGAGACAAAAGAACAAACAAAATAATGAACTGAGAAAGGAGAACAGGCTCCAAAGAAGGCGAAGACCGTTCCATCTGCGGACAAGGTCATGGCGTCAGTTTTTGGGGATAATTTTTGTTTATTATCTTGTAAAGGGCAAAACTATCAACGGCGAATATTACGCGAACTGATTGCAACTTTTGTTTGGGGAAATCATGCAAAAGCGGCAGTATTTGGCCAAGAAGAAAGTTTTGTTTCTCTAAGACAATGCTCTCGTTCACAAATCCGTCATTGCAATGGTCAAAATTAATGAATTAAAGTTTGAACTGCTACCTCATGCACCCTATTCACCAGATTTAGCCCCCTCAGATTATTTTCTGTTCCCAAACTTGAAAAAATAGCTGAGTGGTCAAAGATTTTCCAATAATGAAGAAATGATGTCGACAGTTGATGGCTATTTTAAGGAGCAAGAGAGTTCGTACTGTAAAAAAGGTGTTGAACTTATTGAACATCGCTGGGAAAAAGTGTATTGAGCTAAAAGGAGATTATGTTGAAAAATAAATACATTTTTTTCAAAAAATTTTGTTTTTTCTTTGTTAGGTCGGGTACTTCTGGGACCACCCTCGTAACATAAGGATCCGTTTATAGGGTGGGCAACCATTCACAGCATAACAACACTTTCACACAAAGAAAGGAGAAGGACAGGAGAGCGAAAGCACTTCCACGAGTTGGGATTCGAACCCGGGACCACTTCATCTAAGTCAGACTTCTATGACCGGTAGATAAGGTGACCGGCCTTCAAACAGTTGTTTCCATGAAAGCAGCTGAGCTACCCAATGGATGCACTAGTGTTGATTCGATGAAAATTGTACTTGGATTTCACAGAATCACAGGTTGTGTCAACATTTCAGGGTTTTACGGAAAAATGCTTAGAGGGACCATTTTTAAAATAATAGTCACTGCATCACTTTACATTGAAACATTTTTAAAAACTTGGTGAAGAATCGAGTGTGAATGAATGCTTGAGTACAGCCCTTGAAATATTTGTGTATGAAATGTGCGGCGGTACAAAAACTGGAGATGTCAATAAGCTGAGGCAGGATTTGTACTGTTCTAAATGAGGCTATGCTGTGCATGAGCTTCTGCCTCCTTGCTGGCCTACACTAGCTCTCCATACCAAAAGAGCCAAATACCAGGCTGCAATATGGAAAAAATCCATTGCTCTACATCTCTGTATCATCAATGTGAAATATAATTTGAATTCAAGTAGTCAAAATTCCAATAATAATAATAATAATAATAATAATAATAATAATAATAATAGTAATTGTTATTATTTTTGTAAAACAGGATTACGTTTTTTTTTTTTTTTTTTTTTTTTTTTTTTTTTTTTTTTAAAGATTTTCAGAACTTGTTTATTATTTCCAATGGCACAAAAAATTCTGTCACTCACTTTATTTCAATGACTTCGGAATCAAAGATGGCTCCTGTTAATGAAATCCAACGAATCGGGCCGCTGTCGTAAAAAACTATTTAGTAAAATGATCATCATCATTAACAAGAAGAATAATGAATCTTTTTCCTTCACTGCCAATAAGAAACAAAAACGATAAGGGCCAAAAGGCGCGATTCAGTTTGATCAAATAACATCAACTGGTGAATGATGGTACTAAACAGCAAAACAAGTTTTTTTTTTTATAACGATTCATTGCGATCCATAAACAAAACGACCGTTAAAAATATTTTCCCGAGAGTTTCCGATAACAAACGAGCTTTTAATTGTCAAAAAATCATTTAGCTAAAAGCTCATTTGCCAAGAGTAAAGTGGATGTACTGTGTCTCCATTCAACAAAGCAACGAGTTCTTGTTGAGGTTTGGTTTTGATGACACCAGAGGAAGAATCATTATCTTGTGCCATTTAAGATTCCTTTCGTGGTAGCTTTTGTTTTGCTTGTTAATGTTTTTCTGTGATGTTTTCTCATTATAGTTAAAGCGAGTTATTTACTACGTCGGTAGTCTAAAATTAATTTCATACACGGAGTGTCATCAATGCGTTTTATTACTCTGGATAATGGTTTTTTTTATAACAGAAATTTCTTTATTAAATATATTAAAAAGCGTTCTGTTTTGCTCTGTAAATTTCAACAGAGAAGAAAAGATTCAACTAAATATTTATAAAATTCAACGGAAAGCAGTCGCTTTTTAAACAGTCGCGATTGCTAATTGTTGTTTCTGAAAATCCTCAAAATTTAATTTCAGTATATACAAGAAGAATCCATGTACTTCAAAAATTCACACAATGATACAAAGGTCTAACATAACTGGAGTTTTTTCAGGCTGTTTTATGCAGCAATTAAGGTTTTTTTTTCTCTAATTTAATTAGCCTGCTTTGCCCTTACTTGGAAAACAGCGGAACTCTCGGAATCACTACTTTATACTGCCTAGTCTTCACTCACCAAAAATTAATCAAAACTAATCAAATGTTTCAAAAATCATCACAAGTTATCTTAATTCATCAGCGTCTAGTTTATCGGGGCGACAGACCTCCTGCTGACCTGGATTTTTCTCGCCCGATTTGACGCGTGGGTTTTATATTTTAACCCTTTATGCCCTGACGGAACTCAGAAGTCCCGCTTATATTAATTTAGTATTATGGATCCAAAATGGCTGGAATCATGCTGAAGCTTTAAAGTACCACTCCTTGTACTTTGCTGAGAGGCCGACAGATGGTACTTGCGGTCGGAAACAGTTTTCTTAGGGGGCCCTAAGGTGTAGGGGGCCTTAGACCCCCAAAGTTTTCAAAATTTTTTACTCGATAAATATGTTTTTTGATGTATTTTCAACTTAAAAAAAAAACAAAAAATGTACAAAGAATCAATGATAAGTTAATTTGGGACATAAAGGGTCCCAAAGGGGCAAAAGTAGCGAGGGATGTTGTTTTCCTTACATTGATACTGTGCTAGCAATGAAAAGTCTTTTACAGAATTTATTCATTTATTGTATATTTTAGATAAGGATTTATGATTTCCGGCTTGTTTTTTACTTCCCGTAAAATTTTGGAATTGCATCAGGGCCATTCCACAAAATAGCCGCCATCTTGACTCGCACGTGACGCTCACGTATTTATTGAAAATAGTAATTTTAAAAGGAAACAAACGAAATTTTCTCGCTTAAGAAACCACAAACCTGCGTGGGATTTCAGCAAAAAACTTTGTTCATTGCCTTTTAAAACTACAAAAAAATTTAATGAAGTATATGAACGTCACGTATAGGACATTTAACTTTGATACATACAGAAGAAAATTAATTTTGCACAACAAGAAAAGAAAATACATATAAGTAAAAATTTTGACACAAAGGTAATGAAAAAAAATGAATAAATAAATAATAAAAAAATAAATAAATATAAAATAATAATAAAAATTAAAAAAAAAAGAATAAAATAAAAAAAACCTAATAAAAATATTATATATCTAAAAAACAATAATAATTAATAAAATTTAAAAAAAAAGAAAATAAAAAAAATAATCTATTTTTTAAATAAATAAATAAATAAAAGAAAGAGAGAAAATGTGTAGTTAATAATGTTGAAATTAAAAAATAAGTATATATATTATCCGAAAAGAAAATATTCGTGGTCGATTCGTTGAAATTCCTGATGTTCTATGCCCCAGAGTAATTGTTATTTGATTCAAGAAAAAATCGAAGTTAATAGAGCACAAATTTTCAAGAAAATACTGTCCCGGAGTTAGCTGATTGGTCTGTTGTCATCTCTTGTCGTGAATTAAAATTGGTTTATCCATTTGGTATATATTCTGGTGTCTACGTAGTTGATGTTCAGTGTACTCACGGTTTTCTAGTTATGTGATGAGTTTTTCATCTCTAATGAAAAGACTCCATTGCAGCCTTGAAATAGCTATATGCTGTACTTTTATGATAGTTTGTACTTTATTCATGCTGTTTATTCTCTTCAATGAAATTTTAGCACAAGACTTATTCGATCAGTTTTTCATTTAATTGCTAATCTGATTACTACATACATTTGAAACCTTACTTCCTTCTCCCTCCTAAACAAAGAATCTACTAATTCGGATTACAACTGGGCTCTTTTGTTCGAACTATTTTTTTTTCTCGCTAGACGTAATTTCTTTTGGTAAAATTGTAAAACTTTGAAAACCTTATAGTGAGAATCATTTACAAACGGTTTTGTTGCAACCAAGATTTGTTTGTTTTTTTCTTAGAGAAAAACAGATACAGAAAATCTGAGTCGTACATCATGCATTTGTCGATTGTTTCCAAAAAGTTCTTTACGCCCGCTTTTGCATCAAAGATTCCCATTCACGTCAATACCTAAAAAATAAGAAAAAAAAGCTTGAGAAATACCAGCATTTTTTCATTTCTGATTTCATTTAGAGCACATTTTTCTCTTTAGAAGGCGCGCAAAAAGCGCCTCCCGTTTAAAGAAAAGCTTCGAAGTGAAGGCATATCTTCGCTTTAATTGATTTTCTCCCACCCACCCCCCTTTTCCGAAGCGATTCTCCACCCCTCGACATAACAAATATCAAAACCGAAATGACTTGGTCGATAGAAGAATGCAAGCGAAAGAGGTAGAGAAAAAAAAAAGCAATTTCCTGAAATAAAAATAACGTGCATCCAATTCCGTTAATTTCAAAAACCGCAACCCTTGATGCCATCCTGAAATTGATAAATGTTATCCCGATGAAAAATCACTAAATAGGATATATCCATAGAAGTTCAGCAGCACATCCGGGGCTTCTATACATCTTCTTATACAAAGCCAATACAATCAGGTGCTTTATAATAATGAGATATTAATGGACTGCTCCGAGGGATGGGGGAGGGGGGGGGAGAAGTGACGGTGGGGAAATGGATCCCCCGTTTTCCCTGCATATTTTTCGCGCCTTTTGTGTTTGATGGATGAGGTGCTTCTTGGAGACTTCCAAGGGGAAGGGTTGAGAGGGTGGGTTTTGTTCCGTCGGTCGTCGGTCAAATGTTCTAGGGTTGTTGTGTACTTTTATGAGGGATGTCGTACATTAGGCTTGGAGAAAACAAAACATGTCTGAAGCTTCTCTTATCAATTATCGCGTTGCCGCTGGAATGGCGCACATCAAGATCCTTTTGTTGGTGGAAGATGTGCGGTAAGTTGAGGTTGAGGAGAAAGAAATAATAAGTGCGCGGATAAGTTATCATAAATTGTTAGGTGGTAGCAACAAAGTTATGTAGGAATTATAGCCCTAAATTATCTAAGCATATTATTTAAGAAAGTTAAAATATTGTGTTTGTATTAGCAGGGATCGTTGTTTTTTTTTTTCCTCGACCCAAAAAAAATGGCATTGAGCAGTTTGACAATAAATGGAAACTGTGCTTTCTTTTAGTCATAACATCATTACAAATTAATATTAGGTACATAACAGTAAAAACGATTTTATCGATACAGTGGAGCTCTATCGGACCAGTGGTAAAAAAAAAAGCTTACCAGGCGGGAACTTTAAATCGGGGTTTTAGCAAAATAGTGTACTGTCTAAAAATTGACTTACACAATGAATTAGCAGAAGAATTGTGTTCTCTTTACCATTTTTTGTTTTTAATTTTTATTTTATTTTTTTCAAGATTAGAACTCATTATGGTTTAAGAGTTTTTTACCTTCGCCACCGCATAATAAACTTGAAAATCCAACTTTTATCACACTCACATAATACATATCACAAAAATCTTTTCATTTCCAAAACGTTTTGTTATGGCTTCCCGGCTGTTGAACTATGTATTTAAAAGAAAAAGGTTAAGGATTAAGGTTCATCAAGTAAAATAAACGGATAGCTTGAGCACTTACTAGGAATTATTAAATCGTCTGCTACAGAGCACTGCTTACAACTCAACTCCTACAATCAGCACAGAGTTCTATCATGTTAATGTACCAGTGAGACTCTATGTGTCTGATTGAATAGTGTTTTTTGCAAAAAATGTGGCATTAGAACTGGGTTATAAATTTTGTAATATTGTGTAAAATGTGATATTCAAATTAAAAAATCTCGTCATTTTATTTTCGCATTGTACAGTCCACTCTTTGTTATCTTCGAATTTTTATTTATAAAACTAATGCATTATAGAGTAATGTTACTCCCCCGTCTTCAAATGAGAAATATTCTGGTAGATGTGTCGGAAGACAAGGTTGAAGTTTTGTTCGGAGTAAAATCAGAAAGCTCAAAAACTATTGAGTGTTGAGAATTAGTCTTCATTGTACTTTCAAACCTAGTTCAGTAGTAAAATAAAAGGTTTTTTCCCCCCTTTTTTAACAGCGAAGGAACGTGTAGCGAAGAAACGTTTTCGCTACACGTTTTCTACCACATTTTCTACACTCTATTTTATTTAAGGTGTCATTGTCAACACATTTTTGAGTTTTTGCTAATCTCTCAAAAACTCAGTTTTGTAGATACTGCCGTCATCCTCCTCACAATACCATTACAGAATTTTCTCCAATACTAAAATGAATAATATTCTTATTAAGAATAATAAAATTATAATCTCATAAAATATAATTTCTCTAAAATACAATTTCATCGAATTGACAATTATGTCTGAAATCAAGACTGAAGTTACACCTAGAATCAAATCAGAAACCTGAAGGGTAATTGAGTGATCGGTATTAACCTTCATTGAACTCTTGTTTGCCTCAGGTTTGTTTCTGAAGTAAGCCGGGAAACGTTTTTTTTCCTTTTGTTCCTTTCTTCTTCTTTATTAAAAAAAATGTTTTTAACCAAAAAACGTGCAACAAAGCATATTTTGAACGCAGCATTTTTTAGGCGTTGTTGTCACATATTTTTGATAGATTCACACATTTTTCTTAGATACTGCTGCTTACCTTTCCACGGGGGTACAACAAAGTTTTCTCCAATACTTAAATGAATAATACTCTCACAGAAAAATGACATTTATGTCTGAAAACAAGGCTAAAGTTATGTCTAGAATCAAATCAAAAGCCTGAATAGTAATTGCACGTTGAGTACATGCCTTCATTGCACCCCTTCAGACTCGTCTCTAAAGTAAACCAAGAAAAGTTTTTTTTTTACTTTAAACTGCAACACAACATATTCTCCATGCCCTATTTTATCTAAAGCGACGCTGTCCACACATGTTGCGAAAGATCAAGAACCAGTCGTTAGCTGATTAACATTCCCCTGTAGCAGCAAAATCCGACAAAATCCGCGCTCCACCCCCACCCCCTCCCTCTCAAAGCCTTTCATCTTCACCATTATCTCTTTTCCTCTCCGGAAAAGTTGGGGAAGAATTTTTCTTCATCCCTCCTCCAAGAAGCTCCCGAATTTGTTTACCGAAACTTCTCCCGCCCTCCTTATTCCCCCGCCCTGCTTTGTCTCAGAAAAATGGCGCAAAGTTTTAATGACTACAGTGGAAATTTCATTTTCGGTTGAGTTTTCGGCGGGAAATTGCCATTAGCGGCCCTCTGCCAGTAATAAGGATTTGTGGCGTTATGATTGTTTGGCCCCCCCTGATGTGTGTTATTACGCCGCTGCGTTTTCGAAGTAATGAATTCGGCGCCACTTGATTTCCTGCTCTAGTGCTGTTTTAATGGACGGGGATGATTTAGGGGGTTCCCTTTACACTCGGGTAAAGAGGGCGCAGTCAGCGGTTTGTTCCTTTTCGTGAAGAGAGAACAATTGCAGCTTCGACACGAGGTGCTGAGTAATATCTCGAATTATAGATTTCGAGGTTTAAGGCAATCGGGAGATTGTTTACACTCGGACCTTTTCGCTCCCTACGTATTATGAACTTCTCCAAATAGTTTAACACTTAGTTGCAATTAATAGTTGCTTTGAGCGGTGGCTTTCATTTATAAGTACACCTACGTAGCTAGAATTAACAAATAGAAATAAATAGATAGTTACAAATGGGTAGATATAAATAGATAAAAAGATTTAAATAGATAATCTCAAATAGCTAGATAGATAGATATATAGATAAATGGATAGATAGATGGCTAGATAAATGGATAGATATTTCTATATAGATAGATAGGTAGGTAGATAGAGATATGTAACTAGAAGGCTACAAATTGGCAGTGATAAATATATAGATACAAATAGGTGGATATACATAGATCTAAATAAATATATAGATATATAGAAAGATAGATAGAGAAATATAAGTAGAGGAATACAAATAGGTACTGATAAATAAATAGATATAAATAGATAAAGAGACACACTCGAACCTTTTCGCTTCCTGCACTTTACCAACTTCTCCAAATAGCGTCACACTTAATTACAATTAATAGTTGCTTTGAGCAGTGGCGTTGAGACGAATTTTTCATGAAAAGGCTTTCATTTATTTTGCACCCACGCAGCTAAATCAACAGATAGATATAGCTAGGTATAGATAAAATACATGGATATAAATTAATAAATAACTATAAAAAAATTTCTATATATGAATAGAGAGACATAAGTGGGGGGATACAAATAGATAGATGTAAATAAACAGGTATAAACCGAAAGATAGATAAACATATCTAAAAATAAATAGTTGCATGGATAGATAAATAGATCGATAAATATATAGAGAAATACGAATTAGTATTAGGTACAGACAGATATAAACAAGACAGATGTATAGAGAGAAATAAATAGAGCGGTAGAAATAGGTAGAAAACATATATAGAAATGTACTGAAAGATTGTTAAAAATAGATTCAAGTAAATAGATATATTGATAGACAAATTGATAGTTATAGAGATCTAAACAGAGAGATACGAATTGGTATTAGATTTAAATAGATAGATACAAATGGGTAGATATAAATAAATAGTCATAAACTTAAAGTTAGCTAAAAATAAATAGATGTATGAGTAGATAATTAGGGTAGTAAAAATGGATAGGTAAATAGAGAGAGATCATTGTGCGCAGTGTATTACAATTTTAAGTTAAAGGCAGTAGATTTCATCTGTCTATCAACTTGCTTGGTGCAAATTTTGAATAAAATTGTCCTACAAGTGCGCTAACGTTAGAAAAGTTTATTTTTCTATTATGGATACTTTCATGGAATCTGGGAGATAACGTTATACAGAATTTGGTTTGTTTTTGTTACAAAGACCAAAATGAGAAACTGTGAATAAAAACGTTTTAACGCCATAAAAAATTCATTACAAACGGAATACAAAATAATAAAAGTTTGTTAAAAATAGGTAAATTATGAAATGATTTGATTATTTGAAAGAAAACTGGAATTGAAAATACTTAATAATAATAAAAAATTAATTATGATCAATCTATATTTTTCTATAAATAATCAGAGTAAAAATTATGTTTTAACGTTTAAGCAGTGAAGATAAGAATCATAAATGGAGTCATTTATTTGGTTATAAAATCAAGGAATGGCGCCTGATGTGAGCTCCATCTCTGCGATTTGCATGGATAAAAGCGAAATGTTATTGTAAGGAGAGTTGTTTTAATACAAGGCCCAAAGATATTCATATGTACATTCAATTCGAATTTTAAATGAACAAAATTTGCAGCGTTTTGTGAGATGATATGTTTTGTGCAATTATTTTGGCTTGATAGACGGAAAAGTTTAACAATATTATTCATACTCATTGAGTCAGAAAGTATCAAGGAAAAAAATAAGCAAAGAACTAGATAAAGGCTCAAGTAAACTAACTGAAACGTCATGCAAACAATATATTTTTTAAAATGAAGGTTTTCCAATACGTTTTCTTAATAACTTTCTCTCAAAAAACACATGATTTCACAGCTTACAACTCATGCTGCTTCGCTACTTGACACGCCAGACATTCTTCGGTTAGTCTTCGTATAGCAGCTCTGACAAGCACGTGAGAACATGTCTCTCGTAACAAGCAGTTCATTACATAACAATTTTTCGGAAAAGAAAGCAAGAAGCAATCATAAAAAAAAACAAAGTTGAAGGAAAAACTGTAGAAAGTATGAAAGAAAAAGCTTTTCTCTCTTCGCAGCCATCATTCTTCAAAAACAAATAACTTCCCGAAAATGGTCCCATTGCCTCCAAATTAAATAACAAAACTAAAAACGCTCTCTCCCCCGGCCTTTCTTTACAACCAAAGTTGACACCGACGGTCAAAAAATGGATGCAAGCGGTAATTGCTCGGCGCGCCAAGAAAATGATTACAGAACGAGGGGGAAAGCAGTCATTTGTCATGTTTGTTCGACGCAAAACTATTCGGCGCCATTTTCATAGTTGGGAAGCTAGAACGTTTTTCTCTCTCTCTCTTCTGTTTAAAATTCGAAATTACTGTTCGATATTGATTTCCCAATTTCGGCCGTAAAATTACTTTTATTTGATTTGAAGTGAGCCGCTCCCGGGTGGTATCGATAAACACTAATGGCGGAAAACTTTTGTTCGAGAACAAAGAAGAGCACTCGATGGAACGATCGGTTCGTGGAGTTCTTCTTCTTCGTCGGAGGCGATTTGTTTTAAACTCATTAAATAAATTATTTTTGAATTTGTCGATAAGGTTAGGGACATAAATCTGGTGGTAAGTCTTATGAAAGGACTGATGAAAAATGCTATCAAGCAGAAAGTTCAAAACATTATTGCTGATGTCTAATTAAAAGTTGTAACGAGATTCATCGACATTATAGAGTGCTATTTCTAAGAAGCTCATAGGTCAGGTTTATAGATTTTGCGATTGGTTAATTACTGCTGATGAGCAATTAAAATCTGAATCGAGATTCAGTGATTTCACAAAAGTATAATTTCTATGAAGAGTAAGAAGCTCATATGATAGAGTAATAGGCTTTTGTAATAGAACAATTACTGTCGATGCCCAAGTTAAATATGCCCTGAAATTCCTTGACATCACAAAATGCATAGTTCTTCAAAGTGTAAGAAGTTTACAGGTTAGGATATTAGGTTTCTGGTTAAGATCAAATACTCTCAATGACCAAGTTAAATATATCAAGAGATCCATTGACGTCACAAAATACCTATTTTTATGAAGAGTAAGAAGTTCACAGGTTAGGGTTATAGGTTTCTGGAATAAATATAGATAATAACGTACACCTTCTATTATAGATCAATTACAGTTGATGCTCAATTTAAATATATACTGAGATTCATTGACATCACAAAATATCTATTTCTATGAATTAAGAGTAAGAAGTTCATAGATTAGGGTGTTAGCTTTGTGGTAGACTAAGTCACTGCTGATGCCAAGTTAAAATCTTAATATAGATTCATCGACAGCACAAAAGTTCTATGACGAGTAAGGACTTCAAATACTAGAGATATGGGTTTTTGTAACAGCTTAATTATTGTCGGTTATAAATTGAAATTTGAGTCCAGATTCATATCATTTTATGCTGTCCGGTTCCTGATAAAATAGGTAGAAAAGGTATTTTTGCTTATGGATAACGTGTGGGGTAGCAGAAAAGCACAGTTGCAGTTTTCAAACCATTAAAGCTGGTAAAAGTAGCTTGGAAGAAATCCTGACAAGAATTTCATTTTTATTTGAAGTCTTTACAAAATATATTAAAGCAAAATTTGTGCATAGAAATCTATTTATTCTACAAAAGTTCTTGTTTCTCAAATGCAAATTTGTGCCCGTTTCTGTAATGAGTACGTATTGTGAAAAAATGTAAATACTTTTCTCTCATTTTTAAAATACACATGCCGTTACCAAACTTTACCAGCTGTCCTATTTTGGTTGGTCGGTTGGTTGGTGTCGTATCCTCAATTCCTATTTTGATTGGAAAAATAAATGAGCATCTAACTATGAGTGAGTTGTTGGAAGACGATGATATTTTGTTGCCATTAAATTGAAAACAATTTAACGTTAGAAAAGCTAAATTGTTTTTAATTCTTATCAACATTTACTCTACTTTAAACGCTGAGTAATTCAACGTTCGCAGTCCTCTGACGTAAAGAAAGAAACTCCCTTGCAACAGTTAAATAGTAGCTCTAATATGGTAACTTTGTATCTCCGAAGCCAAACATAAACTCTCAAGTTTCCGAAAGCCATTCTGCTCCGAAACTTAATTCCAGACAATAGCAATAATGACCCCGTAAGATAGCCCTAAAAAAACAGCAGAGAAAGCAAAACTTTCCCCAGTGAAATATTCCTCGATGCCTGTAAGGCAACGGGAACTAGCGTCACCTGGTGTTACTTCCACACACCACCCGATTACTGTATGCATGAACTGCGCAAGGGCCCACTAATGACAACGCTCTGAAAAAGTCTCATTTGGGAGTTATTTTAGCAGAAAATTAGATTTCATTTAAAGGGATTCTTTGCGAAGCTAGAGTGTTATTTTTGGTTTTTATTGCTCCCGTTTTTAAATTCTTTTTCCGGCCGGAAATTCAATTTTTACGACGATGAGTTATTTATCAGTATACGATGGGAAGCGATGAATATTTAACTAAAATATGAATATTTCATGTGGCTTTAATTGTAAAATGTCGGAGAGGGGGTTGGTTGCAAAGTGAAGTCGGACATATCTTGTGCTAAGTTTGAATTTATTCTTGCTTGCGTAGTTGTTAAGTTGTCTTGGGTGTAGTAATGATATTAATTATAACTTACTCCAACTTATTCGGTGAGATAAATTTGCCTACTTGATATGACCAGCTGGATATGACTTTTTTTTGATGTTGCTTGGAATTATCTTCGATTTCAATTTAAGTCAGTTGAATACAAGTTGTCATTTATCAAGTCTTTACTTTTTTTGAATTGCATTATAAGTATCTCACTCTATTTTCCCCCCTCTTTTGTTCTTTTTAGATGCTATTTTGCCGTCCACCTTGTCTATTAATCTGAGAAGTCTGACTGGGATGGGGAGGAGCCGGGTTCGAATACCGGCTCGGACATGGATGTACTTCCTCTCTTTCTCCTCTCTTCTGTGTGTGAATGTGTGTGCTATAAATGGCTGCCTACCCTATACACGGGTCTTATGGCATATGTGTTGCGTTAAATCGGATTTCAACATTAACGGTGCTAGTAAAAACGGAAGCCGCACCTATTCCACCTGAAATTGGTTAGATGTATCTACTCGTGCTTGGGTACCCGAGTGGTATAATTAACAACAACAGTAGGCCCAAGTAGCACACTTCGTTTTTTAAAGGTTGTAAAATGGTTATTAACGTTGTGACAACGGATTAAAATCGTTTATAAAACGTTTAAATGTTTTTTGTGCTACCTGGGGGTGTTCCTTTGGTTTTAAGATTACCATGATGACAAAAATAAGTCTAGCTCGTTGTTTCTAATATATACCTACTGAGTTTAATTTTTGTCATCATGATTGCAAATCTTGTGCCCTTTTCACGTTCATTCTTTTTTTTTTTTTTCTTCTTTTCAACGTATTCTTTTCAAGTAGATTTTACATTAAAAAATGGGTTAGTTTTGCACGAATTTTTTTGGAAAAATATTTATATGGTAAAACTTTATTTGGGTACAAAATTTTCCGATTACTACTTCCTATCATATAAGATAGATAAGAAATAAAAGTACCATACCGGTATGTGCCGTAAATATAATCTTTGTGATAAGTGTACGGGTGAGAATTTGCCATAATAACCATATTATCATTACCGCATCCCAGTTGTCATTTCTTTTTTCGGGATATATGTCACGCATTAACTCAGCTAGTAGGTGCCAGCCACCTTAACTAGCGGTTAGACGAATCTTACGTGGATGGGATGGTCCCGAGTTCGAATCCTGGGCCAGGCATGGATATACTTTCCTTCTCTTATCTTGGTCCTTTTTTGTGTGAATGCGTTGTTATTTGAAAGGTTGCTTTACCCACTATTTGATATTTTTCTGGCGACCTCGGACGCATTTGCGCATGGCTCAAATCTTTGATGATTTTGTCAAAATAGGAGTGATGGTGATTAAAAACACATGGAATGACTGAATGTCACGGGATTTTGGTTTGTTTTATTTTGTTCTTCGTTGGGATCGTTTATTTCACGTGTTGGTTTGCGTGGATGTTTTTTTTTATTTATTTATTCCCCTTTCTTATTCTGTAAAAATAAAATATTATCGAATTAAGCAGAAATTCTACACCATGGTGCATTTTTTTAAATTAAGTTGTCACCCATTTTTTAAATAAAACCGTTCAACGGTGCTAGGCGCGCCTTTCGAAGTTGGACAGTATTAAACGTATACCTATGGCGTGTGTGTACTATGAAGAAGTCAGTCTCTTCACACCAATTGACGGTACAGTTGGAAGAGTGAAGCAGCGCACCCCAGATTGTCAACCTTGCTGGCACAAGACAATAACAACATCCACTTGCCTCACAGCGCAAAATAATGGCATGAAATGGCAGAATTTCGAGTAACGACATCGGAACTTTTGAGGGCAGGATTGAATTTTGTGATGCTCTTAAGCTCAATTTTCATTGCGAATTTCTAACGAATTGTACCTCGATACGCTCATGGCAGTGTTTGCCTCGATTTTTTATTTTCTTCATTTGAAAAGTTGTTAGAGGAGAGCATCTTTTATTTTTACATTCGGTTCTAAGCATCGTCCTGCTAACATGTATCATTATCTGTTGTAATACGCTAGTAGTTACTCACTTACACTAGAAAAAAATCATTAAATTTTCCAACGACATATAAGAAAAAAAAAGTTATTTAGGATAAGCGAAGAGCTAAAGAAGCATATTTAGACAGCATTGTCCACTATTGTCAAAATGGTACTTATCCCGTTATGCTTTTCGTTTAATTTCTATTGAGCGTACAGTAGGGTGATTCAAAAAAAAATTTTTTTGAATTTCTCTGGTCTTACCCCGCAGTTTTTTTACACTATTCATGAATGTGATGTATGTAAAATTTTAGCCCAATTGAATAATATTTAGAGGTCGCTCAACGCGATCGAATTCTGTTGAAAATTGGCAATTTCGAGAGTTGGAGTATATAGCTTCATTACCCGAAATAATATTATTCTTCATTTTAAATGGAATAACTTAAAACGCTAGTTTACTCTACTAAGTAATTAGTCAATAAAATAATAGCTCAAAGTGAGTTGTAACGATTACCCCCCCCCCCCCCCCCCGCTCCAAAGCTGCATTATCTCTTACCTGAGTTTGGGTAGAAAATGCAGCTGCAAGCTCGAGCTGTGGTTTTTATTTTCTTTTCGGTTGTTTGAGGTGTTTGAGTTTATTTGGCTAAAACACCTAGCATCCACTCTAGACAGGGACCAGTATAAGTGACAGAAAGCCACTTTGATAGTAGCTTCTACAGTACAAAGTATGGATCAAAATGGGGAGGATTTGACAACGTCCATAAAACGGTAAATGCAAACTATTCGCTCTGAATTGGCCGTTAACTTACAAAAGTCGTTTAAATTTAGGACTTCCTTTGATAGTTATAGCACTGATATTTGATAGATAGCACTTTGATAGATAGCTTTGATAGATAGCACTGGAACGAAACACTTATGCAAAATATACTGGGAAAATGAAGGATGATCGGCGGGTTTCATACCAGTATTAGTATCAGGACCACAAGCATTGATGATTTACTTCTGGGTTCTAGTAAGTTAGTCAGGCATTGGAATTGCTACAGAAAATGCTGCTATACGATAACCAGTTAGATAAATGGGAACTTACTGAGCTTGTACGTGGTATGTGTTTCAATACGACATGCATTGCCGGTACTAAAGTTGGAGCATGTTTGAACTTGGGAAAAAAAAACTAGGGAAGCAACTTTTATATTGTGCTTTCCGCCATTATATTTTAGACCTTGTGTTTTCTGTGGTATTACAACCGAAATCTATTCTACTCTTGGTCTCTCGGTATTTTAACCGATAAACCAAGAAATAGGTAGAATTGGGGTATTTGATTGCGTGCAATGTCAGATGCGATGTTCACGGAATTGCGTGTAACCATCCACTGCCATTGGATCTACAATACTGCTTTTTAAGCGGTTTTAGCAATCATAGTCCAGAATAAAACATTCTAATTTTAAACCTGGAGTGAGGAACGATGAGGTTGAGGAGTTGGTAGCACATTCAGAGCGACGTGCAACTAGTAATGGAAGTTGCACAAAGTTAACTTCTGATGACCCATGTAAAAGAAGTGTCTAAGGAGGATACTAGAGCTTAGTGCGATTTTCTTGAGCAGAGCACCTTCTCTTGGTGTATGTTTTCGTGTCCCAGGAGTGGTTCCTCGTGTTATATCTGTGTTAAAGATTCTTTATGGCTTCAAGTTATGGATATTTCCCAACCAGTTCAAACTTGCAGCTGGACAAACAAAAGGTATTCGTAACATATGACTGTGATTTTTTTCACATCTTATCTTTAATGGGAAAGAATATCTAAGAGCTGGGTTCCCAGCAACCCTTTTTGTGCAAGCACTAAGAAATGATTTGGAATATTTTTAGCGTCCTTATTCATGTAAAGAAGAAACTCAAAATATATCAGCTGTTTGATCCTGAGCATTCGAATCTTTAAGATAGCTACCAACAAGGCTTTATACTACCAAAGAAACTAAGGATTGTAAACGACAATACGGAGCGTGGCATGGCCCTTATTGAAGCATTTGTTAAGACTATCACTAACGACGAAAAACAAAGACAGTGTCTTCTTCAAGTGGTACAGGAAAACAGAAAAGGTTTCAAAGTTGCAAAAAAGTAACCTTAAAAAGTATTGCAAGAATTAATGAGCGAATTACTATATATTTAATGTATTTAAATTTGTTTTTTATGTTTTTTCCGTATTTGATTAGTTTTCATACTTTTCTGTATTTCATTGGTTTTTCAGATATATAGTTCGTTTTGTGATTGCAAGCTTTTTTTCTTCGGAGATATAAAAAAGCAATAAAGTAACTTTATTATTATTATTATTATTTACGTTCGCATTTGTGCCACTATCACAAAATTTGAAGTACTCCTAAATGTAAATATAGTTTACTAAAATTTTGGGCGAATAATTCAGTGTATATAAAGGGCCTAACTAAGACGGTAAGACGAATAAAAATACAAAGGCTACTTTTTTCTATAGATATCATTTACGATCACGTTTTTGTCAATATCACAAAATTTCAAGGCGTTTAAGCGACCTCTAAATATTAATATATTTTGCCAAAATTTTGCACAAATAATCAATGCACATATTGGCACAAAATAAGAGGGTAATACGCACAAAAATACAAAGGCTACTTTTTGCTATAGATATCATTTACGATCACGTTTTTGTCAATATCACGAAATTTCAAGGCGTTTGAGCGACCTCTAAATATTAATATATTTTGCCAAAATTTTGCACAAATAATCAATGCATATAGTGGCACAAAATAAGAGGGTAAGACGCACAAAAATACAAAGGCTACTTTTTTCTATAGATATCATTTACGATCACGTTTTTGTCAATATCACGAAAGTTCAAGGCGTTTGAGCGACCTCTAAATATTAATATATTTTGCCAAAATTTTTCACAAATAATCAGTGTATATAGTGGCACAAAATAAGAGGGTAAGACGCACAAAAATACAAAGTTTATTTTTTTCCATACATTTCTGAATCACCCTAGCGTACAGTCATCAGGCCCGGCATCTCGAATGTTTCACGACAGATGACGCTGCTGTGTGGAAAAACTAAACTGCTATAGTTTCCACATTTCCACCATGCGCAGCAATAATATGGCGTGGTCTCAGAATGAAATTACCAGAAACCCGTGTAAAGGTCTCTTAAACTAGGCTTCACATGCAGAAGAGATTTACTGCTTCAGTTGTTCAGTTGTTTTCGGATTGTGGCTGTGCACCTGGTCACCAGAAAGAAGTCACAGGGGTTAATGTCTGGTTAATAGGGAGGCCAATCTTCGCTGCGGATAGTGAGCTCACAGACTGCTTTTTCTTTAACAAGCAGCACCATCTGTAGCGAATCATTCTAACTAGTTTCGAAAGTTTATCTGCCTGAAAATTTACTGTTGCCTCAAGCATATTGCAACAAATGGTGTGTTACTATCGCAACGCGCTTAGTTTTTATTGATATTGAAATATACTGGTCTTTTTTGAAGCACCCTGTACTTCTGGTTTGCAAGAATTTGGGTTCAAAACGAAACCCTCTGTAAAAGAGGAGGTTCATTTGCTTTAACCATTAGTGGTTTCATTTTATTTATGTTTCCGACAGCGCTCATAATATTGAGTTTTTTATTTTGTTTAGATGAAATTTAAAAAATTCACCTATTCATGAAGAGATAAAAGTTATATAAACCAGTGAGAAAGAAAAAAGAATCGTGTGTCCTACATAATTTATTTTGATGCGTCCTGCCTATTTAAGAAATAAGATTTTTTTGTCAGTACATCTGGTATCCTTTGAAACATTTGGAAATGAACCTTCAGACCGAGATTTCGGATAATGTGATTCGCTACCTATCAATCATAAGACAGATAAATGAACTGCCCCAGCCACGGAAAAGTAAAACCAAGAGGAATGCTATATTGTTTGACAAAAGAAAATTTAAACTTTTGCACCCTGATGCGACAAACGACAAATTTGAACTGCAATGAGCAAACAAGCACTTCGCAAATATGTACCAGCTTTCAGATCTATAAATACAATCCATTCAATTTGCAGAAAATCCCCTCACATTTTAATTTGATTATTTTTTTCGAAACAGCTTACTTCAGCACATCGGAATAAGTCTCTTTAAAATAAGAACTCAAAATGCGATTCTCTTCTAAGAAAACGAACTTGAGAAAGGGGGAGGGAAGGGGGTGGGGTGTACTAGAAAGTGTGAAATTCTGCCACGCTCCACCAGTTCTGCTCCTTTGCCAGTGAAAACACTCCTATTTTGCTTACATGCTTACGGGCGCTTGCGGAAGTTCGAGATCCTATTAGTAGTTCTTAGTTAGGCAGATTAGTACAATTACTTACAAGGCGACGAATTGAAGTTTAATAGCTTTTTTTTTCTGGATGTCCTTCAACGGTATATTTAATTGTGTGGCGGTTTTAATTCGGGGGAATCGAGTTTTTATTCTTTTGCTTTATTGTTATGCGTAGCTCCTTAACCGCGTGGTTGGTTGGGTTCGTTCGGAATGAGGCGAAGAAGAAGAAAAACATTTTGTTAAGTAGTTTTCGAATCTTCTTAAAGGATACAAGCGATTTTTTTGCGTTAATTTGGTTTCAGCCGTTTGGAATTGAATAAAATTGCTGAAGAAGGAAATGGAGAAAAAGTAAGATTAAGTTAAGATAAGACGATTTTTAATGAATAAAGCAAATGATTACTTTCGTTTTTGTTCTTGAACTCGATTGTGTTCTTTTCTCCCTCCTCTTGCATTCTGTTTTGAGGTTATTGGTCATATGATTTATGCTTTTATCTGCTGGAAAAAAAATGATTCAAGCGTTGATTCTTATAAAATAAAATTTGTCTAATATTTTAATGCGTTTATTCTTTTTCTTATGCCAATGAATCGGCTAATTTTATAATTATACAGTCGAACCTCGTTACATGGAGCAGGCCTAAAACGAACCACTTCTTAAGACGAACTACATTTCTTTTTTCTTCAAAAGCAAATTATGCAAAAGTTTTTGTTTACGAGCAAAAATCTCTGATGACCGGTTAAATGTATCTGCAAACCAGTACTTGTTCGCCGGACCAGGACCACCTGTTGAGGTTTTTTTTTAATTTTAGTTGCTCATTGTTCATCGAATAAGACGAACAACGGTTTCGACGAATTGATTTTAATGGTCCATTGGAGCTCGTTTTTACGACTGTATATTATTCAATCCGTTTGCCCAAATGAGCCATTTTTACACATATATTTTCGTTTGATTCCCGGACATGAAAGCTTTGGATTTTAACTGTGATACACATAGTACGAGAGCCAGGTGAAAATTTGGTTAATTATTTCCTCTCGATAGATAATTGGCCATACGCATCAGACAACAGTATCATAAAGCCCTATGACCGTCAGCTGCGGCACAGTGGGGGGGATGAGTAGTTGTAACCTCCCACGCTTGAAGAAAAAAAAAAAAATTCACTCATTTCCTCTCGCCTAAAAATTTACCAGATGATAGCTTATATGTAACTATTGATAAATATATACGTCAGCTGGCTGTATCTCGGTGGAAAAATTGTCAGCTGATACTTTGAAGGTCGTTACGTAGAAGTTAGCTAGAAGCATTTACTGACTCA
Organism: Uloborus plumipes; assembly: GCA_038373865.1. Classification (NCBI taxonomy): domain Eukaryota; kingdom Metazoa; phylum Arthropoda; class Arachnida; order Araneae; family Uloboridae; genus Uloborus; species Uloborus plumipes. The sequence goes on from JAXGGA010000749.1 coordinate 115,071, forward strand.
CTGTTCGACAAAAAAAAACCTTGAAAATGCTTCTGGTATTTTGAAGGCTGATTCTTATGTAAAATGACCCCCTGAATCCGAATATGACCCCCGTTTTCCCCCATCACGTCCCAATTTTTTTTAAAACGCCCCCCTTTTTTTCATTTTTCCTTAGTTTCAGGGCTATAATATTTTTTTTTGGAGGGGAAAGGAGCCTTATATTCACCAATAAATTTTTTTGAAGGTCAAGAGAGACTCAAAGTTTAAAATCATGAGCACCGAGAAAATAATCGGGGAACTTGGGGGGAGGGGGGGGCGTGGCCCCCCAAAATATTTGAAAAATCACCAAAAACGATCTTTTTATTCTAGTTTCTTTAAAAAGACCTTTAAAACATTTTTTTCGGTGCAGAACCAGAGTATAGGATCCGCTCCTATGGCTCCTGGGTCAGAAAAAATTTTCACGCTGTAAAATTTTTTTAAAAAAATAAAATAATGCTTTAAAAATCGCACTTTGCACTCGAGTTTTAAAGCAGGTCTTCAGCCAAAAAAAAAAAAAAAACAAAATTGTGGCTGATTCTTATGTCAAATGACTCCCTATTTCCAAATATGACCTCAGTTTCCCCCCTCCACCCCCTCTTTCCAGAGAGTTCCCCCCCCCCCAATTCAGAGTCATTTTACTAATTCGGAGGGGAAAAGTACATTACGTAACCCGTTAACATAATTCTAAAAGGCAACAGAGGTTCAAAGTTCAAAATCATGTACATGTGTACCAAAAATATAAACTATGGCGGTGTACCCCCCCCCCCAAAAAAAAAAAAATCTTCTTTTCTTGTTTTTCTAAGAGACGGTTTAAACCTTTTTTTTTTTTTTTTGTGAAAAATCAGAGTATTGAATTTTCTTTTCTTTTTTTTGGGGGGGGGGAGGGGGGAGGTATACCGCCCTAGTTTATATTTTTGGTACACATGTACATGATTTTGAACTTTGAACCTCTGTTGCCTTTTAGAATTATGTTAACGGGTTACGTTATGTACTTTTCCCCTCCGAATTAGTAAAATGACTCTGAATTGGGGGGGGGGGACTCTCTGGAAAGAGGGGGTGGAGGAGGGAAACTGAGGTCATATCTGGAAATAGGGGGTCATTTGACATAAGAATCAGCCACAAATTTGTTTTTTTTTTTTTTTTGGCTGAAGACCTGCTTTAAAACTTGAGTGCAAAGTGTGATTTTTAAAGCATTATTTTATTTTTTTTTAAATTTTACAGCGTGAAAATTTTTTCTGACCCAGGAGCCATAGGAGCGGATCCTATACTCTGGTTCTGCACCGAAAAAAATGTTTTAAAGGTCTTTTTAAAGAAACTAGAATAAAAAGATCGTTTTTGGTGATTTTTCAAATATTTTGGGGGGCCACGCCCCCCCCCCCCCAAGTTCCCCGATTTTTTTCTCGGTGCTCATGATTTTAAACTTTGAGTCTCTCTTGACATCCAAAAAAATTTATTGGTGAATATAAGGCTCCTTTCCCCTCCAAAAAAAATATTATAGCCCTGAAACTAAGGAAAAATGAAAAAAAAAGGGGGGCGTTTTAAAAAAAATTGGGACGTGATGGGGGAAAACGGGGGTCATATTCGGATTCAGGGGGTCATTTTACATAAGAATCAGCCTTCAAAATACCAGAAGCATTTTCAAGGTTTTTTTTTTGTCGAACAGTGATAGTCAGTAAATGCTTCTAGCTAACTTCTACGTAACGACCTTCAAAGTATCAGCTGACAATTTTTCCACCAAGATACAGCCAGCTGACGTATATATTTATCAATAGTTACATATAAGCTATCATCTGGTAAATTTTTAGGCGAGAGGAAATGAGTGAATTTTTTTTTTTTTTTCTTCAAGCGTGGGAGGTTCCAATTGCTTATCCCCCCCACCGAGCCTCAGCTGACATTCACGAGGCTTCATAGTTCGATTTTCTGCTGCGTTTTACTAATTATCACTTGAGAGGAACTTGGTCATATATATCTGTTACTGGCTCTCGGACTAACACACATTCGTACATAAGAAAACATAATGTGCTATTATAATACGAAGAACCAACTCTTCAGAACAATTTTTTTACTTGAGCAATAATGATTGGTACGTGTTGCTGGCGTCTGGTAGCAACATGCAAATTATTATTTTTTAAATACAAGAAACTATTTTAGAGGGTTGATGCTTTATATCAGCGACTCTCAACCGGTGGTCGGGCGGACCAGTACTGGTCTGCAGAAAAATTTGATCTGCCCTCATATATTTTTACTCGTAAACAAAAAGTTTTGAATAATTGGCTGTTGAAGAAAAACTGTTGAATAATTTGTGTTTAATAGTACAGTACAGAAACAGAAATAAACAAGTGAAAATTAAGAATTTATGTGCTTTCTTTTTTAAGTACAAATTTATTTAAGTGTACATTTAGTGTCATTTTTAACTGTAACAGAGCTCGATTGCCTCAAATACGATCGATGATGTCTACCAATAATGCAACCAGAACCAGTAGTGCAGAAATTTCCTTCACCCCATCCAAAAAGAAATTTTTTGCTACGCTACTGGTAGATAGAATACGATTAAATCGAAAACGATCCAGTTGAATATGCCTCTTAGTGTTCATCTATACAAAAAAAAAGCTAAAGAGTTTGTTTGGTTAAATGCGCTATTCTCAGTAACTACTGGTTCGAATTTAAAATTTCGTTTTGTGTTGAATAGTCCATTTAATCAGGAGGGCTTTAGGCTTTATAATACTACGCTATATGTAGGGAGTTATTATTACTGTTTAAAAATAATAATGGTCGAAAAGCACGAGCGGGTTGGTTTCCACTCTTCTCGAGAGATGACGTTAATTAAAAGTATTGTTTTGGCAAATGTGTGTGTAGAAGGCACTGGTCGTAGCGAGCCGCCGTGGCAGCGAATTGGTTGCTCTACGGAAAGCTGATGCATCACTTGACATCGCTTTCATTTATAAGGTAGCCCGTGCAACGCCGGGCCAGGCAACTAGTTACAAATAAAAATTGTTTTGTCTGGTACTATCAACACTTTTTATTCGAAAGAATAAAAACCTCGTTCTAAGAGGGCATAAGCAAGGATCTTTGGCATTAGCACCAGACAAATATATAATCTATTCTATAGTAATGATGATTCAAGAAAATTCTCGAATTCAGATCTCGATTGACTCCCTTATTTTTTGAAAAAATCATTAATAATATAATTTTCTTCTCCTCTCTTTCAGAAAACGGGACAATACGTTCTCCTGATCCTATGCTCGGGAACAACGGGACAGCATTTCTAAAAACGGGACTGTTCTGTTCATCTTGCTTATGACTTAAGATGCGGGTTTTCTACTACTTACAAGTATAACACTTATGGGAGGACAGAACCTATTTCATTATTGGGGTATATGGGGGGGGGGGAGAATGTAGTGAATAAAGCTTCGAACTTTTATCGAGCGATAAAATACAACGAAGCACACGTACTTACATCTAATGAAAAGATATGTTATAGCTATGAGGGGAAAAAAATCCTAAGATTAAATTAAAAATTTGAAAAAAAAACACAATCCTGATTGCCAACCTCATACTAAAACGCACGTCACTGGTCAGAGAGCATTTTAAATTTAATAAAAATTCACTTGTTTTCGAGATTATATGGTAAACACGGAAAAAGAAAGATAATCCTTACTATATTTGAAGTTAAAAATCAACGTAAATAAAGCACAAATAAGGTAGAAAGTACAGCAAATAGCTATTTCAAGGCTACAATGGAGCCCCTTCATCAGTGCAAGAAGCTCAGCAAACAACATGAAAGCTGTAAGAGAACTGAGCGCGAAGCACGTGTGCCCCGGTATTTATAACAAATAGGCGAGTGCGCTTGAACTCACAACAAAGCGGGAAAACACCGACCAATCAGCGATCAGCGAAACGCCAGGAGAGCGAAGAAAAGGGGGAAGGCGGCAAAGGAAAATAGGGGAAAAAAAGCGCGGGAGAAAACACTAGAAGACGAAATTATAAAAATTGCTTCCAGATGTCAGGGAAAAATGGAACACTGGTTTTGCCTTTTTATCCAAAAACAAGTCATCAAGTTGCAAAGATTTTGAAAAAGTTTGGTTTCGATATTTCTTTCTCTCCTGTGAACAAAATCAAGTTTACAAACTTAAAGCATCCCATTGATTGCCAAAGCAACTGGGGCATTTATAGCATCTCTTGCAAATGCGGACTTAGCTATGTAGGCCAGACTAAGCGGCCTCTTAAGCACCGTCTGAAAGAGCATCAAAATTATGTTAAACATAAAGAACTAGCACGCTCTTCCATTGCTCAGCATTGTTGGACTTCTGGTCACTGCTTTGATTTTTCTTCGGCTAGAATTATTTGTAAATGTTCGTCAGTTTATGACCTCGATTTTTGGGAAGCTCATCATATTTGGAAAAATTCTCATTCTCTGGTGAATGATTTTTCCAGTGTTCCATTTTTCCCTGACATCTGGAAGCAATTTTTATAATTTCGTCTTCTAGTGTTTTCTCCCGCGCTTTTTTTCCCCTATTTTCCTTTGCCGCCTTCCCCCTTTTCTTCGCTCTCCTGGCGTTTCGCTGATCGCTGATTGGTCGGGGTTTTCCCGCTTTGTTGTGAGTTCAAGCGCACTCGCCTATTTGTTATAAATACCGGGGCACACGTGCTTCGCGCTCAGTTCTCTTACAGCTTTCATGTTGTTTGCTGAGCTTCTTGCACTGATGAAGGGGCTCCATTGTAGCCTTGAAATAGCTATTTGCTGTACTTTCTACCTTATTTGTGCTTTATTTACGTTGATTTTTAACTTCAAATATAGTTCAGCACAAAGCCTATTTGATCATTTTTCATAATCCTTACTAGTCAAATTTACTAGTCGCAAAAGCAGAACAAAGAGGGAAAATTGAATATTCTTTTAAAATCAATTACAAGTAATTTAATTGCTAACAAATGAAAAGTGGCAATTGTTAAACATTTTAAATCATTGAGTTTCCTTTCTTTGTCAGCCAACAATAACATTGATTTATAATCGCCAAATAAGTGCTTAACCGCTTGCTTAAAAGCATCATAATTTGAGTTCTATATAACATGGAAGTTCCAAACTTATTCTATCACACGTAGAAATTTTTCTGTTTTTTTGTATTATTTTTCAGTATGTTTCACTTCAAAAATTGCGAAAAACGTTTCATAGGTTTTTAGTCAATATCTTCGTTGGTTGATGTCATCCAAAGACTCGACCTAGCTAAGAACACTATCGATCAACTCTCAAACATTTTTTTTCTTCAAAATCGGTCCATCCGTTAAGGCGCTAGAGTGCCGCAGACGGATGGACATACACACAGATACGCCAAACTTATAATCTCCTTCCTTGTTGCGTTGACGATTAAAAAGCAGTTCTGTGTCAGTATCTTCCAATTTTCGAATCGTCAAACAAAATATGCCGAATAAGGACTTTTAGAGAGGTCTTACAAACCTTCCGTGATCTCCCATCAAAGCGCACCCGATAAAACAAGGTGGCTTAATGTTGTTGATACTATCGTTAAGTTGGCATTATGATACGCGAGTTGGTAATAGATACAACATCATGGTTAAGTAATCTTTGTCAGTTTGCCACTTACTTTTACCGATGCTCTCTGCTTTATTAATGCTGTTCGTTAGAAGAATATAAGAGCAACAATAATTGTAATTTCTTTTTCAGTTTGAATAAATGTCTGCGAAATTTAATTGTGTTGTATTACCACAAAATAAAGCCTTGTTTTTGGCTATTTGAGCCTACTTGTCATTTACACAATTGTTAGCAAAGTCTCCAACCTTTCGAATCGCTAACGACTGCGTATCAAACAAAACCCATCGGCATTAAGCTAACGACGCCATTTTCGAAGATCACCCGAAAAATACGCCATTTGCAGTGGAAATGGCAGTCAAGCTAGATGCCAGGTCACAGTTACAGCCATATCAAGCCAGCATAATTAACCCTAATATTCAGCCTTAAATTCGCGTCTCTTGCATTTAAGCGCTGACGTTAATGTTATAGCGGGCGTTTAGTTTAACATATTGCGGATCTTATTTGGGGGGTTCGTTATGACCTGGAACGATTATTGCCTCTCTCTTCTGCGGACAGCGAGGGTTCTTGATGCTGATTTGAAAGCGCTAATGGCGGGAAAGTGGCGTTGTTTGCATTCTAATGCGTTGACTTACGTTAAGTGTCGCAGAAACGGGACGAAAAGAATTCTGGCGTTCTGAAAGGTGTCGTATGGCGATGACTTATTCTCAGGAACAGGGGTGCCCATCCCCCCAAGCTCAGTGGAGCAAATCCCCCCCCCCCCATTTTTCGCAACCCTCTTGTGCTTTTTATTTTTAACCCTCTTTTTTATTTTTTATGTATTATTTATTTTTTTAAATTATAACTATTATTTTTTTTATATTTTATTAATTTTTTAAAAGTTTGAATTATTCGCAGAATGAAATCGCTTTTTTCCCTTACAGATATTCCAAACACATACACACGCTCACAATAAATAAATAAATAAATAAATAAATAATAATAAAGGAACAAAAAAAGTAATTTAAAGAAAAAAATAAATTAATGAATAATTTTGATTAAAAAAATCCGTAATTAATTTAAATTAAAAAAATAAATTGAAAAATAATTTAAATAAATAAATTAATTCGTTTGAAAAAGTCCCCCCTGTGGGCCCCGCTCAGGAAGTCGTCGTACGGTCGTACTTCCATTTTGAAAGTTGGTTGCAAGTAGAGAGTTCATTTTTGATGTGATATTCTTTCATCGGTTCCGTGAGTGCCCACAAAGGGGTGAGGGAAGGGTGCTCGAGCAACTTTCTTGATTATAAAACTTTCAAATCTTGTTTTAATTATGCTTACGAATATCAAAACATTTCAACAAAAGTCATTAATGGCTATCGATTATTAAAAATTCCTTCATTTGGAAAGTTTAACAAAATTTTATTCTGCACTGAAATTGCTTTCAGAAGTATCACAATGTAATTCGAACATTTGTCTTCGAATGAAAATGAAAATATGAATTTCCTTTAGTTTGAGGTTGGAAGCATAATGCTCTTTAGTGCCGCCACTTATTGTAAAACCTGTCCAGCATTATAATGACAATAGCGGTACAAAATCCCCGTTAAAATAAGGACAATATTCCCTGAAAATACCCATTATAATGAGGATAACACATTCGAAAAATCTTCATCGGAACCAGGTAAGAAGGAAGAACTTAGCACGAAATAGTAAAAGTTAAAGTACTGAAGTGAAAAAAAAAATATCCTTTAGTTTGAAGACCGAAAATATAAACCCTCTCTCTGCCTTAGCTTCCTCTAAAATAACACATATGGGAGCCCATTGAACCCATGCCCCCTTCCCCCCAGGAGATAATTGGAGAGCAGTTGTTGTCAAGTCCGGCATGTTTATTTCACAAGATTTCTTTCCAGCTTTAAATGTTTCTTCATGACATTGAAATTTTCACCAAGGAAGACTAAAACCAAAAAATGTTGATTTTCACTTGGGATTAACCAGAAAATACGTTTTTTCAGCCCTAGTATCTTTGGTACGTGAATATTCCTTTTCAATGGTTAATGTCGACATTAATCAGTCTTTGGACTTTCACAGAACAACATAAACATAGAATCTCCAAGTTAATTTATAAAGTTTAATAACATATAAGCTTTTTACATTGGACATGGTAAACTATCAAATATTTTTCTTTATTGAACATTCAAAGGGACATAAAGAAGTCCGTGCATTTTCTGGACAGGAGGGAAAAAAAGAGAAATGTACTTAATGAAACATCCAGAATCTTTGCTGTTGTCAAGTATTGCCTTTCTCTCATTCGCAACTGTTTTCATAAATGACATGTTTATTTAACGAGTATAAATGAATTAATGTTTTATGTGCGGTAACATATCTGTACCTCAGAACCAGACTAACGTAAGTCCACTTTCGTCATTTTTCGGTAGAGGGGAAAAACGATTGTCGAATACATCGTTTTTCCCCTCTACTGAAAAATGACGAAAGTGGACTTACGTTAGTCTGGTTCTGAGGTACAGATATATACTTCACACAGCATCTATATTAAATAGTTTTTCTAACAAAAATTGTCAATGCACGTTATAGTAAGTGTCAAACATGTTATGATTTTAATTGTACTTAATCTGATTTGTTAGTTTGCGAAACGCTTGATGATTTATTACACTCCACGAAGCATGTCGGTAGTTAAATATTTAGAAAGCTAGTTGTTTTTTTTTCTCTCTCATTCTGTGAAAACAATGCCTCAAAAAGTGGTGGCACAATATTCCCCTCCTGAAACATTGCAAAGTCACCAAGAAAGGTGAACCTCAAAAAAGAGAAAATACCCTTAAAATACATCTTTAAAAATTTAAATGGGGCAATCAGTGCAAAATTAAACTGAATTCACACAATTTCAATTTGTTCAGCTATAAATTAGAAATGTTATCTGGATAAGTTGAACAAAAGAATAAAGTTAATTGTAGAGTGAGTGAATCTTTTTGTCAAATTAAAAATAATTGGACTGATAAAAATAGATTGTATCATATTAAACCATAAATATTTACATGCTGTAGTAACAGGAAATGAATTGTAACCAGTTAAGTTATAAAAATGAACAGATTCGGCGTTTGCCGATTTAACCGAACCAATATCCAATCGACTAAAGAGTTAAAATAAGGGATGCGCCGATAAGCAAATTGGCCGATTACCGATTACTGAATCGGTTGTTGATAATCAGCTGAGTCGATTAATGGCAAGGATGCTTGTTTTCAACACTACCAATTTTACCATCTTTGTTTTTCTCTCATACAATTCCGAATTTAGAAATAGTAAGTAATTTATTTCTGAGATAATATTTTTGTTTTCATTTTCCTAATTTTCACAAAATAATTTCAATATTTTGTCAAATCTCTTAGAACAAGTTTTCATATTATTGTCAATAATTTTACATTATCACGTTGTTAATTATGTTAATTGGACATAAAAATCATATGTGCAAGCGTTGCTAATGCATTATATATAATTAGTTTTTAATGATTCATATCACTTAAAAAGTTTTTCAGACATACATTTTCAATTAGCATGAAACATTTTACAAACAATTAAAAGTTTATATCATGACTATGAACAGAATTTCAATGACGAAATTTCGCCGACTCTGATGTCCACATTGACAGCACTTAGCACTTAGCACCCCAGAGACCCCCGTACCTTCCAATATGCTTGGATTAATCGGTTTTGAATGGGTCTCTGGGACATTTGTTTAAAAAACAAAAGTACACATTTTGAACAAAAATTTTGAGTAAATTTCGACATACACATTGACAGCACTAGCAAATATCAATTTCTCAACTGCTATTTATAGCCCTGTCTTTTCTCCTCGAAGTATGCCACGGCCAATAAACGGTCAAACGTTAAACAAATTTAATGCCCCTCTGAAAGCTTGTTTCAAAACTAAAATAAATTCAAAATATTTATTCAAACATTCAAAACTTTTAAGTGATGTATACCCTAGAGAAGTTTTCTTCGTGTATACATTTTCACGTGACTGAAACATTTTATAAACAATTAAAACTTCAATAATGACTATGAACGGAATTTCGATGACAAAAATTCACCAACTCTGATGTCTACTGACAGCACTCGAAAATATCAATTTTTCAACTGCTATTTATCGTCCTGTCTTCCTCCTCGAAATATGCTATGGACAATAAATGGTCGAACATTAAACACATTTAATACCCCTCTGAAAGCTGGTTTCAAAGCTGTACAATGAATTTAAACTTTGTATTCAAATATTCAAAACTTTTAATGAAATATATCTGCATATCTCACAGATTTGTTTTTACAGGCATAAATTTTCAAGAGAACTGAAACATTTTATAAACAATTAAAATTTCAATGACGATTACGAATTGAATTTCAATGCCGAAAACTGTCCTCGTTGACAGCACTCCAGAATATCAATATCTCAACTGCTATTTATAGGCCTGCCTTTCTCCCCGAAATATGCCCCGGCCAATAAACGTTCGAACATTAAACAAATTTAATACCCCTCCGAAAGCTTGTTTCAAAACTGTGTTACCTTCGCCTTCTGCGCTTAGCTGTTTGATCTAGGCGTCGACGGCCGAATCTCAATTTTAACGGTCCACTCTCCGAATGTGGTCAGATTAAACTCTTACATTCCCCAGCCAACCATCCAGATCTTCCAGCGTGGTAATCAAACACCTGTTACGGTTAAATTTCAGCGACCCCGAGTTGCCTTCCAACAAAGACCTCCCTCGCGTTAATCCCCCCTCGGTCTTCCAACCAAACCACGAACGGGTCGAAGAAAAGGGACAATCCTCCCCCCTCCCCCTGGATGGATGCAGGATGATGCGGAGGAGAGGAAAGGGGGGCGGAGGGATGCTCCTGATCTTAATTAATGAGGGGCAGGTCGGGCTCTGACGTTAATAGACTCTGGAGGGATTTGTTCCTTTCGCTGGCGAGGTAAGGTGGCTGGTGCGAAAACCCTGTTACTTAGTTAACAATGTGATTACTGCGGACGGAGCTGGCTGAATTGTGTGGGCGATGTCTGGGAAGACAGTTTTATGAACAGGGTTGTAGGAATTTTGCAACGGCTCGAGACGCTTTCACTTGCCTGGAAAGATTATGGATCATTTGAAGGAAGGATTCTTGAGATGCTACCAAAAGAAGAAAAAGAAAAAGAAATAAATAATAATATTTTTAAAAAAATGTTACTGTATCTCACTGATATGCACAGTGGAAACTTGATTTACGTTTTCTGTTGGACTAGTGATGAAAAACGTACCAAGCGGGAACACGTAAAATCGAGGTCAGAGTAAATAATCTAAGCATATTGTAATTCAATAATCGGCAGTTTACTGTATTTATATAAACACACTAATGAACACTGAAAGAAAACCATAAACATTTATTTTGGTGCACGAAAATAAAAAAAAATATATATCTTTAAAGTAACTCTCAAACAGAAAAAAACGACCGCGTATTTCGAACCCTGGTCGCCATTTGATGTAAACGAACCATTTAGCGTTTTTATACAGCTGAAAAGTGTATTCCGTGGGACGTATGATACTTTATGTGCAATACTTCTTTTTCGCTGCGAATAGAAATAGATTTCTCTCACTCGTCCACGCTCAAAAAAAAGTTTAATCTGTTTTCCAAAAGAGTGTGCTCTATCTCTTCGAAGCACTTTCGTCCTTTTCGGGAAGCGATCAAAAGGAAGTAAGCTATCGAAACTCTAAGGCACCAGGATTTGGCGGGAGAGCCGAATCCCCCATTCTGACAATCTATCTCGAACTCCATCTCAGCAAAAAGACGTCCGACGTAACAACTCCCACAACAGGACAGGAAAAGAACACACCTCGTCTCCTTCCATCGGGATGGAATCCCTCCCCCCTCATGCAAATAAATCCAAAGACCATATTTTCAGACAGAATTTAGAATACTCCTCTGCACGAAGATTCCTGTTCCACCAAGCCCCGTGTATGCCTGTTGAACGATCTTGTATGCATGAGCAGTGGGATATAGGCAGGATGGAAAATGAATATTTTTCATTTTTCTCCTCTTCTTGGAAAAGGAATGCAAAACGTTCGATTTGTCTTTGAGGCTTTGCATAGCTTCGACGCAAGGATGTTTCATACATACACAAGAAGTTTTCTTGCGTTACATCTCCTCTGGACGATTTTTGAATGCATTGTTAACCGACACAGGAAAGAAACATCCGCTCTATATTCCGTATATATTTTTCAATGTGAATCCACAATAACGGGGAACTGAATTCTTCTCAAACATTCCCAAAGCGAGGGACAGATGTTTTGAGAAAATGGAGCACTGTACCAAAGACAATCTTCCAGAAGAAATGCCAAAATTTTAGATGAATATATACCGATGCATACCAAACAAATCTTTGGTTAGTGCCTACTGCGTCAAAATGATTTGATTCGCCCGTATGTGGGAATAAATAAGAAAAAGTAATATGTTCCGGTAACAAAATGATTGTTAAAAATTGATATTTTTACCACTTGTAAACTGAAGGTAGTAGTGTTGAGTTATCCAAAATTAAGAAATAATAATAATTAAAAAAAAAGAACATTTATACAATATATTAGAAACATGTTCTAAGTTATCCAGTCGCTTGGGGATTTAAGTACGAATTTGTTTCCCATTTTGACCAGAAAGTTCAGACTTCAAATTACAATACCGTTTCGTGTCAAAGTAATGTTCTAGATTCTGAAATTATCTTACCAAAAAAATCCTCTTTATCGACGCTCCCAAAAAGTAGCGGGTCAGCGAAACTAAATGAAGTAATCTTTAAGTTATTTCGTCTTGAAGAACTAGTAAAAGAGACAGGGATATATTTATGAGCAAACTATCTAATTAACAGTATTACTATAAATGTTAGTTAGAGTGAAAAAAAACATGTTAAATTGCAAACTGAACATGAGCAATGTTTACAGCAGAACGAGCTCGCACGAAGCCACCTTAAACTTAAAAATGCCAAGAGATGAGCATGTCCTGTTGATTTATAGGAAAGTGAAAAGGCATTTCACTGAAGTTCTTAGTTTTCCACAGATACATAATGGTTCCATGTATTCGAATATATCACACTCAAAAACTAAAATTTAATATTTTGGCAAACAAGCGCAATCTCTCCTATTAAAATCTGTTTGCGTCTGTCTGTGTCTGTCTGAAGTTTGAACTCCTCAAAAACCGGCTGGGAGTAGAGACTCGATCGAGGTACCAGTCGATTTCTTTTCTGAACAAAACGACCAACATTGCAGTTTTACGATTTATACGTAAATTAACGGAAATATCAATTAATAAAAAAAAATTCCCTCCATTGTCATTTCTTCGGAAGCAAGCAGGAATTCAAACCGCTATTGCGCAATCCTTTCTCGCGCGCGAAGCGCCCATGCAACGCCGGGCCACGCATCTAGTAGAAAAAAAGTTTGGTACGTAACATTATTAACGAAAATTAAAACAATCAAAATGCAAAAGATGCGTTTCCGACAACCAGTCTTCCCTACTAGTAAAATTATATCATTTTAGGGTCAAATGAAAATGAATGAGTTGTCTACTAATTAACTGAAAGACACACTTGTTTCACGTGAGCAAAAAATTAAACTCTTGGTGCTCAGAAAATCAACGTAAAGAAAAATCCATCAGAGATGAATGATATCGCATAAGTTGTTCTTTTTATTCTGAACAACCTTTCCACACCAACGACCTTTGGAGTTTGCTTTCTCTACTTGATTTGTTAATAAAAGCATAACAGCAACACTAAAGTTAGTAACTCTCTTTTTCCTCAATGGAGAACGAGAGGAGAAAGAAAAAATAGAGCACTCGACAGACACAAAAGTCTCACTCCCCCTCTTGACAACACCCCCCTTATCAAAGGCACCCCCTATCATAAACGCGCGGCAGCTTCCATTAAATGGGGCCCTCCTCCCAACAAAGCGTCCGCTTCCCGTCCTTTTGTTAAAAGGGGCAGGGGCTCAATTATTCTGTTCCGTTGCGTAACTCGTGAGAAAGCCACCAGGTGGCGGCTCTCTCTCCGAGCGCAGCGCCCCTTTTGGCTTAATTACCGGGTGATCTGCCGTTCGCTGCGACCCTCCCCCCTTTTCGAACGCCGGTTCATCATCAATTATCTTACGGCGACGCTAAAATCCAATTGATGCTGCTGATGTTACTGATGACTTGTTCTGCACACCGTCCCTTTAACCCCAGAATAGAAAGTAGAATTCGTTTAACCCACCCTCTCGAGCTAGTTAAGAAGAACAGAAGGTGAAGTTAGTTTCATTTTTTATGATTGGAAAAAGAAAGAAAAAAAAATAGACATGGAAATATGTACATAAGAGACGAAAAAAAAAACTTTTTTTTTGCGTCGTTTTTTAGGAACGATTTTTTGCGTAATTTTTTTCCTCGCTTTCGCGTGCCTAAGACATTATTTTAATTGTTCGCTTTCGATGATACTCAATCTACGATCAGATGTGAAAGAAAAAAATGTTAAATTAAAGAACGAAAGATGGATAAAAAATCAAGGTGCTTTGAAACAAAGGAGCATGTTCATAAATGTATACGCAGTCGTTGTTGAAGAAAAAAATTTTAAATATGCTTTTTTATAGTTTTAACTATTTCTAAAATAAGAGGGTAAAGTTAGAAAAAAATCTTTGATCCAGCAAAAAGCGTAATCCTTCTTTTGCACATATAAAGAATCATTTTTAATTCCCGTGCAATGTAAAAAATGCATAATGTTTGATACTCATTACTTTTTTTTCAACTTACCCTGCTGCTAAATATTAATAATGCTTCCTCCTATTTCTAAGCACGCAGGATTAGAAAAAATAGGAAGATTTTTTGGCGAGAATTAATAGCTTTCTTCAGGGAAGTCAAGACAATAATGTGATACGGGTAAGAAATGCATTTAACGTTAAAGAATATCATTAAAAATGGACAAAATATCCTTAACCTATTGTAACAATCTTCTTGTTGCTTTTTTAAACTTATTTAAGTAGTCAATGATTTCAAGAAACAGCCTTTCATAAAATGACTGTGCAACTAAAAGAGTTCAACCTGGGACTGCAGTGAAATTACACATTTATTTTGTCAGCAACTTCATTGCCTTCAAAACAGGATTTTTTTCAGAAAAATGAGTTATAATCGGAGATAGCAACATATAGTTATGTTACAGAGAGATGGTGGATAATCTGAAAGTGGAAATAGACCGCTTCATTTTGTAACAGGTAGGATCAGTGAGAACCCTCAAACAGTAGAGTGTTGTAGCTGTTGGGAATCTTTTCTCTGATTTTACTTTCTACAAAATGAAGTGTTCTGTTTCCGCTTCCAGCTTATCCACCATCTCTCCGTGGGACAATTTTAACAACTGCGTGGTGATAATATAAAGCTTTTAAAAATTCTTTTATTGATGGCGTGAATCGAGGAAAGTGTCAAAAAGTGGGATTATTTTTTACCGTTATTATATTTCCAAAATCTCTTTTGCGCCATTCTATGCTTGCTTAACTTTTTAATTAATATGCTGACTTTTTTATTAACTTTTTAGTCACTATTATACATTTTCATTTTTCGGGCAACTGTTAAAAATCTTATAAAGTTTCAGAAGTCTATTATTCACAATTCGAATATTTCGCTTTCTAACTACCATTTTTCATGTATGTTTAAGGTAACTGTTGAAAACCTTATTAAGCTTTAGAATTTCATTTTTGACAGCTCCATGCTAGGTGACGATCTGCTTTGAAGTTAACGTTTTAACTTCATTATACTCGGTTACTTTAATATAGGCGTATTAAGTTTTGCGTCGTCTCCATGGAAACCGTACGAAAGAAAACAGCTCCAATATTTTTTTTATGCACTGCTGTTGAGGCATTTTGTTTATTTTATGTTTATCGAATTAGGCTTACGCTTTTATTTATATCCTCATGTATCAGTTATTTTTCAACGTTTCCTAACGAATCTAGTCATACATAAACGAAGCAAAAATTTCAAAGAAAAAATTCTGCTTTATTAACGTTGATTTTTCAATAGAATAATAGTTTACGCACAAAGCAATTTTTACCGTTTGCATTCAACCATTGTTGCAAAAGCTAAGTGGGGAAAAATTCCATAGCACCGTAACGATGATAACCAGCAGGGGAAAAGTGCGGAAAGTGGGAAATTAATTTTCCTTGGAGACGCGAGCTCACGTTACACAGGGTATAACAAACTTAGCTTTCTACCACTATTATTTATTTTATTTTGTTTTTGTAAACGATTATGAAGCTTATACCAACCACCAACAGCAGAACAAGTACAATAAAAGGTAATAGAAAAAAAACAGAGCAAGTATAATCATTTTACTCTGGTTTATTTTAATTGGATTTGATTATACACGGTTTAAGATTTCAGTTCTTTGTTTCGTTTTCAGTGGATAAGTTTTAATTTTATAGCTTAGCAACATATAATACTTTCTCCTCTTTCAAAATCCAAACTCCTGAAATTACAGATAATATGTAATGAACAGCATTTTGTCGTGTCAGTAAGCGAGCTTGGCTCAGTGCGGAGACATTTTTTCGCGACTGGCTCCAGGGCTCTTTCTCAGAAGAAAAGTTATTTGACTATCTCCATTCAGAGCCCAGTAAAAGAGAGATTTTAAAAGTGACACACAAAAGACGACGAAATAGACGAGGACGAAGACACCGACGACGCATTACTAAAATCTTTAACTTTGAAAGTTTTGAGCCATTTCTTCACCATGTCAAAAGATCTTTCTGATTTATTGGAGAAGGAAGATCCCGTCGTTGTGGAAGAGACGCGAGTGACCATGGATGCCTTAATGCCCCACCAAGAACTACGAAAAAAAAAAAAAAAACTGCCGAAGGCTATTAAAAACAACCCTTTTTTATAAACACTTAATTTATTATGTTTTCTTTATTACACATTAACATATTGATGCCTAGCGTCCCTTTTTAGGGACGGTCCAAAAAGTGTGTCTGAATTTTCCAGAAATGAACTTTTCAACCAAATAATAGTATTCAATTATTACTTTGGTATTATTTCAATTCATTATTAACAGATTACAGCACATAACCATCATAAAGTGTGTTCTGTAGCAGTTTTAATATGATCTTTATCAAAAATTATATCGTTCACTATCTCAAAAACAAAAAGCTAAAGTTTTTAAAATTACTCCCAGCTTCCTAGTTTATTATAAATAGCTGCTTTTCTTTCTTCTTATAAAATGTCTTTGTAAATATTATATCGTAGGCAGAAAAAAGAATTTTAGTAAAAAAGTATGTACCCTCTTATGCCTAGTGTTCCTTTTTAAGTTCGGTTTTTCTTTTTTTAATAAAAAAATATTTTTACATGATATTTTTTAAATTGTTTTTCCTGTACATTTAAACACAATTTGTAACCAATATATAAAATATCTTTGAAAACAAAAATGTCAGGCATTAATGGGTTAAACTTGTTATGTATTTAGCTATCACTAGAATGAAGCCTTTTTTTTCTCTATGGAACATAACTCTTATTTAAAGACTACTAAGTCTTAATTTAGGCGCTATTTATGTGGAATGTACCCCTTCGTTAAAAAAAAAAAAGTCTATTGTATAATAAAAGCTAATGGAAAAAAAAAAGGACCGAATATCCGTTGATTCCATCACACCTCAGTTCCTTCGGCTTAGTTCTCCTCTTCGAACCGCTATCGAATTTCTGCCCAACGAACCATTTAAAGAAGAGATTCATTTGTACCTTGCCCCTTGGTCCCTTGTTCCATAAGCCCGCATCGCCCCTCCACTTGATCTCTTAGCCTGTTGGCCAAATGTTTCTGATCAATAAGTTCGCAAAGCTATCTACTGGTTCGGGATGGAGAGTTGCTCTTTTTTTTTCTTTACTCTCTCTCTCTCTCTCTCCATGTTTCCACATTCCGTCCACCCCCCCCCCTCTTCGCGTGTGTATGTTTCGGTGATTCATAGCGATATCACGTTCTGAAAGATTTCTTTGTCAATTAACTGACGCTGCAGAGTAACGGCATAGATTGAGTTGGCAGGATGTTTTTCTGTGTTTGTCGACACTGGTGTTTATCTTCTTGCTTCTCTTATTTACTGCTGCAATTTCGGTAAGCACTGTGCAAGAAGAATAGTTACAGTTGCTTAGTTTTTTTTTTTTTTTTTTAGTACACACAATTTCTTCATGTTTTACTGCTCTACTCAGGTTTTAATAATACAGTGACCGCCGCTTATATGAATCACGTTTGTTTTAAACAGTTTTGATTAAGTGCTGATTCAAGAAAGCGGCCATTTCAATAAAGCTGGATATTTATTTGTCTTTTTTTTGCGATTTGATTCATTTAAGCGATTGATTATATTAACCACTGATTCAATTTACTGGCGTCCACTGTCTTTTGTCAGTCTTTTGGTGCAAAATCGAGAAGAAATTCTGAAAAATTGAATAGTTAAAAAATAATAACTTTGCTTGATCTCTTTTTCAATTTACTAACATTGCAGAGTAGCGGTATACAGATTGAATTGGCAAGATGTTTGTCGACACAGGTGTTTATCGTATTGCTTCTCTTATTTACTGCTGCAATTTCGGCGAGCCCTGTAAGAATGCAAGAAGGATAGTTACAGTTATTTAGGGTATTTTTGATGGGTAATTTCTTCAATTTTGACTGCCTTACTTGTGTTCAAATAATATTATTTCATCTTTTGGCATGAAATTGAGGAAAACTTTTAAGGTATTGAATTGTTTAACCACCTTGTCGTTTATGACGAGGTATCTCGTCCATTTAACATGTATTCCTGGGACTGCCCAACCGTATTGTGGTTAAAGACAATAACCACATTGCTAATTCTCCATCCTTTTAAACCCAAGGGCCACATTGTAAATTTTTGGAGACTAAGTGGGTCAACAATATTTCTCAGATGGCCTTGATAGCGCTAGCCCTCCATACACCCACGATTCTGTTATTATTGTTTTTTCAATTAAAGCTCAATGGTAGTTTCTGAGATTGTCTGGGCTTAGTTTTCTAAGTTGCTATATTTCATTGTGTATTTTAGTTGTTAGCTAATTTAATCATATGTTTTGTACTTATTAAAAAAAGTTTAGAAGAAAGCAATACTATAAATAAGAAAAAATGTCAGTGCTTTTTATCTTTTTCTTTTAAAATTTCAATATTTTTTATGAACATAAATATGTGTTTATGTCACAAAGCCCTAACATAAAATGAGGTAAATTCGTAAAGAGTAGAAGAGTAGAATGACGGATAGTGTACTTGTAGTTAACGATAAAAAAGTTTAAAAGAAAATAGCACCCAATTAAAAATATGTTTTTATTTCCGTTTCTAAGCTACCCACTTGCCAGACAATATCTGTTCACGGGCTATAAGTTGGAGTAGGGTATTTTTTTTTAAATCACAATTACTTCATTTTTAACTGCTTACTCATGTTTCAATAATATTATTGCATCTTTTGACGTAAAATTGAGAAATACTTCTAACGCATTGAATAGTTCAAAGAGAATAGCACAACATAATAATAAACACAAATCAGCCGAAAACTGCAAATTTCAGTGCAAAAGTCTTTTGTCGGATATCTTTTAATCCTTTAGTCCACTGGTTTTGCATTGCAAAGAAGTTCTATTTTACCCTGAAACACATGTCAGCAGTTTCCTGGAAATTAGTGCTTATGCACGTTATACTATTTTCTATTGTTTTTCAACACAAGGTTATTTATTTATTTTTTACTGTACAGCTATTCAAAATTGGAAAATAAGGATTCCAAAAACCATTTAGAATTAATTATTTACCTTGTCCAACGCTTTACTACCACTTGAGGCAATGATTGAACTATAAAAGAAATGCGTTAGTAAAATAAATTATTTTAGTAAAAGATCTACAACTTTGTGATAAATAAAAAAGAATAAAGTACTCATCAATCCCCGTTTTTATTCCGTAGAACCACAAGAGCATTTGGAGGAACAAGGGGCAAGATGCCGAAGCCTTAAGAATTTTCTATTTTTCACGAGCGTGAAAAAATATCAACAAATAATTTGTTATCTAAAATTTTTGAGGTGCTCTTAATTTATTAAGCTATCAGATTAGTATAAAAATGATTTCAAAATTCCATGACTTATCGAGTCATTTTTGGCGAAGGAACTTATTCGTCACCTTGTCCCTAAAATGGGGCATGACTTTTATAATGAGACAAAATGACGATTTCGTTTCAGATAATATGAAACAAACACACAGCTGTGGACTAAAGTTGCTGATAGCGACTTTTGTTCAATTTCCCCCAGAAGTCAATACCGCATGTATCTCTTATTACATTTGAAGGAGCAAGTGGATAAAAGTGATATGTGACAATTTTGGAAAAACATAGTTTTTTACAATGGATAAAGGTCAAAGGGTTATAATTTTTCTTTTGAAAGCTTTTTCTAGAAATTTAAAAAATTGTCACATATCACCTTTATTCACTTGCCCCTTCAATTGTGTTTGTGAGTAAACACAATTGAACACAGAATAATTTGAATTTGTGTAAATCGGCGAAATTCAAATTTCACATATCACCTTTATCATCTTGCCCCTTCATTTCAAATTTTCTCAATATCAGATTTAATAGCTGCTTCCGTCGACAGTAATGAAAGGATGAAGATGAAGAAGAAATAATGGATTGTGTCCCCATGACTGATCAAGCCATTCAAAGTCTAAAATCTCAATTTTTTTCAGAGTGCTAAATTTATTAATTCTGTTGGTTCTAGTGTTGTTTTCAACATTTTAAGTTGCCATTGCTTAACTTTTGTTTTTTAGTTTTGACAACTTCTACGAATTTTTCAGTCGTTGTAATGGATGTGTTTCATGCGTTTATCGCCGAGTTTTGTTAATCATTTCTCCATTTTATTACCTTGTAAATAAGTGTTAAGCTCAATAATTTTACGCTGAGAATGCCAACCAAGATGCAATTGTGCAAAACTGGTGAAAAGAGAACGTTTTCTGTAAAGGAAACTATCTAAAAGCAAAAAACGAGAAATAATTGTCTCCATCCCCCAGTTCCTTTGATGAGTTTCATTTTTTAAAAAATATTTTAGATTATAAACCCCGCCCCCGATTTTACGTTTTCCCACTTTCACGTTTTTTATCACTGATACGACGGAAAACGGAAAATCGGTGTTTCACTGTATCTAGAAACAATGGAGCATTTACCATGGATTACATTTTTTGTGCAGTACCTGATAAAAAACATAGCAATAAGCAGAGATAGAGACCTTTTGTCGAATGCTTTTCAGCCATAGTTCACTTATTATTGAAAAAGACGTTTTTTGTATCTCCGAAACACATGTATGCAGTACTCTGCTAGTTTTGTGGAATAATACGTTGTTGTTTTTAATTATACTTAACATTCCGTACTTGGTTCGCGAGAAATGTAAAGCTTAAAAATACGGAATTTAAGGAAATTGCTCTTTAATGACAATACTGAATTAATAAGTGGTTTAGCTCTGATGCTGTTCATAATTTGTCCTATAATTAAGTTCTACTTAAATATAATTAGCGTTTTAAGTTTCCCACATTATTGTGTGCAAAATTGTTTTCGATACATTGATTAGAAAGCATTTCATTTCAATTCTTTCCCAAACATTTTTTTTAAACCAGAGAATTACGAATGAATAAAGTTGCAAAGAAAATTGTAGCAATTAAATTAAAATTATTTCAAATCAGTGGCAATGGACGGGTAGGGGGGAGAATCACATAACCCAGAACTATCAAATTATATGCTGTATCCCTAGGAATGCAGAATACGTAAATTGCTGTTATAAACACAAATATTTAAAGTAATTTGCAACTTTGTTCCTGCTTCAGCTAGAACTAAGTTGCGTAATAAGTTCAACAACGGTTCCTGAATTTTGCAGAAAGAAATATTCGGTGGCAAATAATTAGCAAAATTACGTGAGTTCATTTTTTGATAGACACAGCTATACGCCGTTTGCTAAAAAATGGCGGCAAAAAACTTCTTCGTTTCAAAAGTTTCTGCAGGAAAATTATAATTGCGCTTAATTACCATCGAACTCAGACGCTAGAACGGGCCAAAAAACATATTCTTTAGAATTAAGAACGTATTATTATCACATACTTTCGGAACTTGAATAAATGTTAATTTGCAAATAATTTGCAGTTATAGAACAGCAAAACAGAACACTTTTTTTGTTCTCTCCTGGCGCTGATGCCGCAATTACACGAACAGCGGGGCTTCTCTGGGGAAAAAGAATGGCAAATAAAACATCGTGTTTTGTAATAGCAGCAATTATAGAACGCTTTTATTTCATTTTTACGCTTTTCAGAGTGATAATTAAAATTAAATGCCCTGCAAGAAACTGGTAAACTGGAGTGTGCTGAAAAATTGAATATTCAAGTCATGGGCGAAAAGAATGATTATTACCCTGGAAGGTGTATCGCTGCTGATTTCTGGTTGTTTCTCCAGTTTTTAATTGCCGGTTCTGGAGTTGGGATAACTTTATGTATTTTTTCTTTTAAGTGTGAAATTTGATTTATGAGTAGAAGTTTCATGTTAAACTTGAAATAGAAAACTAAAAGATGCTCTCTGAATTGATTTTTGCATTGGGGGTATTTGGCTACTGCAGTAAAGATAGATTTTTTTATGAATCATCTTAGGTTAAAAATTGGCTCCAGAATTTCATTCATTAAAAAAAAATAATAATAATAAAATAAAGTAAAGAAACAGTGGCACTTCAAGACAGTGATAACTTGAGCAATTACTTGTGTATTTTTAAATCGTCAGTGGGTTTTTCCTACCTCAAAAAATGTCAACATCCATGCGTATCTATGTACACACATGCACAATATATGTTCTAGAGAGGCGTTAGTAACAGTAACGGTAACAGCGTCGCGAGTTCGATGGGTTTTTTTCCCATCTCAAAAATTGCCCAGTGCACCTAAAGCAGTTTTCATTTCAAAAAGAAAAAAGGAAAGGTAGGTTTGTGAGATTAGCTGATGATTTTTGTATTGAATGTATTGATGCAAAATTTAAACTAGTGGTTTTGAGAGTCAATTGGCCTTTAAAATTTTTAGATAGCTTATTGTATTGTTAGCCGCTAAGTACAACTATACCATACCCGTGCCCATCTGCCTCTGCATTTGGACACTCCTCTGGCTCTTGAACTGCGCGTCTCCTTGGCGATGGCGTCCATGACACAAACACACACACACACACACATAGGCGTGCACACTGGGGCTACCAGGGGTACCGTGGTATCCACATTAGCTCCGAAAAATAAATAGATAAACAAATGAAAGGAGGCAGAAAAAGAAAAAGAAAAATTGATAAAATGCACTGATCCGGCCCGATCAAGATATGAAGGACCCCTTAGACAAACTCTTTTTCATGTCGCTCTGTTGTCAAACCACAACCCTTATACACGAACATGCACGGGGGGAAATAGCCGTGAAAATTTTGAGGGTGTGATGATGATCAAACATGCACTCAAAATATTTGTTGAGGTGCACAGCAATCCATAACGGGGGGCAGAGCGCGTTTAATAGTGTGCTCATTCCCACCTTTTTTTTTTTTTTCTTTTTTCTTAACCTCTTCAGTCTTAATTATGAAATAGTTAACCAAAAATGTTTTTATTTGGTACACAAAGTACTTTGGCTAAGAGCATCTCACAAACAAAATTTCAAACTTGTGAGTAAAAAATTAAAAGAGTTATGACGTGTCCAATTTTACAGATACATATTTTGAAATTAATATTTCAGCAAAAAAAAATGAAACATCACACATACTTTATCGTAAAATATTTTCCAAACAATAACAAAACATAATATAAGCGTTTGAAACGATAGATAAAAAATTATATACTTTTTAAAAAATCAGAAAAAAAGTTCGTCGTCGCAACAAAAATCTATCTTCCCAAACAGCTTTGTCCTTTGGACGTCCTAGAAATGTCATTTCAGTGCTAACTCAAAATATTAACTCATCCTTCGGACGTTTAAATTTCATCCCGCGGTAATCGAGGGACAGCCTAGGGACCGTTCAATGTCCGCGAAGTGTTTTTCCCCAGTTGGTCCCTGTGTTGTCAGCAGCCATCCCGAGGACTTAAGCCTTTCGTGGTCCTCAGGACGTTCAGAAAACATTATCCCCAGAACTAATTAAAATGAACAAAAGACGTCCTACGAACTATAGCCGTTCCAATTTTGGTTCTCTTTAGAACATTAGACGGATTATGCATCGTGTTCAACGAAAAATTTAGTTAATAATTTGGCAGTCTACAAGTACTCGAGAGATCTTTTACATGCTACACAATCATACGACATGAGCGCTGGCGATTTTCTGCACCGTGAAAATCCACTGCCTGGAGCCGGATTCGAACACGCGCTTTTGGGCGTAAGAGGCCAGCGTCTTAACCACTATACCACTCTGTCGGTGGCAAAGTTTCATAATTTCAATCCTTTTGGAATTAAAAAAGCCCTTTTGATTTCAGAAATAAAAAAAAAAATAATGTTAGCTATCTTTTCGTCATTAGGGCATTTTTTCAACCTCGGTGCGAAAAACTATTGTTTTGGAAAACTATTTCAGAACTATTTTTAAAATTTTAATAATAAAAAATATTACATCAGTGAATGCTTTTTATGATGATGAAGTAATACTAATACAATTCAAATATATTTGAAAAAAAAACCGTATTTTTGCCCTAAAGTAAACTATTTAAGAATAATAAAAACGAATTTCAAATATGTGTGCTTATAACAGAAAATGGTGTATTTACTTATTTTTATTTCTTTTACAATTAAAATATGTCAATTAAAAAAAAAATCGTCTAATAAATTCAGGGATAGTTTGTTTTTATAATAATTTAAAACTAAAATTGTTATTTTAGAGGTTTAAAGAGAAAAAAAACGTCAGTAGAATTATATTTTACATTTTATAATAAATTTAAAAAGAAAAAGAAAGAAAAAAAGCTTAAAACAATCATTATTTAAAAAAAAAATCTTCAGAATATACTGTAGTGTATTAATAGCAGGTCATTATCCTAGCATAAACTTCAATAAATCAAGTTAAAATTTTGATGTTTTAAATTTGAGAGAAGGAGAGCATTTTGGCAAAACTTTTTTTTTTTTTTTTTTAACTTTGACTATCATGAACATTTTAAAAATGTATGCCATTTCCACACACAAAAATTCGAACTAAATCATGTTTCACTCTTAAAATGTTCTTCTACTGTTTTGGTTATTAATATACTTTGAAAATACTTCAATTTTTATGCAACTTCGTTCCTTTCTCGGCTTTATAGTAATTAAATATTTCAACTTTACTTTTAAAAAAATCCAAGTTCCTCGGAACAAATCGCCTACTTTTCCATTTAAAGTATATTAGAAGTCCAAAAATTTCATAGATGAATGTGGAAAAAAAGTTCACTTCGTACTCACCACTTTCACTTAAAATAAGAATTTTCGAAGTTAAATTAGTAAGTCCTATAATCGACTGATTTGACTCATTTGCAGGACATCCTAAGAATGAAGATCGCAGGATGTCAAAAAATAAAGTCCTTCGTACGTCCTGAAATGTTGCAGTTTACTTCAGGCTATCCGGAGGACAATAATAAAATTTGTACTTGGGACGTCCTATGTGATGCTCCTTAGGATGACCTCATGTCATCGAATTTTACAGAACACCATGACATAATTTAAAAAAATATTTCGGACAAACATAAGCTGGTTTTGTATTTATTTGGTTTTTAAAATTAGTTGTAGAGCTACTTTGAACTTCCCATTTCATATTTAATTGTAAAATTTAAAAAAAAATTATTTTTTCAAGGAAATTTTTCCTTCAAAAATTTGCAGCATATTTTTATGTTTAGTTAGTTTAAATATTATTTTCATGCTTCGTATAAGTTTTGTGCATCATAGTTTACCATCATTGGTAGTAAATTTCATTGAGAAAATAAAATATAAAATTTTCCCTACAACTTGAAAATAATGTCCTAAAACCAATTGATTTTGTTGAGACTTGGGACATCCTTAGAGATAAGTTCCCAGGACATCTGGAAAAAAAGTCCGTGGTACGTCCTGAAAGGATGCGGAGCACTTTTGGTCATCCTTAGACCTAAAAAAAAAATAGTCCGTGGGACGTCCTGTGAGGCGCATCTAAGGATCGCCAAATTTCATCGATTTTGACATCGGACCAGATTCGGACGTTCAGGACATAAAATTAACGTCCATTGGACGTTTCGTGCTGTCTGGGTTTGGCAAAACGAGTCAAATCCCATCTTCCAATCCATATTTTGGAATGTTGTCAATTCTAAAACTAGAAATTTTTGCACAGATGATAATATACAGAATGTTAAGAGTAAACTACAAACAATCAAGTAATTTAATCAATTATTAAATGTTTAGCAGCTGTTTGAAGCTGATGTCCAGTATACCGGATATCAGGTCTGAAGGGAAAAAGGTCACTCCATGAAAAATCCGCCATCTTGTGCCGGAAGTGACTCTCATATATTTCATTAAAAAGTAGAAGGGCAATGAACGAAATTTTGTTGGTTAAAAAAATGACAAACTGGTGTGGGATTTATTTCTCAGTCAAAAATTTTGTTTATTAACGTTTGAAATTACTACTTTTTAATGAAATATATGGGCGTCAAGTGCGGGAAAAAATGGCGGTGTTTTCGTGAAATGACCCGAAAGTGTCTAAAAAAGCACTTAATAAAAATTTTAAGTTTTAAATCTTGCAGTCATCAGTGCTTGAACGTGTAAAAAAAATATTAAAGCTCTGATAAATCAAAATGTGAATTCTTGCGGTCAACTTGACGTCACCAAACTTTTTTTATAAACTCAGGTCACATCGTGAATCATTATTTTCCAAAAGTTTTTCAAGCATTATTAAATATCAGAAGTCACGCAACGGTTTTTTCCCCTCTTCGAACAGCGTAACACACTATATATTTTTCATCCCATCATAAAAAGTTTCGTTTGGTTGAAAAAGAAGAAAAGCTATTTACATCATGATTGACAAATTGATTCTTCAAAGTAACCTAATACCACATGTAAAAAATGCACAAGGTTGGAAAAAAAATAGGAACAGCACCTGCCGCGCCACCTATCCGGGTACACCGACCATAAAATCAATTTCTGAGATACGATGGAAAAAGCAATAAAGGCAACCATAAAAAAAGTTCCATTTTATAAGCTGCTAAGAAGAGTCCTGTAAGTTTTTGGAAACGTTGGCAACGATGAGATTAGGTAGTTTCAATTATTTCCGAAAAATAAAACGGTTTCCTTGTTAACTTTTGGTTTTTGCCCTCTTTTTGAATAGAAAATAAGGTCTCAAATCGAATTTTATTTTGTATTTAATCAGATAAATAAAATGTATATGGGATATTCCATATGGAAAAATATATTGAATTATTTCTCTTTTTCTTTACAGCTAATTGTATAAACAGTTATTCAAAGTGTTGTTAAGTCTTGATTTTTTTTAAGATTTCGGTCTCAATTCATTTGTTGAAAACCCTCTGCTAACATTGGCTAGAAGGTAGAATAACCAAATTTATGCATACTATCAAAAGAGGAAAAAGGAATCCCATAACAAGGAAGGAACTCGGGAAAAGAACATGGAAAAAGCTCAAACGTATTAGAAAAACTTTAAAAAAAAAAAAAAAAACGAAAAGGAAAAGTTATACTCGAATATCTCTTCACCATTCTGTTTCATATTATAATTTACTTTTTTCTTCAGGTAGTCAAAGTTCAGGTACACTTAGAATTCTCGCGAGGTGTGGATAGGGCGAACCAAAGTCTATGTATGCCACTAGAATTAGCTAATTTAAAAAAATAAAATCTTGTACTAAGTTTGCAAAGCTTGCCCGCTGTGAAAAACTTCTGAGGGTATTTCTATTTATTTTCCAACTTGCTAAAAACATTTGCACCCCTCCCCCTGGAATTTCTTTGGCTAGTGTATTAAAAAGTTAACATAAAAATACTTAATCAAGAAATTACAATAATAAGAAAAAAATGACAAACTAAAATTACTTTGTAATTTCAAGATTCATGGAGCTTGAACTCTGGATGTCGTACAAAAGAAGTTTTCAGTATTTATACAACTATAATGAAATAAATTTGAACTAATAGCTTTATTGTTTATGATATACCTTGAGTTCAATAAGATTTTTTTTATTATACAGTCGAACTCGTTTATAACGAGCTCGGATGTAACGAGAACTCGGATTTAACGAGGGAAACGAGAATATTTGGTTGGTCTACGGAACAGAATTCGTTTTTACTGAGTAAGACCCGGTTTTAACGAGCAATTTTTTCTGTCTCGCAGTCTTTTTTTCTCATCTTTCTAGTCTTATTCCTGTCTTATCTTCATTTTTTCCCCTGCGGTTCAATACTTTTGTATGAAAAATTCCACCAGTATTCCAGTGTCAATTGGGAGAGTTCAAAAATCCGGTATAACAGGTGGGGCTGATTGTTTACAGAGAAATCATTAAATAAAGAACAGTATTTAATTAAATTAATGGGTGTAATTAAAGTAAGTATTAATTAAGTAAAAGTAAACTTAATTATTTAACTTCCCAAGCCCCCACCCCTTCTGGTTGCACGCCGGCCGTAAGAACCCGTTTATTACGAGCACTCGGATTTAACGAGCAACATGTTATGGTCCCTTCGTGCTCGTTATAAGCGAGCTCGACTGTAATAATAATAATAATAATAATAATAATAATAATAATAATAATAATAATAATAATAATAATAATAATAATAATAATAATAATAATAATAATAATAATAATATCACTAACAATAATGTAGCATTAAAAACGATAATAATAACAATTATAGTAATAATACGATTATAATAATTGTCATTATAATAACGATAATAATATAGATAACAATACTAATAACAACAATAATAACGATAATGAAAATAATAACATTATTAGAAAAAAATAATAAAAATATCGATAATAATAATAATAATAACAAAAATAATAATAATAATAGTAATAATAATAGTGATAATAGTAATAATAATACTAAATAAATAAATAAAAGTTTAATAGAAAATATATTTATCATTAGAAGCTGGATAACGATTCGCTGAAGCCACATGTTTGAACTCTCCTAGAACCATTTCAGAATGACAATTCAATTAGGCCTTTCACCCGGTCTGTTACAACATCACTGTCAAACCTTTAAATATTCAAGAACCACCGTCAATATCGCATTACGTTAAACATCCTCGCTCGTAAACACACCTCATCGGAAAATTAATTCCTTCGTTACGTATGTCCCTGGCGGGGACCTCTTTAAATGTTTGATGAACAAGGCAATCAAGTCGTCATTAAATCAATACACACACACACACTCCGTTTTCCGCTGCTTGAATTATTAAACGGCGATTAGAGGAAGTCGCCAATGTTCCACCTGTTTCCGATTGGCCTCGTCTGTCGTTGATAAAGAAAGATACAATGTCAGCGTTGGTGTTAATAATAGATGCGGGACGATATGACACCGGTTTATCTCCCGTTTCGCTGACACTGAAATTTCCCTTTTCCCTCTCATTGAAAAATTCCCCAAAATAAGGAAAACTGATATGTATATACGTTACGGTTCCGTGTACAATATACGTATAAAGTATAATGGGTATTATACGTACAACGTATATTATACGAAAACGTTTTAACGTATATTATCTGCATAACGTACGTTATGCGGATACTGTATAACATATATTATACGTGCAAAGTATATCATTCCTATAACGAAAAAAAAAAAGTATAACCGTACATGGTGTATGTGTACGGTTGTATGTACGCACGGTTGTATGTATATACACATGTATGTACGTAAGGTTATATGTATACCGTATACATATACCATATACGGTTATACAGAAAAATATACTATGTGTGAGCATAAGGAATTTTCGCCGGCGCATTCTTTTCTCCATTTCGTTGTGTCAAAGTCCCCAAAAATACATCAAAAAGCATAGTTTTCTCCATCTTTCCCTAGTTCCTGTCGTTCCATTATTAAAGTCCCTTGATATATTAAAAGGTTAGATTGAAAGGGAAAAACAGCATGTGTGGGGGGGGGGGGGGGGAGTGATTTCGCATCAGCGAGCGGGTTGGGGAGACACCTATGGCACTCGTTCGACTGTGACAGTTTGAGAAGTTGCAGTTGGATTAATTTTGGGGTAAATTAGTCGGAGTTTGAAATTTTTAATTAAATTGATTTCCCTTAAGTTTTTGGAAAAGTGAAAATTTTTAATTTTCCGTATGAAACTCCAAATTTGGCCGAATTATAAAATACTGATATGCACACACAAGTACATCCGATGAAAGTGGAAGTTCGGCAATTCAAAAATTGCAATATTACAATTATGTGTCCGAATTTGCCGAATCACTAGATAAAATTGACGAAGAAGAGAATATTTTGAGAGGTCATCGTGACCTCCCATCGGGGCTCTAATGAGTCAGAGTCAGGAGTCGATGACTTTAGAATTTAAAATGTTGGAGTCGGAGTCTGAAAAACTGTCAAGTAGTTTAGTCGACTGATTTTGGGGTAAAGGAGTCGGAGTCGAGAAAGGGAGGCTTTAAAATTTAAATTGTTCTGCGAGTGATGCGAACTCATCGCTGTGATGCTGGAAAACGAAATGGTTGCCAAAATAGCAGAAAATGTAAAACATGAAATAAAATCTGTGTGATCCAAAATATACTAGCAGGCGGGAAATGTGGTCGTTGAAAGTTTTCGAAAATCTTAGCTCTACAGTTGTGTCAAAAGTTCCATTGAAACGTAAAAATTTCGCTAAAAATAAATAAGTTCCTCACACACACACGAAAAGAAGAAAAAAGTCTTTAAAACTAAAATAATCCTCGCATTGAACACTACAAACTGAAATGGCATTAAAAGTGTCATCAATATATTTTAAAATGTCGTAGTGCACATTTGAATTAAAGAATATAATAATTTTACTTAAGAGGGTGGAGTGAATTTAAATTTATTCAGTTGACTTTCTGTACTTTTTTGCACGGGCATCGCCGTGCGGGTACTGCTAGTTATAATAATAATAATGATGATGATAATTAGGGATGCGCCGATTAATTGGCCATAATCTGCCGCTTATTAATAATCGGCAATATTTTGCCGATTAATCGTCGGAAAAAATATATTTGTAATTTTATTTTTAAAGTATATCTTCACCAAGAAACTATGATGAATAAGTTTATTAACAGTAAATAAATAATTTTCTGCAATCCTTACTATAACGTGCAGCATGAAAGTACGACAAACAAAACAAATAGTTTATAAAGTGCATAAAACTGGGTGGAAGATTAAAAGATAACCCTTACAGCTGATCACGGGACGCGGGAGCGTCCCGCCCCGCCAAGAAAACCAAATACAAGCCGCCAAGAAATTTCCGTCGCCAATAAAAATGTAAAAGAGCGACTAGGACTGTTTACGCGAGTAACCAAACCGGGGTTTTCACCCCTCTGTATCTCAGCCCCATAAAGATCCTTAGAGTTCATTTTTGGTATACTCAATCTCCAGCGGCCCCTGACGGCACATACTAAAGCAAAACATCCAGGACCCTCAGGGGGAGGGGTGATATATGTTATAAAATCGCTATTTTTCGCACTTTTTAAAAATTGTTTGACAGGGGTCCAGACTAAACGGTAACTCGGATTGAGCTCTGCTTTTGCACCCACATTTATTTTGTCCCAAAGCTCGGCATAGGGGGTTTTTCGACCCCCCACCCCCTCCCCCCTCGTTTTTATTTTCCGTATCTTTTCGCCCCGGGGGTCTTTAGTGTTGATTTTTGGTATGAATATTCTCGATGAGACATTGAGGACATTTTCCCAAAATTTACCCCCCGGGGTCACCGCACCCCGGAGTTATTAATGCTTAAAATTGGTCCGATTTCTATCTACTAGCTCTGTTCAACATCTGAGCATTTATGTTTTCATTGTTGGGCCACGAGAAAAGAAAACTCAATGATTTATAATTTCATCTGTTGCCAGTTTCTATTTGTTAACAAATAAAATATTTGTAATTGATTTTATTTCATAAGGCTTTTAAAAGGGATCTTCAATTTAGTTCATTTTAATATGAGATCGGCAGTAAGGGTTGAGGTTTTTTTTTTTTTAACTTTTAATTTAGGGCCGAATTCAAGTGAAACACATTGCAGTCGCTTCGAGGCGATCGCATATTGCAACCGCTACTGTAAGTCGAATTCAAGTGAGTTCGTTTCACTTGAATCCAAATTTTGGAATTTGCGATTGCATTGGTGAGTTGCGATCGTCCGTGTTTCACTTGAATTCCTGCCTTAATCGTAGTATTGTTAGCAACTAGCTTTGTTTTGCGTCGGTTCGGATGGTACATTGTGATTGATTTCAAATTTATCCTAGACTGAAGAAGATCCTTGAACTTTTGCACCAAATGCATGCTGCCAAGAAAACCACAGATGTCGGACCGCCAAGAAAAATGTTGAAGGGAAAAAAAACATGCAAAGTAAATTTTGAAGAGAGAAAAAAAAAAAACAGGCAAAGAAATAATATTAATGCAAAAATATGTGATATCTCCCCAAAAACAACAGTGTTGTAAAAAAATCCCCCGCCAAGAAAACCTTAAATACTCAGCCTTAAAAAGTTATGATATCGAGTTTTCCCGCCAAGTTTGTGCCAAACTACAACTAACCTGTATGTATAGTTCTTTTAAATTGTTTTCAGTCCTGCCAGGCGGGAAGTTTTTACTCATTAAGCAACCACCTCACAAGACAAAGCTTCCCGCCTGGCAAAACTGAAAACAATTTTTGATAACTATACATACAGGTTAGTTGTAGTTTGGCACAAACTTGGCGGGAAAACTCGATATCATAACTTTTTAAGGCTGAGTATTTAAGGTTTTCTTGGCGGGGGATTTTTTTACAACACTGTTGTTTTTGGGGAGATATTCAAACTACACTAGTAGAAATAATGAAATTCCTGAGCTTTTCAATTTTAATGTGAAAACATGAGTATTTAATTAAACTTACTAGGTGACCCGTGCGGAATTCCGCAAAAAAAAAAAAAAAAATTGTAAAATCTTGTACGTTTGCACGACATCGCCATTAACTGCCGTCGTTCTGACAACTTTTTAAAGAGATCAAAGACACGTTCACTTTTACAACTACTACAAAAGTGATACCCTATATTAAAATCAAATACCCAAGGCTACCACTAAACTAAATACTAACGTTATCGCAAAACTACCATAGTATTTTGAAACAATAAAAGTTACAATTAAGGTTTACCGAGCTAAGCCTTGGCTTGAAATGTCGCATTTAAAATTGATTTGAGCAACAATGTAACGATTTTGACAGTTGAGCAAAAAATTCAACTTTTTCAAACTTCAATCGCTTATAAGTCGCTTAAACGTGGATTTTCAAGATTCTCGTTACGCGGCGCTAGCGGAGAAACGTTCTAAAGAACGCATTTTTTTAAATCTTTCGAATGAAATCAAAATGGAGACGATACGACAATTATTTCGCTAGATAGAGTCAATTTTGTGCCCAAAAATTGAAGTTCGAATAAAAAACGAACCGACGCTTTTTAGAGGGTGGGTCTAATTTTCGTCAATAGCCCGCGGGATAAGCTTCAAAATCATAAATTTTCTTGCAATTCGATAAAGAAATGAGCGAGTTTCGACCGGGTATAGGATTTGGCTTAGAGAAATAATATATGGAGATAATCAATTAAATTTTTGCCGCTTAACCAGTGAAAAAAATGTTTCTAATAAAATTATTTTCAGTATGTCTTGAACAAGAAACTGCAATGAATAAATTTCTAAACAAGAAACAAATAATTTTTTGCAAACATAATAATATGTAGTACGAAAGTGTAGAGAGTAAAAGTGAAAAAATAATTCAAAGAATGAAATATTAAAAAAAAAAAAAATCCTTTCAGTTGATATCGATGCTTTAATAAATTCATTTCTCTATTTTGAATAACTGTGCATAAAAGATACCGTTGCAACATCTTTCATGAGTCGATACTTTTCTCCTCATCATAGAGCTCTTTTAGATAACCTCTATAATTTTTAAATAATAAAAGTCTTTAATTAAATGGCTACTTATGTTTGAAAAATTAATTTAAATTAAAAACATTCCTAAATTAGAGTTCTTAAAACAGCCTCCCACTATTTTTTTTATTTTTCTCATATA
This sequence comes from Uloborus plumipes, assembly GCA_038373865.1. Lineage (NCBI taxonomy): Eukaryota > Metazoa > Arthropoda > Arachnida > Araneae > Uloboridae > Uloborus > Uloborus plumipes. The sequence continues at coordinate 148,814 of JAXGGA010000749.1, forward strand.
GTGTATTAGTCAAAAATATGAAAATTGGTACACAGAAAGTTGACAAAATTTTGAAATCATTTTTGGGAAAATTAGGAAAATGGGGAAAAAAATCTTCGCTCCGAAATTAGTAACTATTTCAAAACTCTGAATCGAAAGGAAAAAAAAAACAACAGTGATGGTGAAATTGGTAATAATATTAAAAAATCATCTTGATCATTAAACGGCTGAGCGGATTAATCACCCGTATATCAACTGCCGATTAATTGGTAATCGGTAATCGGCTAACTTGCTTATCGGTGCATCAATAATGATAATAATAATAGCAATAATGATGATAATAATAACAATGATACCTCAAACGTCAGATAACAGACCTAATAATAATAATAATAGTAATGCAAAACCTCAGTTTCTTAAAACATTAACGATGTACGTTGCAATCAACATAAAATTTTGAACAAAATTCATCTAAAGTAATCACGTAAGAAAAAAAGGGCCTTTCGATTGGTGAAAATCAAAAGGTTGCGACAATCTTGTCCTCAAGTCAAATTAAAATTGTAAATATGGACAGCTTTTGATACTGACGTAGTCAGTGCTAAACTCATGATTGTGTGCTTATACAGGAACATTATGACCATGTACAGAATACAACAACGTTACGAATGCACAAATGAGCAGGGATACTGCAGACACGTGTTTCGGCGTTACAAGGAACGCCTTTTTCGATGCAAAAAAGTTGTGAGCTTATGGATGCACCATAAGCAGTATCCCTGCTCATTTGTGCATTCGTAACGTTGTTAGTTTCTGTACATCTTTTGCACAAAGGTATTTGTAAGCTTTATTATGACCATGGCTTGGATGTTGATGATGAATGTTTTTTTTTTTTTTTTTGCCATTTCTTCATTTGTAGGGCATTATTCTTGAGTTTTTATGTCAATTACATTTTTTTTTTAACATTCTTATTTTTTATATATTTTTTTCCTTCTTTTCTTTCTGGAATTTTATTTAGACGAAGTTTTTTCTTTTATTGTAAAATAATTTTGCTCGCAAAAAAGTTGGCTTTCATATTTTCAAGCAAATTTCGGACATTTTAACTGTAGGAAAAGCAAACTTTAGAACAGAAGAAGAAATTTTCACGAGGGAATCTTATTGGAGTCGTTGTTCAGGAAAAGAGAAATTGCTTTTGGAAAAAAGGTTTTCTTTTTATTTTATTCATATCAAAAAATGAATAACATTACAATGCAATTATTTCGTTCTCTAAGGTTGAAACTAGAAGTTTATGAATTTTTATTTTCTTTAAAGGCATTAATTCACATTTATTTTATTTAAAAATTACATTGTTGTTTCAATCATTACTTTTCAGAAGTAAACATAAAACACGAAAACAAATTACTTTCTTCTATATCTAATATATAGAAGAAAGTATTGGTTTCGTGAAAATTTTCGAATGTTGAATTTTGACGGATTTGCACGTTTTGAGGTGCGCTGAGTCCATTTCGACCATTTTTGGAAAATGTCTGTCTGTGTGTCCGTCTGTGTGTCCGTCTGTGTGTCTGTCTGTGTGTGAGTCTGTATGTGTGTGACCAGTTTTTGTGGCCACGCTAGAGCAAAAACTACTGCATGAAATCAAACAAAAATTTTTGCACATATGTACCACCATGTGAACTGGTGCACCTGACTTTGTTTAGCGAATATCTCTAAGGGGGGTGGAGCAATCGCGCCTGTTCTGCGCGTAGGTGATTGCTATATCTCAGGAAGTAACCGGCGGATTCAAACGAAAATTGGTTCATAGGTAGACCCTACTGAGTACAGGTGCTGATTCAATTTGCGTGTCAATATCTTGAAGGGGGGTGGAGCAATCGCACGTGTTCTGCGTGGGGGTGATTGCTATATCTCAGGAAGAAACTAGCAGAATTAAACGAAAATTGGTCTATAGGTAGACCCTACCAAGTACAAGTGCTGATTTAATTTGCGTGTCAATATCTCAAAGGGGGGTGGAGCAATCGCACGTGTTCTGCGCGGGGGTGATTGCTATATCTCAAGAAGTAACTGGCAGAATTAAAAGAAAATTGGTCCATAGGTAGACATTATTGAGTACAAGTGCTGATTCAATTTGTGTGTCAATATCTCAAAGGGGGGTGGAGCAATCAAAAGTGCTTATTTTGTCATTGCACCTACTGTATCTCGAGAAATATTGCTGAGATTTGATTGAAATTTGGAATATCACTAACCCAATATGGAAGCAAGCATCGATTAAATTTTGGCGCCAATCGCCCCAGGGGGAGGGGGGGTGATTTTTGCGCTTAGTCAACAATGCGAAAAATTAATTCTTTAAAAAATCGCTTTCACGCTATTTAATTATCAAAACAGCTGAAAACTTTCAATGATTTGAAATTTTTAACTGTTGCCAATTTCTTTTTACGAACAAATAAAATGTTTGCAATTAATCTAAGCAAGGCTTTTGCAATGATTTCCAATTTCGCTCATTGATTCTGCATTTGCAGGGTTTTTACGATAATTGGGAAATTGGAGCTGTCTCCAATTATTCGGGCGAGTACGTATTTTATTTTGTAACTGGAATTCATAAGATAGATATAGAAGAAAGTTTCGTGACGGCTACGACAGCTAGTTTTTACTTCGTAGTCAAAAATTATAAGTAGAAAATCTTTTTATAATTAAAAAAATATCAATGAAAAACTATAAAATCATTTCTTCCGTTTTTATATGCGGCATTACTTATTTAGGTGATTTTTTTTTCCTGCATTTGTGTGCAAATTTTAAGTTATTAATATCCTATTCCTTCTTAAGACAAATTATCTCTCAAAAGTCAGCATTAAATTGGCTCTTCTGAAAGAATTACTTACAAAGTAAATAACTTTAATCACGACTCCACTTAAGAAGCACTTCACTCATTCAACTCACGAACGAAACAAAAAAAAAAAATTCTCCACCCTCACAATTCTCCTAATCAAAGACTCGGCTCAGAGTGGCGTGATTTCTACGCGACTGCATACAAAAGCCACTGACCGAAGCGACCATCCCTCGCTTTTCCCAGACCCCAGAAGGAGGGGACAAGATTTCGGATCCTCCCCCCATTGGTCAGGAGGGTCGCTTATGTCATCCAGTCACGGAATCTTCCCATTGGCCGGCGGGGGAAAAAAGGGATTACGCAATGGAGCATTTGTCAGTGTGTTCTTGTGATTAGGGTGCATGTGTTTGGGGAAGGGGACTTGTGTTGTTGTAACCGGGTGAGATTAGACCAAGAGTCACGTCAACGACTGTGACCCGCTCGTGAAGAACTGCTCTCGTTCTTTGGGGGTGTCTGTCAGTGATGTCACATTTTGAAAAGGAGGGGAGTGGGGGCGTGAAATTGGGACAGTTTGTGGTAAGGGGGAGAAAGGAGGCAACGAAAAGTGTGGCATCACGCGTTTTTTTACAAGAATGTATCGTCGCCACCATGCTAAACTTACGAATGTGAAAATTGGCACTTTTAAGGAGAGCCAAAACACTGCATATAACTTTTTCTCACCTGACGTGTTTGGTTATTTTCAACTTTTAAACTCTTATAGATATCTTTAAGTGTAAAATTATCGCTCGAAGGTATCATTTTAATTTTAATTATTTGTAAAATTCGAACTTGAAAAACGAACTTGAAAAACGCGATTTTTCACATTCGTTACTTTAGCATGGTGCCGACGATATGTCGATGAAAAATAGTATGACATGTGACAAAAAGTGATATCATTTATGGATGGCTCCCTTTTTTTGGACGAAGGGATTGCGTAAGACCAAATGTGAAACTTTGTGAAAGAATGAGGGTGGGGGGGGGGGGTGTCAAAAATCTTTAAAAAAAATTGTGCCATCATATATGCGTAGATTCTTTCTTTTTTGAAGTGTAAATTTATTTTGGCACGAGGACATTTTTTGAAAAGGAAAAAACCTTAGAGCACATATTAGTAAATGGAGGGAGCAAGTCCAATTATAAAAAGCTGAAACTAAGATTCAATATCGGTGAACAAGAGACACGTTTAGCGTAAAACAAGTGAAAGAAACCTGATTTCTTCCAATACTTTACTTTAAAATGTGTCACGGGACTTGAGATATGTGTTTCATTTCTGTGTGTGTTCCTTCCACTTTTATTCCTTCTCAATAGGGAAAACACCTTTGAACTCGTGACACTATTACCGTTACCGACGCTTCGGGAAAAAGTAAGTACATGGATTGTTGCATGTTCGTACATGGATGCACTTGCATGTTGGTATTTTTGCGATGGGTAAAAAAAATCACACGTTCAATACACACGTAATTGTTCAAGTTTTTACTTCAGTCATCACTCCCAGAGTGCCACTATTTTTTTTTTTGGAAGGAACGGCAGGAGGGATGCTGCATTGAAAGGGGGGGTTTTCCTGCAAGATGCCTAAATAATATCCTGATAGGGAAAAGCATTAATAAAGCAAAAATTTGTATGATTTTTATTTGCTTAATTTAATAATAGTCAGGCCCGTCATTTAGGGGGGGGGAGTCAATTGCTCCCCCCTGGCTTTGAGAAATCAATGTATTTGCATATAAGTGGGCGTGTTTTTCGCTGTTTTCCGATGAAATTGCATTGTGTTTTCACTCTTTGCCCCCCTCCCCTCCCCTGGAAAAACTTGAAATGACGTCCCTGATAATAGTATGGTTTATATAAAACACGGGGTTTTCAACCATTCAAGCTCTTCAAATCTAGTTTAATTTAAAACTTAGGTGAGAAAATTTAAAGCTGGGGGGTGATATTTCAGCTAGAAATGGATCTTATGACTCGCTAACATCTGCCAATCACAGCGACCGTAGATCCTGAGAAACGTCAAGCCTTGGGCAAAGTGAAGTGGTTGTAAGCATAGGCTTTCCTTACTCAAATACCTATTTATTTTTAAGCAGCAAAACTGAAAGGAAGACCGTACTTAAACCAACGACTTAATTAAACTATAAAAACATTTGATATAAAAAATTCGTGTCTCTGATATGATTCAAAGAATTATTATTCACTTATCAACCTCTATCTTGTATCATGACAGGTTGTAATGTATACTGACCCCATTAGGTATACACTGCAAAAAATATTATTATTACTATTATTTTTACAGTATAATACTGGAAGCCAAGGTTCCAGTTTAAAAGTGTAAAATGCACAGTAAAAAACTAAAATTGCTAATTTGGCAGTTTGTTGCCAGTATTACCTTGTAAAAACAGTTTATTTTTTGCAGTGTATAAAAAAACTGTCTAAAAATATTAGGTTTTGGGGAAAATAGTGATAATAAGCAATATTGAAAAACCCCCCTCCCGAAAAATAAAAGCTATTTTTTTCAATTAATTGTCTCTTTTGTTTTAAGCCATAATTTTACTAAGGATAAATTTCTCTCAATGTAGGGGAAGAAAAAGGAAAAAAAAATGTTTTTTTTTCCCCAACCAAATCGACTCACCTATTGTCCACTGCGGATTTTCCTCATTCCCCTAAATCAAAACGGATGAAGAGGCTAAACTTTTCTAGTCTCCGCATTAGATAGAAAAAGCAGAGAGGACCGAAAATACACATCCACCTGGATATAATATTTCCCCCTCTCCCCTATGAAAACGTTTTCTCTGCTGGGACGCCTGAGAACCCGCAATGTGCTGTGCCACTGCGACTGAGTAAGAGTGAAGTGGAGGGGGGGGGGGGGGGGCAGCTGATCTCAATTGCTCGGTATTACCAAACAGGACTGCATCATTTGAATGTGGATGATTTTCTACGGGGTGCGGAGGGGGGATAGAGTCCCCTTTTGTAGATGGGAGAGGTCAGCCTTTTGTGTGAAACATTATGTTTTAGTGTATTAGAGCTCACTTAACCACTGAAACAGTTTGTACGTTATTCGTGCGTAACAGAGTTTCGTAACGCATTGGCGCACTGATAGTTTGTATATTATTTGCGCATAAATTTGCTTGCTCATGAATAATAGCTTACCTAACCATTGAAACAGTTCGTGCTTATTATTTGTGGGGTAGCACTGTTTTTTAACGCGTTTTGAGAAAAAAAAAGTGCTTTTTAGAAAAAAGAATAACGTTTCAACTTGCTAAAAAAATTGCTAAGAATTTTTTTCTTGAAATGCTTTTAGTTCAAATAGAAGAAAAACGTAAGAAAATTAAAGTTTTTTTTTTTTTTTTTTCGTATGAAAATGATAAGCCCCATCTGTCCCGCCGATTGAAAACAGAAGTTGTACGAATGTGCATGAAAATTGGTTGCATGTAAATATTTTTCTAAAAAAATTGTTTTTCCCCCATGTTCAGACATGTAATAAAATATTCTGAAAGTTCGCTAGACTTGCTTTGTTTTTAAAAAAAATCCTAAACAAATCCCCCCCCCCCAAAAAAAAAACGATTTTTTTTTGAGCCTTCTAAAGCAAGATCACCCTTAAATAAAGATTTAAAACAAAATACTATATAGATTAAATAATGTTATTGGTGAAAATTACCTTTTTTAAAAGCACACATCAGATGTTTTAAAAACGAAGTTTACTCTTTATGTATATAGATGGTATCTTAAAACCTAACAGCTAACTATTTCCCAATTTCTGATAACAGTACTTAAAAATCTGTGTTTACGTTTACATTTATAGCAAAAAAACAATCTTTTCTTTTCACGAATAATTTAAAAATATGCTTTTAGATTTAAAGATTTAATTTCCTATCATTAAAATTCATAATCGATGCAATATTAATTTGAAGTTTCCTTTTCCAATTTGTACAAATAATGCCCTTACTACAGAAGCAGGTTTAATTTCTCAGGACTAGTATGCACATGCACATCCATCTTTTAGCATAGTGCATTAAAATTTCTTTACAGTTTTCCTTTAAAAAAGGGCCGAATATACTGATTGTAGATCTTTTTAAAGTGACTAATTTAAAAGTGTGCACTGACTAAGAATGGGAATTTTTAGATTGAGTAAGGAGAAAGAATTTGAATAGCTAAAAATGGTCAAGTGAGGAAAACCCTAATAACTAAATCAATAGAAGGAAGAAAGGTTATACTAAGAAAAAGGCAGAACTAATGAAAAAAAAATCAGGATTTCTAGCGTTAAGTTATAAAATGATTTGAATCAATGATTAAAAAAAATCATTTGATTTAAATCATTTCATTCAAATCGTTCACATTCTGATAGGAACTATAATCACATTTATAATACTTCAACGTCAAAAAATTGCCTCGGAGCCCTTCGTACCTTTCTTCCCAGAACATCCCCCAAAGCTCTAAAGCTGCGCTTTCAAAACTACAATTTCGAAAATTTTCCAGGTGTAATATTTTTTCTTTTTTAGCATATTTATCACAAGTATTAAGAGAATCTTGTTGTTCGTATGATTTGTATGCATATTAAGACGATAACAAAAGTCCCCAGGAATTTGTTTAGGGAGTTATCAAAAGACATTAATTCTGAAATCCGGATCATGATGTTTTTCTCGAATCGGGTCGCTCAAGAATCATTTCCTCCCCAAAAATAATTTTCATCCGCTTTAATATATCGAAAAATAAATTATTTTGACTTCATGATTAACACAAAATTCAACAAATATTGTCGTCCCCGCTTAATTGGGTAACGGATAAAAGAATACCCCGCTTATACGAATAAAACATCCCGGAACCGAGTAACAGATATTAAAGGTCCCCGCTAAAACGAATACCCCACTTAATCGAATAATATTTCTTGGACCCGACAGTATTCGTTTAAGCGGGGCCGACAGTATCTGAAACAAAATAATTAAATAAAAACATTTTCACCAAGATGAATCTAGCAAAATTATTTACTTATACATCTATCAAATGCTCATCCCACGGAGCAATTGAAAAAGGAATGATCAAAGACGCGGAGCAGAGTGCGAATGATATCCCATGGGGGAAGTCTCCGTTTCATCCCATTGAGCTCCGTGTGAAGCGCAACAGCATCGGAAGTGGTTAACAGAAAGCTGCATCCGAGTCGGGGGGAGGGGGGCGAACCCACTAACAACCGTTTTGTCACGGCGGCGCACGGCCTGGCAGGCGCAGCGAAACACACGGCACGTGACTTTATTAAGTGAGGAGGGGTGCCCCTTTGTGAATGGGACTGCATTACGCAGAAGGGCTCTATAGTTCGAGTATTTTCAGTTTTATTAACCTTTTCGAGTGTAGTTTTTTTTTAGTTTTAAGTAATTAATAAAATCTTTCAGTGCCCGATGAAGACAAAATGATGCCCATGATAAAATTTGATGCACCTTTCATAAGTAAATAAATAAATGTTTTTTTATATGAAAAGAAAACACCCTGACTTCACAATTAACATTACATTCAACAAGTTTCTGAAAAAAAAGAAAGAAAGAGAAAAGTATTTTTACCAAAATAAATTTAGTAAAATCATTTATTTACACATCTATCAACTGCTCCCCCCCCCCCTGGAGCTATTGGGAAAGGAATGAATAAAGAAAAGCAGATTTTTGGAAAAAAAGAAGTTTCCAGAAAAAGAAAGAAAGAAAGAATTTCCTCTATTTTGGTGCCTCTCAAATTGTGGAGCCCAGGTACCTGCTGGACAGTGCATTAATCAGGCCCTGAAATCACTACTTTTTGAAAAGATTTCCAAACCTAAAGAAATCTTGGAAAAATATGTAAAAAGATCATTTTACAAATTCGTTATTAAACAGGTACAGAATTTCAAAAACCGTGAAAATGTAATTTTAAATACACTGCTCGACATTGAAAATGCAACACCAAGAAGGAGTGGTCAGAAATTCATGCAAATTTTACCGTAGACGCACGTTACTGAGTTACGCAAATGATATGAAATGCGCAGCTCTCCGACGCACGTGAAGTAAGATATAAGAGAATGAAGTTGAAAAGTGGGCTATGTTCATGTTGGTTTTTCTGCCAGACTAATTATTGGAGAAATTCGGTTTCTGTCTCGAAGGATACATGTGATAGGAGGAAATGCCACGCCGTCCTCAACGAAGACACTTCCAGCATATAGACGACTTTACAAGGGGTATGGTGATTGGACTGAGAAGGGGAAGTTGGTCCATACGTCAAATTGCAGCTGATACCCACATGGATGCAAGCACTGTGCATCGGCTGTGTCGTAGATGGTTGGAAAGAGAAAATGTAGCCACATTGAGGGGTGCAGGTGCAGCCAGAGTGACGTCAGACCACTTGGATCGACGGATTCACCGACAAGCTGTGGCGGACCCGCAAGTCACTTGCGCGTCGATTCTGCAGCACGTGCAAGGTACCCTGGATGTTCCTGCGTCGACCAGAACCATTTCCCGTCGACTGGTTGCACGTGGCCTGCAATTACGGCGCCCGCTAAGAAGACTGCCATTGACCTCACAGCACAGACTCCAACGTTTGGAATGGTGCCGGACCAGAGCGACGTGGATGGCAGAATGGCAAACCATAGTGTTCTCAGATGAATCCCGATTCTGTTTATCCAGCGATAGTCATCGCATACGTGTGTGGCGTCGACGTGGAGAAAGATCGAATCCAGCAGTAACTATGGAACGCCCCACAGCGCGACAACGTGGCATAATGGTTTGGGGCGCTATTGCATACAATTCCGTATCACCTCTAGTTCGTATTCGGGGCACTATGACGGCCCAACGATATATAGATAATGTACTGCGGCCGGTGGCAATCCCCTACCTTCAAGGTCTGCCAAATACAATTTTTCAACAGGATAACGCCCGGCCTCACAGTGCTCGAATCAGCCAACATGCTCTACGAGGTGTACAGATGCTTTCCTGGCCACCATACTCTCCTGACTTGTCACCAATCGAACATGTGTGGGACGTGATTGGACGCCATTTGCAGAACCTGCCAATGCCTCGTTCAGAGGACGAACTGTGGCAAATGGTTGAAAGGAAATGGAGTGCCATCCCTCAGGACACCATCCGCAGGCTTATTGACTCCATGCCTAGACGTGTTTCTTCGTGCATCGCTGTCCGCGGTGGTCCTACTTCTTACTGAGCCGACGCCGTCCTCCATCTAAATTTTGCTTATTTATTTTGAAATAAATATCACTTATTGTTCCATGGTGTCTCTGTCTTCTTACCAAATTTCATCAATTTCTGACCACTCCTTCTTGGTGTTGCATTTTCAATGTCGAGCAGTGTATTACTAGTCTAAGATCCCACCGCAGTTTATTTACACTCATAGCGTACACTCATCACGTATATGTCAAATTAAAGCTGATTTTTTTCTGAACGTGATGCACTATGTCCGCCTATGTAAAAGTGTCCGAAACCTATAGGCAGCCTTACCTAAACAGGTCACATGAATGTAGTATTTCTACACTCATAGCGTGCACTCATGACTCATATATCAAATTGAAGCTATTTTTTTCTGAACGTAGTGCACTAAGGCTGCCTATGTAAAAGTGGCCGCAACCTCTAGGCAGCCTGGCCTGAGGTTAGGGTCGAAAATTTCAAATGGTTATAACAGACTGAAAAATCGGTCGATTCTTTTTGCTTTTTTTACTAAAATTATTCTTAATGTGAGTAATTTTTTGAAAAAAAAAATGATGAACTTAAATTTCAAAAATTGCCGATAGGGGCGCTTTAGACTTTGTAGCTAAAAACAACTACTTTTTACCGTTTTTTTCGTAGTTTCGTAATTGATTCAAAAAGTTCAAACTCCAACTTAAATTTTGAGCCCAAAATATCAACTAATTTCCAGGTTTTAGCAATATTCGGACCAAACGTCAAAAAATGTGTTTTTCTGCTTTTTTAACTTGTCCTTTCATGTAAAAAAGATTATTAAAATCATTTGGCGATACTAATAATGTGAAAATAAAATTAAATGCACACTTTCTGAGTTGTAAAATACAAAATTTCTGGGTAAAAAAAATGTTGGAAAAAAAAAATATTTTTTCTTGTTTTTATTTACGATAGGGTTCATCTGATTTTATTTTACCATTATCAGGTGATTTTAAAAATTTTTTTTACATGAAAGGACTAGTTGAAAAGAATAAAAACACAATTTTTGACGTTTTGTCCGAGTATTGCTAAAAACCGGAAATTAGTTGATATTTTGGGCTCAAAATTTAAGTTAGAGTTTTAACTCTTTGAATCAATTACGAAAATATGAAAACAAACGGTAAAAAGTAGTTGTTTTTAGCTCCAATGTCTAAAGCACCCCCTATCGGCAATTTTTGAAATTTAAGTTCAACATTTTTTTTCAAAAAAGTACTCACATTAAGAATAATTTTAGTAAAAAAAGCAAAAGAATCGACCGATTTTTCAGTCTGTTATAACCATTTGAAATTTTGGACCCTAAACCTCAGGCCAGGCTGCCTAGAGGTTGCGGCCACTTTTACATAGGCAGCATTAGTGCACTACGTTCAGAAAAAAATAGCTTCAATTTGATATATGAGTCATGAGTGTACGCTATGAGTGTAGAAAAACTACATTCATGTGACCTGTTTAGGCCGGGCTGCCTGTAGGTTTCGGGCACTTTTACATAGGCGGACGTAGTCCATCACGTTCAGAAAAAAATCAGCTTTAATTTGAAATATACGTCATGAGTGTACGCTATGAGTTAGATAAACTGCGGTGGGATCTTAGACTATACCGAGTGTTTCACACATTAGAGAAAAAAAAGGAAAAAAACTGATGCTTTTTCTTCACTTTTTGCGTGTAATTCTTTAAATAAACTCAATTTTTACCTCTCCATGGTAGAAATTTCTCTTGAAGCAAAGCCTAACCCACTTTTGCTATAAATATCTGCTCACATGACGCACTGACATTATAACTTCCCATCTCCTCAATTGCAATCCATTTACAGCCTCAATGGGAATATTTACAAGAAGCAGCGCTGCCTCTCAACCCTTCTTTCAGTTCCACTCAATGACCCCCCTCCAGGCGATGTATCGTGGAAAGGTTTGCAAAGAGTCTGTGAGGTGTCACGCTATTTCCGAATTGAAACCGCCCCCGAGAGTGGCCTCTATGTCCCTTTCATTATCGAATTTCTATATGATGGTTCTTGCAGGGCGATCGAGCATGGATTTAGGGTTGGTTGACTGCAGAGGGGAGGAAGGGTGAGGATCGAAGATCGAACGAAAGGGCTGAAATGTAAGAGACTGATACGGGAAGTAACCTCGCATAGTTAAATTTGCAATTTTTAGATAGATACACTGAGACTTTTGATTAAAAAAAAATTATGAGTAAAAAGTTTTCACTTTAATTTTCTAAAAGTATGGAAACTATCACCAGAAAAAGACATACTGTCAAGTCTTGACTGTCCACTATCGGTATAGAGTGGCACATACACCGCGAATAAGTGAATTTTGTGGATAATCCAAGAACTATTGTCATTGTGAAAAAAATTTTTAGCTACCAGAGTCAAAATATGCCAAGCGTTTTCATTAAGTGTTTCGCCTTCAGTTGAAGAACGGCCTCGTCCAGATTGATTGAGTCCCACATAAGGGCGCACTGCAGTTTCTGCATGCTGCAGCTTCACAAGAATTGCAGGCTTTATGAGCTTTCCCGGAGAGTCAGATTGGTGCAAAACAATTTAAACATAATACATATGTTTTTTTCGAAAGGATACTGCTTTATTTCTAAAACATCACTGACTTCCATTGGGAAGGTTTCTGAATTCTTCAGGGAGATTCTAGGTCAATTACTGAATTTTGGCGGAAGATTTTCTTGTGTTAGCCAGATATGTCATTGGCAGATATTAAGCACATTAGATGTCCATTATTCTTCAGATTTTTGATGCACTTTTGAACGTTGATTTCAGGACCGATTGCCGAGAAAGTTAATAGCGTAGTTTTCCACAGTGTAAAATTTTCGTTTTTCCCTTTTGGTGACTTTATAAATACACATTTATTTTTCGCCCTCTCGCATTGCAATCATAGATAAAAAAAAATACGGATTTAATTTAAACTTATCTACAGTGAATGTTAAGTCAAATAAATGGGCAAACAAGAACAAATTCAAAAGGAAAACAGAAGTCTTAAAAAAAAAAAAATTAACCGATGACTTGAATCAAAGAATACTTCTAAAGCCTGCGTTATTAGAAAATTTATAAAAGCTAAAAATCTAAATATATGTAGTTTGTTAAATTTATTTTATAATTGCAATCATTTCTCATTGTTTTTGACAACAATAAAAAACGAAAGTAATTACATACACTTTACTTTTTTTTATGCAACAATCAAAAAGCAGAAGTTTCATAAGAAGCATCATGACAACCAAAGTAACGTAAGAAATAGTCTTTAAAAAATTAGAAAGAGTTAGCAGTAATTGGCGGAAATATGATAGCTACTTTTGAGAGAAGTTGATTTTGTATGAAGATATATTTTCTTCTATATTGTCGAATGTTTTTTTTTCCTTGAAAAGAAATATCCTCCAGGATATCGAACCAGAATGTTCATTTTGTCCATCGCGTGACCCGAGCTGCCCGTCCAGCCTTCTGCAAGAAGCTACAACAAGGAATCGTTTCTGGAAAATGGCATTTCTCCAAATGATCCATTCGACCACGCCCCTCGGTCCCGTCCACAGAGGAGGGAACCCGACCCCCCCCCCCCCATGACGTCTGAAAGATGAAACTAAAGGGGAAATGATGAGTTATCTTTGGATTGCAGAAGCTCTGGTAATGGCCATGTTAAGGGAATAAGTTATGATGTCAAATGGTCAGATTATATCTGGGGAAAGACCATTACCTGGGGAAGGTTAGTTTGGTTCTGTTTGTTTCGGTTTCTTTTGTTTTGCTCTCGGAATAGGCAGGTAATGGATGGCCGGAATTTCAGAACACTCCATTTTCGCTTTAGCGGTGCTTAGAGAATTGACAAGCAAACAAAATGATCTGGCGTAGAAGAAATTGCCTGAAGTGTTTGAGAAATTGTACGCTTTCAGGAATGACCAGGCAGCGTTTTCAAATAGTTTGAAAAATGGCTCCCGCTGCTTTTATAAGGTGAAGAAGAAAGGAAATTTATTAACAAGGGTTTAAAAATTGAAATAAATAGAAAAACTTAACAAGATAGGAAAAAAAGTCATTCTGATCTATTTGTTTTTAAAAGAAATGCAATATTATTTACCCATACCTCTAATAGTAAGATATAAATTATTTATTTATGCATTTTTTAAAACATTTTCAGGGAAAATTCAGTGTGGATAAAGTTTAATTGAAGCCCGACACTTTTTGGAAGCAGTATAATAATAAAGTATGGTTTAATTATCATATAAACGTTTTTTTATCGTTGATTTTAAAGGAATTAGAGAGAAAAAAATACTATCATGCCGTTTTTTTTTTTTTCTCTCAATGAGCACGACTTTTTCCTCTGGTATTGAGACAGTTATTCCCCAGGATTAAAATAGTGAAAATAAAACGACTAATGTCAATTGAAGAAATAATGACGTAGTATTACTTATAGACACTTTTATTTACCATTTGAATAATTTCATCTCTGATATAGATGAATTAAACAAAAGTGGTATCTTGTTTTTTCTTTCTCTTAATTTTGTATGATGTGAAACACAAGCAGTATTAGCAAATTTTGAGAAATATAATGCTTTAATTTCTCAAACTAAAACAGCATATTCGTTCTCGACTATGAGAGTCACCTTTCTGTAAGCCAACACTGATTTTATATAAGCATAGATCATACGCAGTGTTTCTTTCTCTATCGTTTGATGCTCCAAATCTTTCTAAATAAACAAAGTTTTTAAAAAGAAAAAAAAAATTACATGAAAAGAAAAAAAAGTTGGTGAATAAAATCAAAATTCAAAGATCTATTTCATTATCTCAAACCATTCATACTTCAACACTTAAATCATATATATTTCTTAGTATTCAAGTGTACAACACGAAATTTTGATTTTGAATCAGCAAGAGTAACGCATTGATAAATTAAGAATTATTTTTATACGAAACACTTTACCAAAAAGCTCAATTTTAATAGATTGAAAACAAAATAATATTTTTCTCAGAAAATTAATTTTATTCTTTAGCAGCTACCAAAAATATAAAAATTACAACTAAATAAGTACTAATATTAATATTTAAATTATGTTTGAAAAAATTCCTTAAAACTCTTAAAGTTTTTGCAGTTCACTCTGATAGAGTTGTTCAACTCACTGCATTTTAAGATTTGTGATCAAAAAATTTATAAAATGAAAGAGAGAGAGAGAGCAAAATTGCATTAAATGCATAGAAATGTTTTGCCAGGTAACTTTATGAATATATTTTCTGTTAGCAATTATTAACATTCCTGAAATCGCAGACTCCTTGTCCTTAAAATCGTCTTACAAAACAAGATCTGCTAGAAACGAGCTGCATTTTCTGCACGACCCCTCAGAATCAAAACAAACAACAACCTTGATGAAGGCTTTATTAAACCCTATCTCCATCTCAATGGCTAAATATCGAAATTCGCATAAGTTTTCACGATAGGTCCTTTTCCAATGAGGCCGAGGAGGTGGCACGCGATTTGAAAGGGTGTTTTAATACGGTAGGGGGTGCTCCCGAGGGGAAGGAGGGGGAATTTTATAGCTTCCGAAACGAACATCTTAATTTCCAATGCCTCATGACTTTCGATTTCTGAGACAAGAGAGAGTTAAAGGAATGATGAAAGTTTGCGTGTTGGGGCAGATTAGCGATTGCTTTTGGGTGGTATGAGTGACGATATTCTATCGTTGGGACGAGCAAAAAATCGTGAGGCATCTTAACTTCGAGGAGTTGTTTCGTGCGAGGTAGGTGGGTATCGGACATCGATGAGAGTTCTTGGAATTCCGATTTTTACGAGTCATGAGTATGAATAAACATGTGTGAAGATTTGCGATTCGGAACTGTGTCACGATTTGGTGAGATATCTGTTTTTAAAAACCTCTTGAGTTGTTTAATTGTTTCAGTTGAAGACGGATTTTTGTATCCACGTTAGTTTTATGCTATGCTAAAATGTAGTTCTTACTATATTCAAGCAGTTCACACTGGTGTTTGATGTGCGTTTTAAATATTTATTTTTGTCCATCAACCGAAAAAATGTTTTTATTAGCTTTTAATGTACTTGCTCTGTCTTCTGATGGAACAAGTTCCTTAATTTGTAGAGAAAAAAAAAACTTCTACTTTTTTTTCTGTTTAAGCAAGTATAAAAAAATGTTGCGAAGATTTTAAGTTCTGAAAAATTTAAGTGGGATTAATCGGACCACTAAGCGGAGCATTTTTAGGGGATTCATATTTTCTTTTCCGTTAGAAAACAAGTCAAAATCTCTTATCTAAGATACATTTCTATTATTATGAAAGCAAATATATAATGCAGATTAACATTATTAAATTTTAAGGTTACGGCATTTTTCATAACATTTATTCATTGTTTATTCAAAAATTGGTAGCATTAATATCTAGGGGGTCTTAAGCCTCACTCTGACTTCCCTCATGCTGCCCGTGAGAACATCCCTTTTAGTTGAACTTACATATAAAACTATTTCTTAGTTCATAGCTGTTTTGCGGAAAATCAAAGACACATTTTCCGAGCAACTTTCCTCTCCTAAAACAGGAAGATGTCCAAAAACAACAAAAAGGTCCACGTCATCTTTTGGCAAGTAGTCACGTCTCACGCGGCTCTCTAACAAGCTCGCAGGCACGAAAAACTCCAGCGTGCGGGAGGAGGCGCGAGAATGCGGACACGTGTTCGAGAACCATCCCCCTTTTCCGGAACGATTTCCCATCTAGCTTCGCCTGACCAACTGACATCGTAGCTTAAAATGTTCGAACTTTACACCTCGGCGGTGTGAAATGCCGAGTGTCTTTTGCCGCATTTTTAGAGGGGAGAAGAGAAAGAACTGGTAGAATAAACACTTGACGAATGTGACAGGGGTGTGCACGTGAGTTTTCTGTTGAATTGGGAATGGATTTTTTTTTTTTTTTTTTTGGAGACAAGCTTTAGTGCAGTCACTTTTAGTAACAAGCAGTCAGGCGTAAATGAGAACTTTTTAGAGCCCATCTCTCTATTTTCATGACTCGAAGAGCGTAAATTCAGTTTAGACTGTGTGACATCTGTGATCTGCTTTTTTATTCTTTGAATCAGTTGGATGTAGTTTAAAGAAGAATTCTTTGGATTACATTCCATTTAGTCGCAAATAGAGCTTGAATGACATTTAACCGCTTTGATTTTTCTTTATCATCGGTTGAATGCCACTGTCGAAAAAAGTAATAATTATCTTAAAACTTTTGCATGAAATTAAATGTATGGTGCTATTTTTATTCATTCATATTTTGACTGTAAATGTATGTTATAAAACTTGTTTTCTCTCATTCGATAGCTGTCATTAAAATAACTGTTTTCTTGAGGAGTTTTTTTTCCCAATACAGCGGGCCCATAGGCAACTTTCCGTAGAAAATACACCAAAGACACAATATAAAACACATAATTCAAAGTTATACAGTACTTTCTAGCTTCTCTATTGTTAGAAAAAGCAGATGAACCATGAAGTCTTGGACGCTTTAGTATACTGTCTATGAAAGCCGCGCCTAGCACTCGCGAACAGTTCACTTAAAAAAGGGTAGATAAGTTGTAGGTGATAACTCTCTGAAGTTCTCAATTTAAAACTTGCATTTGCTATATCCTTTTGACATACTCAACTAAACTATCTATTTGAAATTAGCATCGTTCCACGTTGTTTAATACGGTTCAAAATGCTTTTTATTATTCTCCCCTTATTGTTATCTTACCTAACACCCCTATTTTGGTAAGATCAGAGAAGACCCGACGCATGCTTAAATGCGTGGAAGGTTTTTCCTAAGAAGATCAGACAGTAGCTAAAAATACTGAAAAGTGTGCAAACAGCTACAAATAAAGAGACGACTTGGCCGCAAATTGTTGCCCAGGGTGCGCCGAGGCGCAATTTTGTGCAGGTGTTTCTTTTATAACTCAAAATACAGCAAATAGTTTGCACTGCCTGTGAACTATTCTTCTAGGCTGGTAGATCAACAGCGTCTGTTTCAGAAAAGTTATGTTCAGAAAAGTCACACCCATAAGAGAGTATATGATATCTACTTGTACTGAGGCTGAAACAACATTAATTTCTTAATTACTTTATTACATTTTACTTTTCTGTATTTAGTAATGCTTTTTCTGCATACTCTTTTCACTATGTACCAGTAAAGTTATGTGTACTAAGGTTTGAAATTCGCGGAAATGGATGATTAAAAACGATAGAGAAACCTTTCGACGAATAGGGACAACATTTCGTTCTGGAGCTATGATGATGATCTTTCTGGCTGTATAGCACGCACAGTTCGTTCAAAAAAAAAACATGATAAAACAATACACGACCTCTCTTAACACTCAATTGCCTCAAAATTAAGTGGTAAACTGTTTAATTTTAAATTATATGGAAGAAAAATTTTTGGAAGTCAAAAAATGAGAGGGAAAAAAATTTAAAAAAGGAAATAAGAAATTTGAAAAAGGAACAGCAATACACTAAAAGCAAAAATAAAAACTAAAACAAAAATAAAGAAATAAATACATAATCATAATTATCTAATCATAATTTATATGATCCCTTACGTTTTTTCATTGATTTGCGGATCTGTAAAATTTTAAATTTCGTCTGAAATCATTTAAATTTTCTTTGCTTTTGACCTACAAAGGCGTTTAATACATTTTAGTGCATATTAAAAGAAAAATATCTAGAAATAAAATATTACTGCATTTAAAAAGGAATTCTTTAACCTAGAACTACTAAAATTCTTTTTTTTAGCTTCGTGAAGCTTTTTTTCCTTTTTGAGAAATAAATTTAAATAATTTTTAAAAAATAACAATAATAAACCATGATCCGATTCAAAAAATGCTTTCCTTGATAAAGCGTAGACCAGCTTTTCCCACTCCAGTGAGAAGTGCAAACGTCTAAAAATGCTGTAAATGTACTTTTACTGCATGAACAGTCGATCTGCGGTAGAAACTGATAACAGGCACATCAGAACTGGTTCTTTTTCGCGTTAATAATAACGATTCTTGGGTGAAACGGCATTTTTGTTATAAACGCGTACAATTTCCTTTGTAAAATAGCTAAAAAATAAATTGAGGTGTTATCTTAACTTAGATCGTTCTATGGATCGAAGTTTTGAAATATTTTGAGTTATCATGTATTCTTAGGTGGCTTTATGGTGAAAAGGTGTTACCGACTGAAATTCACCTTTGTTAAACTGGTGAGGAAGAATTAGTGTATTTTTCTTCTGTTAATGTTTTAAAATAGTTAGTTTTTTATACTTGACGTTCTTGATAGAATTTCAAATTTTTTATGTCAAAAAGGAGGGCTAAACTTCCAAGGAATTTTAGCACAAGAACCAAGGTTGTGTGATTATTTGTTCATTAGATAATTGATTAAATTGAGAGAGTCACGTGACTGTAAAAAATTTAATCATTTGTCATGTGTTTGATTGGACCAATCATAAAGGCATAAAATTAATCCTTCCGCTGTCGGAGATTGACTTGAGATCAATGAGCAATAATGAGTTTGATTTCCTCTGCGATCAGTAAATCATCAGCGTAAAAACAAGGAAATGAAAGTGTGAAACAATTGGGAGTTCACTTATTGTTCCAAAGATATAGGTATTTTGCCTGAAGTGCCTTTAATTTTATTGCAAAACTCGTACTCCGTTAACCCCTTAAAAACTGGTGTCCGGTATACCCGGCATAAGATTTTAACAGTTGCTAATCCTTTAATAATTGCTTTTATTTTTTTATAGTTTGCTCTTGACATTCTGCTTATTATTATTTTCCATGGAAAAATTTTTTGTTTTGGAATTGGTAACATTCCCAAATATGGATTGGGAGATTGGGTTTGGCTCGTTTTTCCAACTATGGATTCTACTTGGAAACACGATTTTTATTTATTTTTTAATGATTTTTTACAAAGTATATAATCATCATTTCAAATGCTTATTATATGTTTTATTGTTATTTGGCGAACATTTTGTGTTACAATTTGTGTGATGTTCCATTATTTTTTAAACTGAAATTTTTATATATGGTCTCGTATATTAGACTTATATGTCTAATATATGTCTCAAAAATTATATTTCTTATAATTCTTTTAATCTTTCTCCAACAAACTTGAAATTTTGTTTGTAAGATACTCCTAGCTATAGTACTGTGTCTAAACCAAATAAAACCAATTTTGCAATACATCAATATCTCGTTTATAACATGTATTGTATGTTACAGCTTTAAAACAATTTTGTTTAACTATTTCAATATTTCGACTAAAGGGGTTAAATACGCGTTGGTCATTTTCTGCTTTATTTTCGAGCTATGCAGTTGTCGAAAAACAAACTCTTGCTTTCGATTGTTCGTGGTAGGTGTGATTTTCTTTTTTACTTAATTGACATGATTTTGAACTTAAGTTCGCTGGACCTAATTTTAGTGTTGATCATAAGGTTGAACTGCCGGATAAGATCTATCTCTGCGCAATCTTTATATCATCAGTGCATTTCAAATACAGTTTTCTAAAATAAAGTAAAATTATTTTCCGAAGATTTATGAACACTACTGTAAACGCTACATAACCCCACTTGATAACAGACATCACAGTAGTCTCTGGATCAATAAAATATCGTGCGAAGTAAGCTAATCGCTTTTGAATACCGGTTCGAATCGTTTTTTAAACGGAATAAAGCGATGCACAGAATCAATGAACCCACTTCTCCGAAAACTTCTCAAAAACTCGGCAAGTCATTAGCATGCGTTCGAAATATTGCTTAGCAGGGACCATTCCGAGAGAAATCTCTCCCTCCAATTGCATTATTCCGAAAGTTGGAGATAAACTGAACCGCAAATATCACGCGTCTCGTTCCGAAATTAATGTCCTCCTTCTCCTGAAAGATAACGCTTCAAAATGTTGTTTTGGTGCCCTGAAAAATGCTTCCGGAATCCATTATTCAAATTTCGCGCGCTTTTCTTCGCAGACACAACAAAATGACAAACGCAGGCGAGGGATATATCGACACCCGATTATTTTTCCCGCGCAAAGGACAATTTTGTGGATATTGTTTTCCTGTGCCCACCACCAGGCGGGGCGAGTGATCATTGATTACCACTTCCCTTCACTTCTTTGTTTTCCCGCCTTCTTCTTTATGTTTGTCTCAGACAAACGCGTGTATAATAATTATTGAACCAACAAATGCGCAGCCATTTGTCAAACCCGGTGCGAGCGTCCCCTGGCGGATCACGCGAGAAGGTCTCACGCCTTTTGTTCGCCGTTTAATCATTTCGCGCTGTTTCTGTGATGCGTTGAGTGAGATGGGAGGGGGAGGGGGGAGAGAAAGTTCTCTGTTACCTGTAACCGCAATATCTGTTGAGTTTGAAGATTTGCGCGGGAAGGTAGCACTTGGTCGTATGTTTTGCGCACGTTAATTTTTCTCAGATAATGAAACTTTTCGTAACCCCGATTTACTCGTCCGTATCATTAATTATTAGTTCTCTTAACTTCGCAGCTGTGGACTGCGAAGGCAGGCAGTCACTGCTAAAGCGTTCGTTTCTTCCGTTTAAGATTAGTCGTAAAAGAGCGGATGCTAATTACTGCTTTTTACACAACAAAAAACAAAATAGGAGCGAAAAATCAACAGCGAAAATGTATGTCGTTAGTGACGTGTTTTACTGAAGTATATGTAAATTAATTAAGGGGCAAACACCAAGCTGAGCACCCAGGACCTTTCCTAGTGCTAAGTACAACGTCCGCAGATCCCTGTCGGTTTCCGGTCCTAGTCATAAAAGGGGCTCGTCCGGTGGATCTCTCGTGTGGTAAACCTAAGGCTTATTAGTAAAAGGTAGGGTAATGTTGACCAGGAATCTATAATTAAAATGCATGCTCAAGTCTCACATTTCTTTTATTCAATCGATAATCCTTAATTCATCAAAATTCACGGAGAGATTTTTTCTACACTTGTATAATTGCTATTAAAAAATTCAGTTTCTGCACTTAGTCATCATTTTCTGTATTCAAAGACTGCGTATCGTTTTATCGCGTTTTCTAGTTCAATACTCAAGATGGTGAGAATAGTACAAATCTTTCATCTAAGTATTTGACTAGGTCTAACTCTGATTTTTCCAAGCCTATACCATGAGGTTATAAGGGTAGTTACAAAATTGATAGTTCTCTATAGTAGTCGGTATTCCTCGTGTAGAGCTTAACATTTTGGAGGTGACATTATCAATGATTGTTAAGTGTATTACTATTGTTGCCATTTCTAATCCTACCTAGCGTAGCTCTTGGCTAGACCAGGTCCAAATGCCAGAAGTCCTCAGAAAGTCAGTAACTAGTAGAAAACATTTAAAGAGGTCCTCCTCACCAGAACTAAGAAAAACCAGCATATAACTTGGAGAAGTCTGCTCATTAATACAACTAGTGCATATAGATAAAACTTAGCGACCCAGTTTATAAGTAAGGCATTTCAAGTGGACAGTGACAGTAGAGATGGTACTTTGTAGATTATTGTCCGTACCTGAGACAAGAAAACAACTAAGGTTTCGTTATAAAAGTCATAAACCGGATTTATCATTCCAACTTTTTTTCTTCAGTAGTTCTCAAGAAAGATTAATCAGTTGTGATTTTAAAATGGGGATACTGCACCACCTTTTGCTGGAGCATCAGTGATTTCATTCGCATGGAGTCCCGTCTTCCGCCTACTTAAACGTTTCTTCTTGAGTAATACCCATGACAGGTTGAGCAGTTATTGTTTTCCAATGGGCCATTCATCACCCTCTTTTGCAAGAACATTTGTGACTTCATTCACATGTTCCCGATATGAGTGCCCCCTCTCCCTTTACTACATTTTTCCAAAGGGTGCATGACCGTGTGGGCAAATAAGAAGTGCACGCGTGTCCTGAAAGCACATTAATTTTTTCTTGATTTATTTTGGTTAGTTCTGAGTTAGTGAGTTATTTTACTTAATTTGGTTGGATTTTGATCTTAGAGCAGCTGCAAAAATAACCAATTGGATTTTATTTTGATTGACTTTATGAATTAAAATTACAGTACACTTAAAAGCTATTAAGAGCATCGTTTAATCATGAAGTTATTATTCTCGTTGTCTTCCTGAAAAACGGTGAACAAATAGGCTTTTTATTGCACGCCTTATCAACCATGTTCCAATATCAATGCAGAAATGAATGGTTTTCTCACATTCATCATTGAAGGAATACGAATAGACCGTGATCTGTTTTATAACATTCTCTCTCGGTATCTGTGTTGAAAAATAAATGGAAATTTCCCTCCTGTTTTTCCCCTCTTATGGCCTATTTTATTTTCTGACCCCCGCGAACAATCTCAAGGCTGCACAACTTATCTACAAAGCTTGCCGGTGCACGCAAACACACCATGAAAAATGAAACGAAAACGAACATAAAAAATTCCGTTTTGTGTTTTTCTTTGTTTATGTTCTCTCTTTCAATGAAAGCTGGACATATTTTCCTGAGTTTAAACTTATGCACTTCATATGCAAATTTTTACAATTTTGCTTTCAAAAAAGCTTTGCTCTTACAAAATGTAGACATTTGTGCCTTATAATATAAGATAAACAGAATATATTAGAAAATATTTGTAATTGAATGCTTTAGAATGATCCATTTTTTAAATATTGCTGTGTCTTTTTTCGTTTTAAGTTAGTATACTTACTATCCTGTTATTAATTTGAACGTGACACAATTTTTAATCACTGCTAAACGTAAATATTAATAATAGCATTTACAATGTATTTTTACAAAGTTTTTACTCAACAACAGTTATCTATAAACGAAATAAAACAGTTTGCTATTTTCTTGTGCATTCTTTAATGCGAGCCAGGGGGAGGGGAGACTTCTCTTTTCATAGATGGCAACTACCTAGAATACGGTAACGACTTATCAGCATCCTGAATGTGAAGAATGATCCTATTCTGTAAAAATAAATGTTTTTACAGTATAATACAGCTAATTTTATAGTAATTTTACAATAATAAACTGTAAAATTGTTAACTTTACATTAGTAAACTGTAAAATTGCTAGTTTACGGTAATAAATTAAAATTGCTAGTTTTAGTTTACTACTGTGCATTTTACGGTTTTTAACTGAAACCTCTACTGCCTGCATTATATTGCTGGTTTTACAGTAAAATACAGCTAATTTTATGATAATAAACTAAAATTGCTATTTTTACAGTAATAAGCTGTAAAATAGCTAGTTTTACAGTTTGTTAATGTGTTTTTACAGTTTTAAACTGGAACCTCTGCTGCCAGTGTTATACTGTAAAAATAAGTTTATTTTTTGCAGTGTATCTATTGAAGTAAATGAAATATTTTTGAGTTTAATATTGTTTTTCATTAAAAATAAATAATTTTTCAATTTGCTTTTGTTTTATAGTATTTTTTGGCGTTTTCTCCCAATTGGCCTCGTTGAGAACTCATGTTTCTAATGAGTTTAATTCGCCATTTTATGTAAAACTGCTGACAAACGTAATTTAAAAACTTGAACTTTATCATGGAATGATTTGTGTTCTAATTTTTCCGGCATCATTTGATGTTTGTACACAAATCGAGCATTGAGCCACTTAAATCACAAATGATCTAGATATCAATCCTGAGTCGGCTTCATTTGGCGTATTAAAGATCAATTTCATTTAACGAATAATTAAAACTTCGCATTCTACCCTTGCGGAATACTTAAACGTTCACTAAATAAATAAATAAATAAATAATAACAAGTAAAAATATTTAAAAAAATCAATTCGTAGAATTTAGTGAGGTTGGCAAAATTACATCTTCCGTTAAAAACCTTTGAATTGCGTATTTATTTTCGACAGACCCCGTAATTTTTCACAGCGGGTTAAAATTCACCCCAGCTGTTGCCCATTTGAAGAAAGATGAATTCCTTCTTGGCAGAAACTTGAAAAATAAAAAACGACAAATAGAGTCATAACTTCCTCCCCTAGAGCAGCAAAAGTAAGAAGAGCATTTTATGAGAATCTCTCTCTTTGTTGCTTTTCCACTTCGGAGGCTTTGTGCAAGAAAAAAAAAGACGTGGACCAACTCTTTGTGTATCTGAAAGCAGATGAACTTTAAGACAAACGAGCTCCTTCAGTGGCTGATGCCTGCTTAAAGAAGAAAAGGATGTTGTATACTTGAAGGAAAAATGACTGAGCAGAGGAAAAGTTCTTTGAGGAATGTATCCTTCAACCACGTCTACAAGAAGTTTGGGAGGATTAGTGGGAAGGGGCATGCTTGAGTTAAACTTGGGAAGTTTGAGCTGGCAATGGCTGGAAGTTTTGACAATCCTGTTTGGGGAGAAGATAAAAATACCTATAAGTAGCATGCAGTTTCACATCTGCAATTAAAAAAAACTTTGCTTGGTAATTAAACTTGAACTGAAGTTTAACAGTGACCTTACAATTAAGTGGCAATACAGTGATCGATCATAAAAATAATACTATATAGGCAAAAATAATTCTTATTGCTGAACTAAGTGAATTCTCTATTTTTATTGATTCAAATGCCAAAGTTTTAAGATTAATCAAACGCGTAATTGCAATGAGCATTCAGGTTTTTCATGGACTTCTAACTTTATTAAGGAGATAGTTATCACTGCTATTTTTATCTCTTTCAACTTTTGGTAGAAATTACTGTTCTATTTCTTTAGTTTTTGTGTGACAGAGCAAACTGGATCGTACAAAATATTTCTTAGTGTAAATAAACATATAAAACGTACTTGGAGGAGTTCCATTATGTTAACGGGAATTGCTATTATTCTATAGCATGACTCTGACATTATTAATGTGCTGCAATTTGTGAGAGCATAATATGGCATCGGGCCTTCTAACAATGAGCGCGGGAATCGGTTAAGCATTGTAAACGACCACGATCATAGATCTGCTATTGAATTCGCATTGAAATTTCGCACAATGCGACAGCAGTCGGTAGGGAATCAGGCTGATAGGCTACGCCAATCAAAAACCGATACATCAATAAGGATTCTAAGCCCGGGCGATGTATGGTATTGCTGAAATAGTGACAACTTCGGCGACAGCTATGGGCGATAGCACCGTACACTTGAAGATCTTCAATAGCTTATTGTGAGTGGAATTCATTGCATGTATGCTTAGACATAACTGCACTGTACGACTGAATGCGTTCCTATGAAATCACTAAGTGTTTGATGATTCCCTATTAATGTGCTATAGTTGGCCAAATTATTGTATAGGTGGGCCATTTCATTATTTTAAACATTTTTTTTCATTGTCTTACATCTGAAAGCGACTTTGCAGTCAATAAAAGGTGTAACACGATAAGAAGTGTCGCGTCAAGAGAGGCTAAAAGATTATTTATTTTAAATTAAAACAATGTATAAACGGGATTTCCAACAATTTTTCTTTCGTAAAGAAAAAATCTCTTCGTATGTTCACTGCAAAAAATAAACTGTTGTTTTTAGTGTAATACTGGCAGCTGAGGTTCCAGTTTAAAACTGTGAAAGCGCAGTAATAAACTGTAAAACTAGCTATTTTATAGTTTATTACTGCAAAACTAGTAATTTTACAGTTTTTTACTGTAAAATTACTGTAGAATCAGCTGTATTATACTGCAAAAACATTTATTTTTTAGTGTTATTGTTTTTCTCCCCTCGCCAGCGCTATTTACGAGCAATATGCAAACATACATGATTGAAAGTTTAATTGTGCTCCAATGAAACAAAAACTGTTATTCCGTTTTTCTGTCATATTTAAGGCACTTGCTCTATTTTCTAATTGAGTTTTTTCGAGAGTGTGGTCCTTTTTCTGATGAAAATTTTGTATTTCCCGCTCGCCTTACTTGAGAACTTTATTTTGTAAACTCGATTGGAACATATAGAGATACTACTTTCTACTTATAAAAACTGTTCCTTTTGATTTTTCTATTCCTTTTCTTTTTTCAGTTTATGTATATATATATATTTTTTTGTCACGCTAAAGTTTAAACTCCTACGTAAAACTGAATTATTAAATCAAAATCCACTTCACAGATTACCTGCAACTTGGCAATATCTCCGCAAAAAAATGAACTACCAAACATCATGCTTGGTCAAATTTACCGAGTTTTTCCTAGAAACGCATGTTAAACCATTGTCAAAATTTCTTCAGCTACTCCCTTAAAAAATCTTTATTTTCTGTGATCCGTGCAAATTTTAATTTTTAAGACTTTAAAAATGTTTTTTCTTTCTCAGTCTGAAGCACAAGTACACTGTGCATTTTTCAGTTAGTCACAATTTTATTTTTCAGTTAGTCACAATGTTTTACTTTTCAGTTAGCTATTTTTTTAAATTCATTAAAATTTATTGACTTCGTGAAAAAAGGATGTTTTTCTTTTCTGTACATCATTTTCTTTTACATTCCGAATAAAGAAAATGATCCACCTCCCTTTTATTTATAATTAAAATATTCACCGGGATATTTGATGAATGCAGTAGCATTTTCTAATCCATATAGATAAAAATTCAGCAATAAACATCAACATTTTCTCAAAACTAACAGTACCCCCCATGAAGAAATTAGTCACAATTTACTAGTATGTACGCTGCAAAAATTGAAGTGTTTTTACAGTCTAATACTGGTAGCTGAGGTTCCAATTTAAAATTAAAATGCACAGTAATAAACTGTAAAACTAGCAGTTTTACAGTTTATTGCAGCAAAATTTAGCTGTATTATACTGTAAAAACAACAGTATAATACTGGCTGCAGAGGTTCCAGTTTAAAACTGTAAAATGCACGGTAATAAATGGTAAAATTAGCAGTTTTACAGTTTATTTCAGTAAAACTAGAAATTTCTGTAGTTAATTTCAGTAAAATTAGAAATTTCCACAGTTTATTAATATAAAATTAGCTGTATCATACTGTAAAAACAACATTCATTTTTTATAGTGTAGGCTTACATCAAATACATTTCCCCATCATCCACCCACTAGTTTAAAAAGCAAAAGAACATAAAACAATATGAAATCTCCAGGTCTACAAATCTGTTTATTTCCTAGCAAGTAAAATGGAAATATAACAGCGAAAATATTCCCATAACAGAGACAGAGGGAGAGAAAAACCTCTTCGCAAGAGCAAAGTAGCAACAATTCCATCAAACTTTTGAAATCGGTTGGGAAACTTGTTGTTTCGAGGGAAAAGAATATTTTATTCGATTCAATCCCCTCCCCCTTTACTATTCGGGTGCGTTTTCTCTGAAATTCTACTCAGAGGAATCCCTGTAAAATAACGCTTGCATCTAAAATGCTTTTTGGTTGGCTATTTCCCGCATTCGATTTGATGACCTCGGAACATCCGAGGGGTATCTTTGCGGCCGGTGCTGGAGGGGTCGTTAGGCAAAAATCTCTTTTTTGGAACATCGTGGATTCCGAGTTTTCGAGGGATACTGTTTTATAAAAGTACATAGTAATTGCAGGTCACTTTAAACTAAATGTGTTTTACACAATTTTCCATTTAGATTTTTTTTGGCGCTCTATCATGTACAACATGCATGGCATTTTTTAGTGCTGAAGGCGAAATTTCGTGAACATGAAAGTAAATCTCGTCCTTTAATTAGGAGTTTAATTTTATTTATTTTATCGTAAGATATTTTTATTCTATTTTATTTTTACTTTTATTTTATTCTTGTTTTGTTTTCCTTTATTAATTTTTATATAACTTTAATTTTTTTCTTTTTTTTTACATATATTTTAATTTTTATTATATATTTTTTAAATGTTTTATCTGGTTATTTATTTGAAGATTTAAGAAACGAAATTCATCTGTAAATTTTAACTAAAACACGAAATTCTGCCCCAAGTACTGAAAAGTGGCACCCATGTACACGAGTCGAAACTCATCATTATCATTAAGTTGGTCATTACATGCATTCAAACATCCATATTGCAGTTGGTAATATGTGTCGAACAAAATATTATGAGTATTAACAGACAGGACTAAGATTGAATGCAAAGATTATTGAGTTTGACAGTCAAAACTCCAATGCTACTATACCTTATTATGTCACAGAATATCCTCCGCCAAGAGCATATTTTATTTTGCGAAAGGAAATTTTTTTGCTCTATTTTACTAAAAAGTTGTTTTTCTTAATTTAAGGACTAGTTCTTCTGTGAAGCTCAGTCTATTAAAAAATTAAGAGAGAAGCAACAAAAGTAAAGAAAAATACTTTATCTCTCTCAAAACGCTTTAAAAAAGGTTATGTTTTTTATTTTTTCCGCAAAAATCTTCATATTTTTTTAATAATTATGTTTTTGCTAACTATTATAGTTTTTTTTTAACATTTTGCACCCAAAATGTCTTTTGTTAATCTTTGAAGTTTTTTCTAGGGAAACTATTATGCACATTGCATTTAAAATATAACGCTTAACGCCTGTATCTGGGAGGAAAAGGTATATGACCATTTTTTTTTAATTTTCTTTTCTCTCATTCTTTTTTCTTTTTTTCGACTTAGATTAAAGAATCATTTTACTCAACTTTTAATACTCTGTTCAGAGGTATAAAGCACTGCCTATGAACGACAATCCAGTAATGAAAATCCCAACAAAACAATTTTTTTTTAAATATAACTTAGTACCATTAGTTAACCTCCCAAGCAAAGATATAACTTTTGATCAAGTTCAATTTCAATATAGTAAACAATAATGAAACGCAATATACTTAAAACATGAAGAGTCTTCTTACATAGTTGTTTTCTAAATAGAAAAGATTCGACATATTACCCAGAAATAACCAAAATTGTGGTGTTAACCGGATTTTCATGAAGACTCAGCACAATATTTACGAAATCCCTCCAGGGAACTAGCATTTAACGTTCTACCCGGAGAGAAAATTTCCATCTCGGAGCAAAAGACTTAACTTCATTCTTCTGTTTCGCATATTTCGAAAATCACATCAAAAACTAACCGCTCCTCCACTATAACAAAAAAAAAAAAAAGTAGGGGAGAGTACAGGCCTAAAATGAGATGCCCCGGCTTGAAATGCTATTTCGGGCAGAACCATTTTTTACTCCACCCTTTTTTGCTGCTCCGAGACAGAGCAACAGTTTTGAAGAGGAATAAAAAAAGAACTACAACTTGCATTATGCAAGTAATAGAGAGCGGGAGATGGACCCTGCGTGGAGTGCGAACGAGATGAAGAAGTCTTTTACAGGTGATTTTATTCGCATACTTTTGAGGAGATGAGTTGTTTCGCTGCTTCGGGTCCAGCTGGCTCTGATGACCTCTTGTTTTTCCCATGCCTTTTTTTTTCTTTTAAAACTGAGAGACTGATTTGAAAATCCTAGCTACAGCCGTTTACTATAGTATACTTGCAATGAAATTGAGTATAAGTAAATAAAATGAAAAGGATGTTATTTTTTGTTGCGATCGTTGTTTAGTGTTAGTATGTTTGTATAAACCATTTCTAATACCATTAGAAAAAAATTAAAGTACCATTGTGCGTAGTGTTTTTGTATATGTTACGATCTTGATGATAATTTTGATATGTACTTTTAGTGTATACTCACTATTTGAAGTTAAAAATGCAAGACGTGTCCAAAAGTACAAATAAAATGTTTAAAAAGAGTTAGAAAACTCTAGCAAATAGCTATTTCGGGGCTATTACAAATGAAGCCCCATCATCAGTGCGAAAAGATGATGGTTCACTGACTACAGTCAAGTGAACCAGGAGTGCGAGAAAAGCGAGGCAATAAGCGAGTAAATAAACATAACAGAAAAAGTAGATCCGCAGAAACTGTTACGACATGGGTTAAACAGGACAACTGCGCAACAAAGATTGCGTCACAGACGAAAAAGTTTTTAAATAAATAATTTTTAACTTCATTAATTGTACAAAGTTTTCGACTGCTTTTTCTTACAAACTCACTATTTGCCTCTAATTGTGTTTCTTTCAAAAAACGCACTTCTTTTTCCAAACGTAAAGTAAAATTTTTCTAATATGTAGATATTTTTCCCGATATATTAATATCTAATCGCATGAATACTTAAATAGAGTGATGTTCCGGTTCTTTTTAGCTCGATTCAAAAATCAAACTAAATAAGATATTAGGGAAAATTATAGCTATGAAATAAAAAACTGATCATTAAGAAAAAAAAAACATTAAAATACGTAGTCAAACTAGTAAAAGAACTACAGAAAACGAAACAAATACGTATTGAATTAGTAAATTTTAAACTTACATGAATTATATATTCTTGAAATAACAAGATATATTTTAGGGTAAGAAAAGTTGAAGAGAATCAGGTAACAAAACTATTTTTCTTTCTTTAGCAGCGACAAGAACAAAATCACTGTAGTTAGTGCTTCCTTCAGTGTGGCTTTTATAATCTTTTTTTTTTTCTTTTTTTTTTTAAATAATGTGATAGTTAAGGGGTTAATACAAAACATTAGGTGGTTCAATTTGTGCACCACCACCTACTTTAGATTCATATTGTTTATAATTCTTGTCCAAAGATTTCTTTTACATTATTTATAACATCTAAAACTATGAGGAGGGGGGGAGTGTCAAAAACTCAATTTTACTATATGAACCAAAATTATTTCTAAAAATCGAAGCAACTTTCTCTCAACCCTCTCCATCCCCGGTACAGACAAAACGAGCAAAGAAAATCCCACCTCCGCCTCCTATTGGCTTCCGCGTTTTATTTATATAACATTTCATCCGCTCCATCATCCCGATCCAACAGACTCAATTGATAAAGGCTTAAGTCCCTTGCGTGACGCAATTTGGAGGCGAGCGCGAGAGAAAACAACATCATTACCATTGAGGTTATTAAGTCTTCGACTGGAAGGGGGCCGATGACATAGGGACCCGGGCGCCTTTAAGACTAAGACGCATGTATTTACCAGGGCAAGCTACGAAGGGGCATGAGAAGCTAGAAACGCCTCACGCGATTCTAGAGTTATTTCAATAGGGGAAGAGTTTAATGATTTCCCTGATAGATTGGGGAGAGGCTTGGTTTTGCATAGATATTGGGGGAATTCGGTGTATTCGTTGCTGGAGTGTCAAGTTTTTCTTTTTTTTTATTTGTTTGTGTGCTCTAAGTTGCGATAAGTAGACAAGTTGTGCTGTGTTGCGTTGGGGGAGTTAATTTAGCTGTCTAGGTTTCTCTTTTTATTCATGAGTTTTTTTGCGTCTTTTTTCAATGGTATCAGGGGAAATTGTGTTGATTCTTTGGAATGTTTCGTGTTTTGGGTTTTATTTACTTGTTTAACAGGCAAACTTTAATTCAGAAAAGTCAGAAGCTGATTTATAGCAAAGAAAATATTTTAACATTATGACTGAAGGAAAATGCAAGCCTTAATTTCGATCAAAAACCTTTCTATTTTTTTAAAGTGTTGAAAAATATGTATCTAAATTGAGAATTGACGTCTTTTAAGACTCATTACCTCATACTCGGTATACAAAAGAAATTCGTATGTATTTTCTGAACTCTCAAATGATGCTTCTATCGGCAAAAAAGTTTATTAATACAATAAAGAAAAGAAAGTTAGAGTAGAATTGATTGTGTGTTTTTAGTTCTCTGAAGTTAGCATAAAAATGTGTTTAAAACGTACACGAGTAAAAATAACAATAGCAAGAAAATTAAAACATTATAATAATAATAACGACGATGATGAGGACATAGATGATAATAATAATAAAACTAATACACTAATAATGACGACGATAACAACAATAATAATAATGATTATATTTGGGTCACTCCACGAAAACTTAAACCACAATGAGAAAAAAAAATTCTCATCAAAATAAAATTTTTACTGATAGATATTTAAGAAAAATGGTTTAAGTGTAGGGTATTTTACTCAAAACTAGTTGAAATCCGTTTTTGCATATTAATAAGACTTTACAGAAAGGCAAAAATGTATGTTGAAAAAATTGTTTGAGCACTTACATTTTAAACAGGTATCTCAATTGTAAGTTCATGAAATTTTACATTATTTTCATGTGTCTATATTATTTTTATGGTGTCGAGTACGATTTATTAATTCCTGTAATTTTATTTCATGCTTTATTTTAGACGCCTAATAATCAGTTTTTGGATGTCCCGTTCCGTCACGGAAACATATATTTTTTAGTTGCATTTCGAAACTATCAATATTTATTAAGCATCAATGTGTATCGTCTGTGACTGCTATGTGACAAATATGCAACACCACCACAATTTCAAATAGCATATAAATATAACGTTAGAAATAGCTTTTGGTAATTGTCCCGTTCCATCACAGCTTCTTTGGAAAAATACTAAATCTACTAGGCAGGATTTTTTTCGTTAGAATTCAGTTGTAATTTACCATTTTGGATACGTACACCTTAATTGATTAATGAAAGTACAGTGCGCATTAACTACTGGTGGTACATCAGAAAGTGTTTGAAAGAGACTCAGTAATAAAAGAACAATAGAAAAAGGAAAAGCATGTGGAAAAACTAGAAAGTAGTAGGAAATATGCAACAATCACAAATTGGAATGAAGACACACCTGATCATTCTACACCTCAAAATAAAGCAAAAGTTATGAGAAAAGATATTAGATGCAAATCCCCCAAAAATTCTGAAAATTGTGTGATCACAGAATTGATCACTTGAAAATAATCCATAAAAATAAATCAGGAAAGTAATGCACAACGAAATAGCAATGATTTAATTTTTCACTTTATGTTCTAAGGACTGTTAACTCCAGTGAGAAAAAGACTCTGACCTCAAAAAATTACAGGTGACAATTATTTTGACAAGTTTGAAAATGTAATTTATCCAACATACTGGAACTTTGTACTAATCTTGAACTGAATGAAGTCATGCGATTTTTAGTATTTTATCGTGTGAAGAGGACGCTGCCAGCTCGTCCCTTAAGTTACTGTCTTTACTGATCAATATGAGTCATCAATCTGTATTTTCAGGTTGTTATGATGCAATTATTTTCACTGCTACTGAAGAAAAGTTTCAAAATTCAACTGACATGGAGCTTGACCTTATGGTCAACCGCAATGTTAATGGTCCCGTTGACTATCAGAAAAGATTTATAGGGCATGACGTATTACAAGGCACATAATAGTTTTACCACTGAAGGATAATTTTGCAAGTCAGAATTGTGTCTAAATCAATATATATTAAAGTGTCTTTAAAATAAGATGAAAAACAACAGAAAACAGCAATTGATACTTAACGTGAAAACTTACGTGAATACTTATTTTGCTATTCGAAACGGTTGTCTGCACTCAGCCTTTTAGCACCAAAGGAACGTCGTTTAGCGTACCACTGCCTTGTTTTCACAAAAATAAAAATCCCGCATTAAGTGGCTACTAGGAATGAAACTGGGCTGTACATTTAAATTAAGAGTGCCTTTTGGTCACTTGCTACTAAATCATAATTTGAATTTTCAAATCTACACATACATGTACAGTTACTAAAAACGTGCTCTGCTAACACTATGCATGTACTGTTTTAAACGTTGTATCTCATTTATAAATGTTATTTATAAGAAGTATACCTTTAATAATGCATTTTAACCGATTAATGCCTGACATTTTTTTTCCAAAGATATTTTGTATACTGGTTACGAACAGTGTTTAATGGACAGGAAAAATAATAAAAAAAAATATTATGCAAAAAATATTTTTTTTATTTAGGAAGGAAAAATCGTCCCTTAAAAGTTACGATAGACCCCAGAAGGTACATACTTTTTTTACTAAAATTTTTTTCTGCCTACGATATAATATTTAAAAAGACATTTTATAAGAAGAAATAAAATCAGCAATTAACATAAACTGGGAAGCTGGGAATAACTTTGAAAACTTAGCTTTTTGTCTTAAGATTGTGAACGATGTCATTTTTGATAAAAATCATATTAAAAACTGCTACGGAACACACTTTACAATGGTTATGTGCTGCAATCTGTTAATAACGAATTGAAACAATACCAAGGCACTAATTGAACACTATTATTTGGTTGAAATGTTCATTTTGGGGAAATTCAGACCCTTTTTTGGACCGTCCCTAAAAAGGGACGCTAGGCATTAATGGGCTAACTTGGATTTTAAGACAACTAAAAGTCATAAAATCACTTTCAGCTGCATTGAAATGATATCTGGGTTCAGTTCGGTTATTGTCTATTCCAGACTGATGAGCTCATTATAATTACAAAACTGCAGCCTTCGGATGATTTAACTTAACTATCGGTACATTTTGTGTGCAACTTTTATTCATTTATATAGTGATCTACGTAGTTAAAATGGCTCCAAAACTATGTAATTTCGTACTTGTCCCGTTCCGTCACACCAATAACTTGCAATATCTCTAAAACTGTTAAATTATTTTTCATTCGCTGCATGCACATTTCTCACTTGGTTTATAATTATTTATTACTGCTAGTGTTGATGCGAACACTTATTTAGTTTAGTTGAACTTTTTAGTTTTCTTTACTAGAAAAAAATTTCCCTTTCGTACGAGTCCCATTCCGTCACAGGCATTTCGTTGCATATTTTTCAACAATTAACTTTAAAATTACTAAATTTTAGTATTCTGCCGTGGGCAGGTAAAGGGCAGTAACTGCAAATTTTTCGATTTTCATTTTTTTGCATATTTGAAATCTATGTTACATTAGTTTTATGGTACAAGCATCTTTTTTTGGTTTCCGATGAAAAAAACCTGTTTTTTAACCAATGGTAATTAGCAGTAACTGCATTTTTCGTTACAGTGGGCAGGTAAACGGCAGTATCTGCATGTCTGCAGGATGAACATAATATGAATCGCTGTGCAAAACTTGCATCAAGCCGCAAAAACCGTTTTCCTTTGAACCTAAACTGAGCAAAAGTAGGGGTGCCCTAATGGGAGGTCACGGAAGGTCATTGGTTACACTTGAATGTTCCCAAGGGGGTGTTTTATTCCATTTTGGGGTGAATCAATGTTAATATCAATGCAGAATTTCGTGACATAAATTGGCATTACCGCTTGGCGATATATCACCAAGCTTTTGGTCGTTAAGTGCTTGTCGCCATCTTCATATCGCCAAATTGGCGACAAATTTGGCGAAAAAAATTATTTTATGAGTTTGGGTTCAATTTCGCGCTATTGGCGGTATTTTGCTAAAAATCCACTGAATGATGCTAAAATCGGCGATATTTAGAAAATGAATCGTTGTAAATCATTTTTTGCATTGTTTCGTGGTACATTAGGGGCATAAATGTTTGAATTGTTATCTTGCTCACTCCAAGCACTATTTCAACACGAAAGGCATCTACCAAGAAATTTACACGTAAAAGGAACTAGTGTGGGGTACACATCAGACTTTTTTCTTTCAAATAAAATTTCTCTCCACTAGCAGACAATATTTTTCACGATTTCATAGCTACACAAGCAAAACTTGGCAGACGAAAAAAAAATGCAGTAATGAAATGATTTTATTTACATTGTTTTGTTTTCTTCTAATTACAGTTACTTTCATACTAACAGACGATAGTTTTTGCAGCTTAATACCTAGCTGTTGCATTTTTAATAGTTCTATGAAAAGAATCGTCAGCACAACAAGCATTTCAAGCGCTGTTTTTTTCAAAGTGATTTCTTGTTTTGATGCAAAGTACAAAGCATTAACTGATTTGTAGTAATTTTAAAACATCTGGTGTGAACGCCACACTACTTCCTTTTACGTTTAAATTCCATAATAAATGCCTCAAGTGTTAAAATAGTGTATTGGAGTAAGCAAGATAACAATTCAAGCATTTACACCCCCCAGTTTGTCACGAATCAATGCAAAATAATATTTTACAATGATTTATTTTCTAAATATAGCCGATTTTAACTTGAGTCAGTGAATTTTTCACAAAATGTGTCCAATAGCGCCAAATTGAATCCAAATTTAAAAAAAAATCATTTTTTCGCCAAATTTGTCACCAACTTGGCGGAGAACACTTGGCGACCAAAAGTTTGGCGATATACCGCCAAGTGGTTGCACCAAATCATATCACTCAATCTGCATTGAAATTAGCATTGATTTACCCCACAAAGGGGTAAAAGACCCCCTTGGGAAAATTCGAATGCAACCACAAGGGGAGGTGCACAAACAGACCACCCTCAGAACCTACATACCAAACTAGAAGTTTCTACGGCATACAGTTTGAATTATGCGACATACATACATACATACAAACGTACATACACACATACGCACATACATACCAACATACTTACGCACATACATACGTACATACAAACGTCACGAGAAAACTCGTCGTAATTAATTGTGGCATTGTCGAAAAGGATATTTCGGCTGTTTATACGTATGTTAGTAGGTACATATGCACGTGCTGGTAGGTCGAAAAAACTACTCAACATTCATTCGGGGGTGAGCAAAATCAAAATTTAGACCGAATTGTGAGTGAAATTTTCTTTGTGATCACAATACTTCCTTTACTAAGTAAAAGGAAGTAAAAATGGCTAATGAATCATCAAGTTTTGCTTCATATTTCGCATAATACAATACAGTTCCATTATATTTTTAAATTATATTTCGCGTTCGTTTATATTAAATCTATATCAAGTGGATACACGGTATTTATGTATATTTTTAAATAAAACATATCATTCACAATGCAATAATATATTTTGTAATAATATACCTACTCCGCCATGTTGTCGAATATGTAAATACTGGACATTTAGTAGCACACTGTGCAGTTACTGCCGACTGCCAGTCAATTCTGCATGACAATTAGAGTGAAAAAGGCAGGTAAACAGCAGTATCTGCTTTACCTCTCTCTGCGCTTGCAAAATCAAAATTCAATCGATTTCCCAAAAAATATATCGGAATAAACATATAGTACCGCCTATGTTCGAAGTTCAAAGTTTTATGGATGTTTGTGGGAAATCAAAAACGCGTTTCTTCAAATATCTCGAAAACTCATTTTTGCAGATACTGCCGTTTACCTGCCCACGGCAGTATTCAACGTTATATGTACCACAAATACTTAATATTGATACCAAAACGAATATTCCTAGTTCATTTTGGTTGTATTTATGGAAGCAAACATACCGACAAAAGTGCTCCGAATGCCCCGTTCCGTCACATGGAGTAGCCCATTTACAATAATAATTATTGTTACTTTCATGAAAATAATAATACAAATAATAACTATTATTAGTATTATTATAATTATTGTCATTATTATAATTATAATTATTATTATTATTATTATTATTATTATTATTATTATTATTATTATTATTATTATTATTATTATTATTATTATTATTATTATTATTATTATTATCGTAGTAATTTTGATGAAAAACATTGGGAAGAGGTTTTATATTTATTAAAGGAATAAAAATCATGCACATTTTTAAAAATTTTTTTACAGGGCACAAATACTATCTCTCTCTTTCTCTCTAGCCATAATAAACAAAAATAACTGTCTTTTGAAGCTCAGTTGCTCGCTCATATAAACAATATTATTAGTTACACTTTAAATGTTAGTGTAATATTTACACATGATACTTAATTTTTCAAACTTTAAGAGCAAGAAATAGTGAATTTAAACGTTAAAAATAGATCATCTCTGGAGAATTAAAAAAAAAGTTTGTGTTTGGATGTACTATTTTTTTCTCAGCAAATTATAACTTTCATATCTTTAGTTTTAGTAAAGTCTTAAAAAATCTCCCTTAACTTGTTTTTAAACACCTCAATTACAAGCTCAAAATCATATTTATATTTTCCTTTAACCATACATCTTCATTGAACATTGTATTAAGAAAAAAGTATCCTTTTATTTTGAAATTTTTTACTGGTTTCGAAAAAAATTCTTGATAGGTATTTTTTCTTTAATGTAAATTATCGCGCTGCATTTTCCAATATTTAAATTTGATATAAAATTCTTTGTCTTTATTTTTCCTTGCAACTTATAATAAAGCTTCATTCAAAAATAATCCGTTTTCTAAAGTGAAAGATATATTCCTATAATTATGACGACTTATGACGAGGATCATAATTAAGTCATAATTTTTTCTTTACCATGATAGTCGATGATCGTTAGCGAAAATACCAAGCAAAAAATATTGCATCAGAAACGATAGCTATTATATTTCATTAGACATGCTGTGCTTGAAAAACAACAAAATCGATGTTTAAAACTAATTATATATGCTACTCCCTCTTAATCAAAACTTCGTGTTATGTTCGCAAGAGTTCACGAAGTTCAAAACTGTAAAGTCTCTAAATTTGCACCCTGATATTTTGACCCTTTGTGTATATTTGCGCTTCATAAATATTATAAGAGAAAAGATGACAATTATAATAAATTAAAAATGTACCGTGTCCTAAATACGAACTAAATGATAGTGAAACCACATTTATACGCTACAGTTCATCGTTTTGAAATCCCAATTTCATGTTATGCTCACAAGGATTTTTTCATCGTTCGGTGCAAAACTGCAGTTTATAAAATACATGATTTTGCAGGTTTTTGCATATTTACTTTTCATGATAGTTTTAAAAGATGACAATCTATCTATTAAAAAATAAGTAATGTTAAAGAAACTGTGCCTGTGGCTGTCCATCCTCTAGGAGTGTTTCCAACAAGTATTCTTCTATTTAAAATGAGCTGTGCACTAAATTCCATTTTCTGTTAGGAAAAGAGGAGTCGGGGGTTATTGTGTTCAAATCGTTATACGTACTTTAGCCTGATTCTTTCCCATAAATGATTTAACCTTTGCGAACCAATTAAGGTTGGGGTTGGTGCGCGTTAGCCATCAGAGGATGGAGCGCAAAATACATTCGCCACTTCAGAAAAAAAAATCCGTCTACTGGGAACTGGTTGGCTCAATTTCCAACTGAAAACAAAATAAGCAGTACTACTCGAAAATTTCTAGGAAACTGTCGACTGCTTCCATAAATATGTCTAGTAACGAAACTGTTCTTTTCTAAAGTAACACTGTCAAAAGTTGTATTGTTATTCGAAAAGTAATGGAAGTCCATTTCCCTACAGATTTTCCAATCACAAAAGTGTAGTTTAAGTATTTTTAAGAAAGTTTGTTTTGAAAACAAAACAGTGCAATTTTAACTTTAAATGAGCAAAGTAAAAAATTAGATTCTATAAATATAAATTTTAGATGCATTTTTGAAAACAAGTTTTTTTTTTTTTTTGCATTACATACACTATGTCATAATGCTGTTCTTCAGGTACGCTTTCCAAGTTAATACTGTCGCACGGCTTCTACCCGTGAGAACACAGTACACCAAACAATACCGATTCCAGCTAAACTTCTCTAGGCGCTTCTCCTCAAAAAGGAGACAGGGCCGGGAGAGGAGAAGAGAGAGGGGGGCACATTACCCTCCATGCAAAGTTTCCGGGCCAGAAGAATGTGGCATGTAAAAGTGTGTGTGCGAGAAAGAGAGAGCGCGCCTCTCAAATTATAGCAATCATAATGACATGAGGAGCGAATCGCGTGCCAAACTGGCATCCCTGACAAACTCCTGGCTAATTAAATTGATTCCGCGGAGGAGGGGGCCTCCGATATGGCGACGCATCGCTCATTCTGAGGAAATGGGTTGCCAACGGGGATCTTGAAGAAATCTGAGTGTATAATAAAAAGAGAAAGTTCTTTAAAAACATGAACATAATAATTTGAATTGCGATATCTTAAACTCAAATCACGTTTTTAGCAAACACGAGTTGCGATAGGAACAAACTTGTTGGGTTTCTTATTTCTATAAATTCCTCTTGTTCCCCGGAACAGACTTCTTTAACACCCGACCCTTTCAACTTTACACAACATTCTTTACACAAGAACAGAATCTAAATCTTTCCGCGTGTATTTTTGTGTCGGGGGGGGGGGGGGGGGGGGCTGATCGGCAAAGCAATGAAATTGTAACCGGTCGGTTCGAGTATTATTCCAGCTGGTAGAAGATCCACCGTCTTCAATAACGGTGGCTGGGTACACGTTAAATATGCATTATACCGCCAATTCAGTTATTCCATCCAAGAACTGCAGTTTCGTGCTTATTGGCACTCGTCAGCTTGGAATAGGATTTACCGAGATGGAGGAAGCTCAGTTAGTCCTATTATCGAGTTAAATCTTATAAAGAATTAAGAAAACGTTGCGGCACTCGAGCCTCAATTCTCTTTGTTCGTAGACTGACGAGACAGCTTTTATTCTGCTCGAAACTCAAAGAGAAAATGGGAAAGCCTAAATATATGCTTCCTTCCATACGTAGCATGATGACCGATAATGAGGTGCTGTCTTTTACTTTTTCCGGGGTAATTTATTGTGAAATTTTGTATTTACTGTTAACACTGCATTTTACGGTAGAGCCTCGTTAATTCGAACTCGTTTAAAACGAATTACTGCTAAAACGAACTACATTTCCGATCTCCAATCTCCTGTTTGTTGTTTATTGTTCGTCGTATAGGTCGAATTGATTTTATAGGTCCCTAGATGTACGTTTTAACCAGGTTCGGCTGTATTTGAATTAAAACTGTCCTGAAGTTTCAACAGTCAATGTTAAATATACGAGACTTCAAACTAGGAACGAATTGAGTATGATCACTTCCCACACTTGGCGATAATTCATAGTGCCCAACACAGATCACGGCAACCCCAGCGAAAGTTTAAGTTTTACCCATGCAGTTAACATTAAAGGCTGAAGTTCCCTAAACACCATCTTAAAACGAAAATCGTAATAAATACTTAAGCGAGCCTCTCTCCGGGAAAACTCTTTAACTCGATCGCTGGGCTTTCTTTTTGGCGTGCGTGATCCCAGTTCCTAGCTCGCGTGAGTGTGCGATCTAGTTATACGTACTTACGCTGGATTTCTGTAATAGACCGTCAGTCATGCATACCATTACGTCAAGATGAAATTAAATTCGAGGTCTGTCATTGGTTCACTGGGGAGAGAGAGAGAGAAACCGAGATCGTTTTCGAACGCAGGATAGGAAGTTTTGGAAGAATATCGTTTGAATATCAGTGTTCTAGGAATGAATTGGAGAGTGGTAATAGTAATTTTGGGTGAAGTTGGAGTTTTTGATAGCGTGGATAATGCCACTTTTCAGAGAATGGTTGTAAGAAGTGCTGCTCAAATGATACTAACCTTGCCGTGAAAAGGTGAAGGGCAGTGTCTTAAAATTTTCATTTTCTTTTTTATATATTATTTTTGTCTTCTATTGCCCTTCAGTTTTATTTAACAAGCTTGCTTATTTGGTTTCCCGCTGAAAATAAATCAAAGAAATAAAAGTCTAATTTCAATGTTCTCTTATGGTTAGTATGGAATCAAAAACTCATTCCTGCATATACTGGAATTTGCCCTCTCACGGCATATTTGGTCTTAATATATATATAAGAAAGCTGGAATTCTAGTGAAATAAAAGTTTTAATTCATACAAAAAAGAACACAGCAAGTTACAAACTCACTTGATTCACACCTAAAAAATAGAGACCCTACAGTTCTGATAAATTTGCCTCGTGCTTTAATTCTTCAATTTTTATTGTTTTGACTAGCTGCGTAGCCCGGCGTTGCACGGGCTGTAATGTAGTGAAGGCAGTTTGAGAAAACTACTCGCCACCAAGGCGGCTCGCCTTTAAAGAA
Organism: Uloborus plumipes; assembly: GCA_038373865.1. Taxonomy (NCBI): domain Eukaryota; kingdom Metazoa; phylum Arthropoda; class Arachnida; order Araneae; family Uloboridae; genus Uloborus; species Uloborus plumipes. The sequence continues at coordinate 191,368 of JAXGGA010000749.1, forward strand.
ATGAGGAAAGTTTCAACAGTTTACTCGCCGTCAAGGCGGCTCGCCTTTAAAGTACCAAGGAAAAGTTTAATAAACTACTCCTCGCTAAAGCGGCTCGCTAAAAAGCTTTCCTGCATCAAAGAATCAATCGAATTATTTGCACATGCTTCCTCAAAAATAAAGACGATGTCAAGTAGCGCATACTTAGCACTCTCCCTAAATTACAAATAAAATTCCTTTCCAAAAACAATTATTTCCAAACCGCTTTCTTCCGGTAAAATTAATTGCAAAATTCTAAACGAAAAAGTTCTTTTAATATTTGGATCGAAGCCAGAAAAAGTCCCTTCTAAAAACAGCAATTGCAATTTTATTTAAAAACACATTTTCAAAATGGTACCTGAGAAAAAATATGTCATTAATAATTAGAATAAA